>JARQST010000282.1:2084328-2360059 GCA_030142225.1 Pachycephus smyrnensis | reverse complement strand
ACTGGGCGTAAAGTCGAACTTTACGCTCGCAAAACAAGGCCAAAAACGCGTACTTTACGCATACTACGACAAAAAGGTAGTTTCACTACTGCAAAGGAATGACCAGCGCCGACGCCAGTTAAAAGTCCCGTAGAACCTTGAGGAAGGGCGACTTCCTCAGGAACTGTTACGTTTCTGTCATTTCCATTACCACAGTTCCCATGCTCGTTCCAACCCCAACAAAGAACTTTACCGTCCCCTGTAAGAACAATGGTGGCCATTAAATAGTATTACTTGTTAAGAATAGTTTTGCGATATTACCTGTTAGTGCGATATTGTGTTCAGAACCGACAGACAGTTGAGAAATTTCTGGAAGGTTCTTTATGTAATCAGGCCTTGAGGTTCTTGCTTTCGGAAATTCTGGGCAGCCCAATTGACCGTAGGTGTTTCTACCCCACGCCAGTACTTTTCCATTAACTAGTAAAGTTTAGCATTATTATAGGATTAGATTTTAGGAGGCATCTACTATTAATAGTGAAAGGAACTGAACTTGCTATACGCACCAAGAACCGCCGTATGTGTCCATCCGGTATAAATATTCATTCCGGAAATGATGAATTGGTCTAGTTGGATTTTTAGGGGTGAAGCCACTCTTGGATACGCAGTTGAATCAAGTCCAAGTTGTCCATGTTTATTGTCTCCCCAGGAGAAGATATTCTCATCCTTGGTTTTAGCAACTGTGTGATGCTGACCGCAAGACACCTGTGTGACTTTGGACAATCCTGGAACTGGTTTATTCTGTTAATAAATTTTTAGAAGAAGATATATGTGACATTGGGAATGTGGGTTGTGTAATTTTCTTGCGTACGCGCACGCGTAAGCTGATCAGGCTCGACCTTTTGTGTAACAATTTTCGTAACGGTTGGTTATTCTAAAAGCAGATAATTACCTTGGGTAAAAGTGTTTACGCATCTGATTGGCTTATTTTCTGAATCAATTAAACCCAATTGACACTTTCCACCTGCGCCGGATATCAAGGTTTTACCAGTTTCTGTGACTAAGGCTGCATGCCGTAGACCTAGAGACAATCTTTTTATTTTTTCATTAATTATTATTTTCTGGGGTTGTGCAATGCAATTTTTGTGTCGAGGATCTATTCCTAGTTGTCCAAAGCTGTTAGAGCCCCAGACGAATATTTCACCATTTTCGTTAAGGCACATGGTACTGTCCCATCCGCAATCTATGTCTGTGATAACTTCATCTTTGAGGCTTTCGATTTTTTTAAATTTCCCCAAAATTTCTTCACCAGGAATTCCTGCTTGGCCTTTGCTATTCCATCCGCATGCGTAAACGCAGCCGTTCTTGTCTAAAATCAAGGAGTGACCAGCTCCTCCTACGATTTTTTTTATATTCTCAGCTTCCAAAGAAATCTCTGACAAGTCCACTTCTTGGGGTACAATTGATTGTTCCGATTGAAAGCCATGACCCAATTGACTGTGAGAATTGGCACCCTGTGGAGGTTAAAGTTTGTTTTACGCAATTTTGTATCTTGTGTCGTGACATTTTAAATATTTGAATTACACATTGCAGCTCCTCTTACAGAAATATAATGAACTATTTGTTAAACAAGATCAGCCCAAAATATCGAGTGCATTGTCTAGTATAATTTTCATTATCAATGGAAAAGAAATTTTTCATAAATATGTATAAGTAAATGATAATTTTCTTACCCAGGATAATAAACGAATATGCGGCATGATTATGCCAATTATGTTTAATAATTTATACAGTCCTGCCGTATCGCAAATGGAATTTTTAATGAAATATAAACGACTAGTCAGACTCGCACTTACGCCATTCGAAAATACAACAAGAACTTTGCGTAATATAGATGGAGAAATATCTATTTTCTTTTATATAAGTTCTATAAGAAACTATAGGTGGTACTAGTATATCTGTAAACAACAGCAAACAACACGCATCCTTCCCGCCGGTAAAAACTAGCAATGTGACATTTGATTTTTGGAGAAGTCATATTTCGAATTAGTGATATAGAAGTGAAACTATTACGAATTCGAAAGAGTATTTTACGGCAATATTTATCTGTATGATTCACCATGGAGGATTCTGTAATAAAGTTAGATACAAAAGAGGTTAAGATGGATATACTACGAGCTATTAGTGAATGTTCTCAACGGGGATTATTACATACTACTAAATGGTATACTAACTCTTGGCTTAGTAGTATCGTGTTCCTTGTATTTAATAAGACATTTTCTTCCGCAGGCTAGCAGAACTGAATTTCTCTTTAAAAGACGTGAAGCTGGATATTCATGATTTGACGAATGATGCTGATCTTATTGAAAGTAACGAGGAGGAGGATATGTACATCTTGGCTAAAAGTTATTTTGATCTCAAGGAATATGATCGTGCTGCATATTTTACTAAAGAGTGTAAAACTCCTAAGGCTAGGTTTCTTTGCCTGTATTCTCGATACTTATCTGGGGAGAAGAAGAAGATCGATGATATGACGGATATTCCACCGGATCCTTTAAAGAATGATAATCTGAAGTTGTTGTGTGCCGAGTTAAGGAAAGATCATTTGGCAGGAACTTTAGATGGCTTTGGTCTTTACCTCTTTGGTGTGGTTCTAAAGAAGTTACAGTTAGTTAGAGAAGCCACCGATGTCCTTGTAGAATCTATACATAAAAAACCAATGCATTGGGGTACTTGGTTAGAATTGGCTGCTTTAATTACGGACAGGGAAAAGTTGGAGAGTCTTACGTTACCTAATCATTGGATGAGACAGTTCTTTGTAGCTCATATGTATTTGGAATTGCAACTCATCGATGAGGGTTTGGCATTATACTACGAACTGCAATCTATGGGATTTGAAAAAAATGGCTATGTTCTCGCTCAAACAGCAATTGCAGTACATTATAGAAGAGGTAACTATAAGACAGTGTCAAATTGAATGTATCTAAATTTTTATTAATCCTTCAAGATTTTCTTGTGTTCCATCAGATGTGGATAACGCCATAGAAACTTTCAAAAGAATCATTGAAGATGATCCTTACTGTTTGGATAATATGGATACGTATTCGAATCTGTTGTACGTAAAAGCACTCAAAGTAGAACTGGCATACTTAGCGCACAGAGCAACAGAGATTGACAAGTACAGATTAGAAACTTGCTGTATAGTAGGTAAAAAAAAATCCCAGTCGATGCTTGAAAATCTTAATGAAATTTCATGCTTCCTGTGATTGTTTATGGCGCAGTATGACTTTCAGGTAATTACTATAGTTTAAGAACGGATCATCAGAAGGCGGTATTATATTTCCAAAGGGCACTAAAACTAAATCCACAATACTTGTCTGCTTGGACGTTACTTGGTCATGAATTTATGGAAATGAAAAACACTAATGCCGCCATACATAGTTACAGACAGGCTATCGGTGAGTGGTACCATAAAATGCTTATACGATACAGAATAGCAATGTAAAAAATCAAATGAAGAATTCAGTTTCACTATTAAATTTCCTGTAGAGGTCAATCGACGGGATTACAGAGCATGGTACGGATTGGGACAAACATACGAGATCTTAAAAATGCCCTTTTATGGTCTTTACTATTATAAACAGGCACAACTTTTAAGACCGCATGATAGCAGAATGGTACTTGCGTTAGGTGAAGCTTATGAAAAGCAGGACAAAACGCAGGATGCTCTGAAATGTTATTACAAAGCTTGTAACGTAGGAGACATAGAAGGAATGGCATTGATAAGACTGGCAAAGTAAGTGATAACATCTCATTAACACTTTCACGTCCAGTGACGCCAATGTGGCGTCATTGGCAAGTCCGACCGTTGTTTGCCGATGACTCCAACGTGGCGTCATTGGAAAGTCAAGACCGTTATCTGTTGCAGTGAATTTTGTGCTTTATATTTGTACATTTAAATGAACAACTTTGCAAAAAGTTCCGGCAACAGAGAGCAAAATTTTTGTGAACCCTGCGGACGCGAAACTGTTGATAAAAGAAAGAAATTAAAAACAATCATTTCATCATTTTCAGTCTCTATGAAAAGATAGGAGAACATGATTACGCCGCTGCAGCTTATACTGACTTTGTAATGGACGAATTCCGAAATGCAGACAGAACCGAGCTGAGTCATGCATATAAATATTTAACGCAGTATCATTTAAAGCGAGATCAATTGGACCAGGCGAATCATTATGCTCAAAAGTGTCTACAGTTTGATGAGACGAAGGAAGAAGCCAAGGCCTTCCTGAGGACGATAGCCCAGAAGAGGGTCAAAGTGGAAGAGAATCCTATGGTGGTACGAAACCTATATATTGATTTGCTTAATTTTGACTCTCTTTTTTTCTCAATCTCTTTCTTTACTTTAGGTTGAAGACATGAACGAGACGGATCCAATAATGCAAAGAAGTACTCGCAATGAGACAACGCCTGGCAGCCAGCTTTCCCCAATGAATCTGTCATTTACTCCAACTCAATAGACTTATTTTATGTAACAGGATTTCGTGTAAATAAGAAGCGTTCATAGTTGTTTTTAAATAAACGTATCTTTAAGTTACTCCTTTGCTTATTACATTGACTTGTCCAACAGCGTAAAAGATGACAGAAAACGATGATACGACATTAATGACAGAGGCAAATGACGATCGAATACCGAGTCTCGTGCTAAAAAAAAGAATAGGTATTTGCCAAAAGCAATCTCCATTCTCGAAACGTATATTTTTTTGTAAAGACACCTGAGATTCTGAATTACAGAGATTAATATCAGTAGAATTTGTGTTTGATGACCTGACTAATGGATTGCAAGAGGTGGGTAAGTATTCGGTAAAGGAAGTTTGAACGAGCAGCGAAAAGCCGGGTATAAATAATGAAATCGTGAGGGTTAGTGTTCGATTGGATAAATTTTGGAAAGACTAGCTTTTACATTATGAATTTTAATCCCTGTTTTCGACAGTACGCACTTTTACATTGAATTAACTTTACGATGGTTTCCGAGTAAAGTGAAAACTCGTAAGCAATTTAGGGTTCAGGCATTGTATTGCTTTGTATTGTTAGGATCCGTTATGGTTCTGGGCAGAGGACATAATTCATCAGGAAACATAATTCGACGAAAAAAAATATAGTGAATAAGAATATAAACTCGTTTAGAGGCACAAAAAGGTTTCTCTTTTTGTTAGAAAGAGAAGGGACGATGTTCATTGTGAATAACCGTTAAAGCGAACATTCAAGTTCTGCGCAACAGCAGACAAATTTAGTAGGAGGTTCTACGGGACCTGGACAAAATCATGAGATCCTTCCTCAGCAGCAACAGCAGCAATATCAGCAACAATTCCAGTCTGGCAGTACGAATCTCTATGCAGCATCAACGTCTGGCGTCAGCAGTCACTCGGCAGCAGCAGCAACAACACATTGGCAGCGGGTTGCGTGCATCGCTGCAGCAACGACCAATGGAATTTGCACTCCTCAGTATCAGCACCAGTCAAAAACTTCGCAGCTACGATATTTTCAGGTAGGTCGACGATATCAACAAGCACTGTCATTATGCTTTCCAAGCATTCCCTTTAAATCCGGGAAATTAGGGTTGTCAGAAATGACGTGTCTGCCAGGCGAGTACAAAACAGTTTACGAGTCCAAACAATTGAGCCAGTCTACTTGCAGATTAGGACGTTGTTAAACTGTGCGCGGGATTAATAAAAGTGGAATTTTCTTCAGCAATATAATTTCCAATATTTACTTAAAGCGCTGATGCAAGAAAGCAGAAATAGATTTTATTTCACGGTTGTAGTAATTCAAGAACGACGTTGTAGTCCGAAAACAGACATTGTTTTAGCGAAGATGTTGATTTAAAAACTATAGATTTGTTTTCTAGCTGCCCAAGCAAGTTCCCTCTAGTAATCAGTATGCGACTCAGCTCGCAGGAATTTCTCATCAGCAACTGCAGCAACAGCAGCAACAGTATGCGCAGCATTGCGCGATTTTGGCAGCATGCACATCGAACAGCACTGTCGTTTCCGAGCGATTGAATCCTCAGAAACGGGAGGCGAGTCATTATACTTATTTTGTTACCCCATTCGCACAGAAATGCGCTAGTCTTGTGCAGACATTAACCCTGAGAAGTTCTGAGGAGGGACAGTTGCATCAAGTGCCTTTTGGACCTAGTCAGGTAGACAAAGTTCACGTTCTTAAATTCGAGCACTTAATTACTGCCTTTGTTGAAATTACTTGCTACCCCTTCCATAGGATTCTCATCAGCAAACGGAATACCATATTTTGACCAATGGGCAGGGCGGAAATTCTGGATTATTTTCTTTAACTACTTGCTTCGCCCTTACGGCTAGTATTGATGGCCTATGTACAGCAACAGGGGCAACTCTTATTGCGCCTGGGTGGGCCCAAATTATCCCATCCTTTCAGCAACCTACCCTTCCACTTGTCAACGCCTTCGAAGCAGTTCCCGATATGCTAAGGGATGTTAGAGCTGGATTGACATCCGTCAGTCTTACAAGAAACCTGACACCACTCCTGTGCTGCACTCAAGCTGACTTTTCATATCACGCACATAAGTTTCAACTGTCTTCAACCTTTGGACACGAAGGTTGTTCCAACGTCAGAAGGTGGACCCAGTCCACGAGTCAGGAAAATCGGCTTCCGGTACCAGTGATACTTGAGCAACCTTTAGGTCTCGACGATATTCTATTGACCAAAGGGAATCCAGCGGAAGTCGTCGATTTTTCTGTAAGTAGCAGATCACTTGAAGTTGGATTATCACTAGAGTGGCAAAAGACAGCCTCTTCCGGTCAGAAGACTTACGCCGACGTCGTCCAAGAAACGGGGAGAACTATCGAGACTGTCAAACCTACTGAAAAAATTGATCGACAAACCGGAAGCACAGCTACCAAAACGATGAAGGCTCAAGAATGCGGTGTAGCAGGATTCAAAAATCCTGACATACACGACGAACTGGTTACTGCAGATTATAGAAGAATTTCTGACGGCGTCGAGTACTTTGAAGATGAGACTGAAGATATTCGCAATTTCGTCATTAGAGCTCAGAACAATTATCATCATCCTGTTCAACGTCCACAGACGTCCAACAGCTCCACGCCTAGTACCGTTTCTGAAGATTCTCATAGTTCCGGAAGTTCTGACTGGGCACGACTCTGTAGGATGGCCGAGAAATTCTGCTTCGAGGAACTGGAGAACGCTGCTTTTTTTCGAGCCTTCGACGAGTACAATCGCTACCGCAGGCGCATGGCTTATACCAAGAGATTCATTTTACCAGCTGATGACTCCAGGTCATCCGAATTGACTGTATTCACTGCCTTTTCTCTAGACAATTGTGAAGTGGATTGTTCCTGGATGCTCGATGGTGAAGACGGGGAATGCTCGTCGATTGAACGATCTGAACTTGCAGGCACCGATTCCGACAGTTCGGTTAGTGAGTTTGGAGATGCTTTGAGAATGCTGCTGCGCGTCAACCTGCGTTAAACGTTTCGTGTATTACCGTTACAGTGTGTCAGAGACAAAAAAAAAGTAGAAAATCTAATTATTTAAATTCCCAAAGAAACCTAATGAAAAGAACTAGCCATTATTTGGGAGTGCGTTATCGTGAACTTAAAAACGGTTCTCAATTACTTGAATACATTAAATTCACTAAAAAGGAAGAATTGTATGTATCAGGATTAATAAATTGTAAGATTCTCTTGATTTTCTGTAGGTGAATATTGCCTTGAAGAAAGGACGTGGTGCTTTCAAGGTTCTCCAGAATTTCAGAGAATGCACCAGCAGTACTGGGGCACTTTACACGAATTCCTGGAGACCCGGTGAAATATATCTTTTACGTCGTCGTCGTAGTATGAAAAATGTTTGAGGAACTTTCCAAGAAATTAAACTTATCCTTAAACCGTCGTTTGTAAAACTAGTATTAAGTCCATAATGGATATTAAATGTATCTTTCTGTTTTACGAGACGTAAAATCTTTGATTTTTGTCATAATAAAACTATTAAACTGTCTTATGACTTACTGCGTATATTTTCTATCCTTCCTTCTCCGTATTAAAAAAGAATCCACTCTCTCGCAAAGAGCCATCTTCTTTTACGTCATACTTAGCATAAGGTAGTTATTAAACGAAATCAATGGATTCCCATCAAAGTAAATTGTCATTAAAAATCAAAATAATCCAAATTGTCAGTAGTCATTATTTCAATTAAATTACATAAATTAGTCGAATAGTCTTCTCCTCGTACGTCAGTACAATTAAAATACCAGGTAAATGAGTGTTTCTAGAAAATTTATAACGTCCCGAGGCGTTTCCGTGTTTTGAAAATACAGTACAAGTCATTGTCACTAGTATAAAAATATGAGGTTCTGTCAATCGGGGTACAGTATCAATGAAAATGTGGTCGAGTCTGTTCTGTGTTTTTCTACTTGGAGGCTGCTTAGTGTCAGCAAAAATTCCTGATTGGATTCAGTGTCATCCAGGAAGTGAATATAGTATCCCGGACGATAAATATTGCGACAAATATTACATTTGCAAAGAGAATAAAGCAATCGAGAAATTCTGTGAGGACGGATTCGGATTCGTGCCATATGCAGGATGCAAATTACTTCACCAGGTTGCATGTGGACCTCGAAAACTTCTACGTACGTTGATCGACTATTGATTGAATAATCAATAATTAGCACGAGCAATATCCTGTATATGGAAAAAAATAATTTTGAATAAAACTTTCACGTAATATTAGAATAATATATTAATTCTCATAGAGGAACCAAAAGGAAATGACGTATGTCCTCGAATGTATGGATACTACACAGCTAAAGAGGGTTGTGGACATTTTTTTAAATGCTACAAGGGTGTTCCCGAACCCGACGCCTGTCCTCCAGGTCAGATGTTCGACGAGGTTAGGGTTGAATGCCGTCACCCTACACCGGCGGAAAAAGTAGCTTGCAAAAGTTCCTGGGCGAAACGAAACGAAAAAGGTAAATTAAAAAGTAAAATTTGAAAAAGTCCAGTTGGTTCTGTTACAAAAGTAGACAACGAAGTGGTTACTAGAAATTAAGCAGTTTGTACACTTTCTACTTTTGTCACTTCTTTGTTGTTTCAATTCCTTGCTGGGTTAGACTTATGTCATTAGGCATTTTATGGGGGTGCCATTAATAACGTAACGCCCAGTGTAAGAAGGTATAAACTTTATTACTTGACGGTATTGTCGACTTGTATCGATTGTCTCTATTATTAACGGTCAATTATGAGGACAATAGAAATCGTAATTAGTTCGAAGCTAAAGCTTTGCTGCTTGAGTGTATAACCTAAAAATCGACTATTTGTGTCGTCAAGGATTAACGGTACTGTTACGCCATAAATAATAAGAATCTAAGAGATGGTGTGCGTTATGCTTTTTTTTGAGAATATTGAATGAGGAATTTAAAAGTAAAGATTGAATTGTTTTTCAGTTTTCACAGACAGTGTAAAAAGCGTTGACGATTTAGGTACAAGTGAAAAAAGGCAAATTGAATTGGTACCTGATCCAGACGCTTTTAAATGTCCTGCCAAGGATGATTATCCCTATGGTGAACATTCCCGTCAACCAATTCCAGGACAATGTAAATATTTCTTGTTGTGCATCAGTGATGGGACGAAGAAGCTCAGTGGATGTCCTGATGGACAAGGTTTTAATCCGAAGACGACGATTTGCGAGGATATAAAGAATATTCCAGGATGCAAGAGTAATAAATAAATCGTATAGATTACGCGTTATAGGATTTACCTATTTGATGTTTATTCGTTATGCAACCTAGTTGATATAAAATACAATCGTCACACGATAGATAATTATGTCATTTGATTTAACGAAATTCTTACCAACTAGGTGAATTATGGTATGGGGTTGGGGGTTCCATGAATTCAGGATACTGATAATACAAATGTCTCAAAGGTCGAGGTGCGTTCGGATAAATTATTTTGGACGTGCCAATTTCGTTTTCCGGTAAAATCAAGCATTCTGGATTCCCACAAGAGCAGAAGACAGGAGGACAATTTTGAGGAAGATTTGGAAATCCAGGAGGTCCTTTAACGGATATAGTGGGTACTACAATATCCGGTGAAAAAGTGTTCCAACGTTCCGAATATCGATCAGTCGATACAGACGAGTTATCAGAATCTTCGCAGCTGACGTCACTCCAGGATTCTCTTAAGGACGACGGACTCCTTTCAAAGCAGCTCAAAGCTTCTCCTTGCAAAGTCGTATCCTGTTCCATAATTTCCATATCCTTTCCGGTTTGCCGATTGGACAAGTTTCCATTAGGGCGAGCTTCCAACAAAGACCTCTCCAGAGCACCCATCTCGACGTCATCCTCAGAAAATGCACTGTCCACCTGATTATTCCTAATCTCAAAATTTGTATAATTTTTCAAAATGGACCTTCTGTGCTCTTCTCTCTCACGCGGACTTAGACAACAACAACACGGAACGATCCTCTTCCTCGCAGAAGCGTCTCGTTGTGAATTCCTAACCTCCCACCGGGCATTGAGACTCTCAGTACCGGAAGTGCTCGTGCCCTCACTCGAGGAGTAATCCCGAAAATATGGAAAATTGCGTCTTCCATTTCCTTCCTCACGAAAGAACGAATAATAATCATTGTCATCGGAAGTACGTCTCTTAAGAATTCTCGCAATTTCCTCGTCGGAAGCTGAGGTCAATTCCTCCGGGTCACTTTCCTTTTCACTAACTCCTAGGGAAGATTCGTCGTCATCCTCGCCACTGTCGTAGGACCTCGTATCCCGAGAGCAGCGTCTTGCGTCCTGAGATCCAGATGTAGAAGAAGATACAGATTCTATTCTTTTTCTAGGACTCGATTCCTCCATGGAGATATCCATGGGTTCTTCAATGATAATTTTATCATTTATAATTGCTTCCTCGTATTCGGATTCCAGATCGATCGACATATTCATATTCGAAAAATCATTCGCGCTGCTCCAATGATCGCTCGAGGAGTCATCGGAATCCTCCACAGCAGTAAACATACCTCCTTGGTACGAATCCTCGAAATATTTTTCCTTTTCAATGAACAAACGCGTTTCACTGTTAATGGCGTCCACTGCTTCTCCTACTTCTCTTGCTTCTCCTACTTGTCCTGCTTCTGCTTGTTCCGTTTCTTTCAACGTCTTATTGTCGTTCGCGTAATTCGATCCCCAGATTGACATTTGAATTAATTGTAGAGGGAACAGAATATATTCCATTCCTCGTTCGATTATTTCCTTACTCCTCGCGTGCAACTGTCGCGCTTGGGAGAAGCCGATGTTGTCGTCCATTGTGATATCGCGTCGCGAGTGTCGCTCGACGCGAATGAATGGACTGAAGCGATTCGTTTCCGTGATTCGAGAAGACCTTAAATTTTTCTTGCTTCTGCTTTGCGCCTCGTCCTGTAATAATACGATAGGTCAATCATTGCCTGGCACTGGTTTATATTTAAAGTCCAAATATAAAGTAAACAATAGACTTGTTTATCTTTCTCATTTATCTTTTCCATAGAATCGAAGTAAACTAAGTAAAAGTGACGTTTGACAAATATTTACATTATTTCGAATATGACGGTGACGTTTCCCTCTCTTATTTCCATGTACTTTGCGTTCCCTCGGCATTACAAGTCCGGTCGTTGATTTCTTTTTTGATAATCAAATTTGATTATTACGAAAACTCAGAATTTTCTTGACTTTTCGTTATTTTGCACAGAACTGCAGAGTCCTACTTCACAGGAAATACTGACTAATGAGTCAGAGGATCGAGGTAGGTGGTATATATAGGCGGTTGAATTTTTTTCAAAAACTTTTCTGATTGGTCGATGGAAAGACGTCATAAGGAAGAATTGCTGTCCCTTTAAAGTTATACTAGCTTTTCTAGATTCATTGGAACGAAGGTTAAGCCGGACAACCAAGTACTAGATTGCAGGTGCGTTAATCCCATTGTAAGCTGTTCCGTTTAAAGCGACTGTCGAACAAGGTGAATATCAACCAATTGCTTCAATTTAAATTAATAATGCTGACGTGCAACGACCTGTTCTCTTTTACCTGCAACGGCCCTTTAACAGCCATTTTGTTAGGCCTGTTGCCTACTACTGTAGTTTATTGTTCCCAATGTCCACGATTCGGCCATATTTTAAAGCCAGCTTAACTACCTAAGAGACTGGATCGAGTGTCTTGCCAATTGGACTTACTAACTGTTCATAGTCGGATAGAAAAAATAAATGAAAAATGCACGTGAATATTTTCTTAGAAAATATACATTTATTTAAATATTTACCTAGAATACATTAAAGCGCGTATTCGCATGTCCATTTAAAAATTGTAAAATTCAATTACAACGTATATTGGACAACGATCAAAGAAGCGTTCAAAATTCTGTTAATTTTGTAATAAATATATTTTTTTGTAATAAATAATATTTGAAATTTTGAACGTTTCTTTAATTTACAAATATATATTTTTATCCCCTAGATATTTAGGGGATGTACTGTGTAAGTGGGGGGCACCAATATGCGCAATGAGCAATGGAAGTTTTTTGGCAAAAGTGAGCGCATTGTTCGTTCACAGGTAAAAGAATATCAGGTACGCTTGATCCTTGATCATTAACAGTAGAGGAAATTCTGTCAACAAGAGGTGAATGGACGCCTGGCATCAGGCCTTTCGAATGATTGTGCGGCTGTTGACAATGATTATTGGGCGGTGAGTAAAAAAATTCTGAACTTTTGTAAGGTTTAAAAGCGGAACTACGAAGTTCAGAAAATGATTCCTGACTGATCGATGCTGAAAGACGCTCTTGAGAGTACATCATCAGGTTGATTCGAGGTTCAGGTACCTCAGGATGACTGACTCCTAGTGAACGGTTCCAATAGTCACATCCAAAAGGTGCAGATAAAACGGGAGGAGGAACTGTTGTTACCGAGTGTCCAGGATATTGCAGAAGATTTATTCTCTGTTGATAAGACGTCGAGGTTGAAGAGGTTATGTATTCCAATTGATGATAGGGCCTGATGGGTCTGATTGGTACTGGTGCGATGAGTCCCCTCATCTCAGGATAGATTGATCCAAAAGAATTGTTCGATCGATGATCTTTTAATGATCCCTCAGGACATCTTGAGATAGTCAGTGGTGCTGACTCCACGTACTTCATCCAGTATTGACTTCCTAGGGTATTTTGAGCCTGCGGAAAATTCTTGATGTCTTCCTGTACCGTTGGCTGCAGTGATTCCGGAATAATTTGCGATGACTCAGGGATACTCTGGTACGATGATTTTTCTCCGAGATATTCATCTCTTACGGGACAACGCAATTTTTTGCAAAGGCAGCAGGTTTGCGTCAGTGCACGGTAGTTATTGTTTTGCAAAGTATTCGCAATATTTTCGGTCTCTTTGTTGGATACTACGTTGTTATCTTTCTCAATGGTCATTACGTCAATCTCCATATCAGTATCAGCATCCTCGGTATCAGCATCATTAGTATCATCGGCATGACGATTGGGTGGAGGAGTATCTTGCTCGACGTTATTTAGAAAATATTTTTCCACGGAGAACGTGATACCCGGATTTTCCGTTGTTGAATTTTTCTTCTTAACAAGATGGCGGTCGGCGAATGACATATCGGAAGAAGATACGTCATGCACTTGTACCGAAGAATCATTAAACGAATTAAGATTTTGATTCCAATTCGATGGTCCCGCAGTAGCATCCCCCCCATCTTTGACACGATTTTTATTCCGTCTCTTGTATACAAAGGAGGTTCTCAGTGCTAGCATCAGAAGCGTGTAGGTGTCATCCTTCTCATTTGGATCTTCCGGTTCCGGGACTTCCGGGATCTCAGTAGATTCTCCTATAAAAATATTCGTACGACTATTCTGCGTTGGAGTGGAGCAACGTAGAAGATTCTGTAAAAAAATTCAAATTCAAATTAATATAACCGTAACTCATAGATATAGTTAGAGTATACGTATACCTATATCTGTCCATAGGGATGAAAATCTTACCGTTTTCGTATCCAATGAAATTTCCTCCATAGAAATATCTCTGCTGGTATCCGCTGACATTCTTCGATATCTTTGAATTTCACTTCGAGCAAACCTAATAATATTAGGCAATCTTCGCACAGCAATATTTAAATACTGACTCCAGAAATGGTAATGGTTACGTTTTTGAAAAATCGGCTAGTTTTATAGCATGTAATGATGACTCAACCCTTAAATGGTCGCAGGTCCATTTTCGGTATATGTCATAAAAGGGGAGTGGGCCCTAGAGCAGTTTAATGAGCAGTGACCTAACAGATACTTTTTGCATCTTTACTTCAGGGATACAAAAATTCCCGTTATACGTTGTTTGATAAATCGTCGAACGACCTATCATCCAGGATTTGAATGACCGATATGTCTGTCCTTCTTTTACGCACGTAACGGCTCATAAGTATGTCTCTCTCACACTCATGGCAGGTATAGGAAACTCGAAAAATCCGAAGAATATCTCCGGATCGAATGGATTACAGTGGACGGTTGGCGTCCATTCTCGTGTTCTCTTAGTAAAAAAAAGTCCCCTTAGTAAAATCCATGATTAGTTAAAGTGTCGTGTATCGAAAATATCTCGAAATTCTATCACAGCTTTTCGCGATGACGATTGGTGATCGTTATCGTCGTTCAATGCGTATGAATTTGCCGCTTGCTGTGCGCCTTCACGGCATGCAGTCAATTTGACTGATTGCGGTTACTTTAGGAATGTAAAGATCGAAATAATTTTTTCATCGTTCATAAGATGCTGATTGGACGCGCGCGCATTGGACGTCTAATCTTTGAAAAGATTTATTTTAGACATATATATGTCCTAAGGACAACTGAAGCTTTGATTTGTAAAATCCTGGACGATCCATAAGGTCGGAATGGGTATTAGGTCGCTCGATAAAATCCTAAGATTTGATTGTTTTTTTTTTTCTCGAGTTATATTTCGCTACACGCCACAGCGTTATATTGGCGTCTGTGTATTTTCGTATAGGCTTGGAACGTAAAATAAGGTAGAGCCTTAACGATTATGGAACTCTCGCATAGGCACGAAGGCACGCAAGCATGCATGCACGCACGCACGCAGCCACGCAGTAGCCACGCACGCACGAAGCCAGAAACGGTTGACGGACGGCCGAGTAGTAAGGTTGAATGTACGCACGCACGCAATGGCGCACGAACCCCGGCACGCACGCACGACTCCTTTTTAATTTAACTTAGCAACGGCTCTCTACCTTTCAGGGTTCGGTATACCTTTTTATAGAGATTTCTCGTTTGAGGTATCTTTGTCTTCTAGTCTGATACTGAAAAAAACCTTGCTTATCACAGTTAGGAAATAAAAGTTGTTGCTAAGGTGGGTAGCGAGAGAGGATTAAGAAAGATGCTTAGGGTATAATTCTTGCTGGGATAAGATTGTTCGTTGATGTTTCTTTCAGTCGTATTTATTGAGATCGTTTAATAAATTAGGCAAATAATAGGGAGATAAGAGGAATTTTGATTGAAGCTTATAGATAAGGGAATTAAATGCTAATGACGGGATCAGGGACTTGGTTTGATTAGCGTTTGATTGGGACTAGATTATGGTTTTTATAGGTGGAGTGTGATTAAGAGTTTTCGTGTATCTCTACGTTCGGAGGATCCTGTTATTGTGAGAGAGGATGGTGAGGATTGTGAGGTGCGTTGCGCAGGCACGCCCGACGCCGTTCGTTCTTGGCGCGCTTCGGATCGAGCGCCGCAGCCATGTTGGCTATTCAGTTTGACGATGTTTGTGCGTGGTGCTTGGTGTGACTTTTCTCGTATCGTCGTCGTCGTCGCCGTCGCCGCCGCCGTCGTCGTCGTCGTCGCCGTCGTCGTTATCTCGTAAGGCTCGCGTCTACTCGTGTCGCGTAACGTTATCCTCGAGGAATCCTCGAACGGTGTTTGGCTAGGTGCGATGTCAAGCCAAATATGCCTCAAGTGGAACAGCTTCCTGAGCAACATCGCCACCAGCTTCGAGAGCCTCTGGGAGGAAGAAGGTCTCGTGGACGTGACCCTGGCAAGTGACGGACAGTGTCTCACTGCGCACAAGGTGATCCTCTCGGCCAGCAGCCCCTTCTTCAAGAAGGTCTTCCAAGTAAGGGATTTAGAAGACATTGATTATCTTTTGCTTTACAGTGTCACTCTACTTTTGAATTCTCTTGACAGATTTGACTTGTCATTATTTCATAGTTTTTCTATGCCTTTGTGACATACTATGGCACCCTGATTTACAGTTTCCGGCTGGATTGTTTATTTTAAATGATTGTTGGGTGATGAGGTTTAGTAAAATCATGAATTAGTCGGATGACACTCTTTATCTTGCGTTTCATCAACAGTTTCAATCGATTTCGCGAGATTGCGAACACTTTTGTTTACCTTCCTGATTATAGTGTTTCAGGAGTTTGATTGAGAAAGATATTAAAATGTTACAGACGAATCCATGCCAGCATCCAGTAATAATTCTCCAAGATGTGCACTTCAGTGAATTGGAAGCTCTACTCATATTCATTTATAAGGGAGAAGTGAATATAGAGCAGGAGAATTTACCTGCTTTATTGAAGGCTGCGGAGACCTTGCAAATAAGGGGTCTGTCGGGTGGCGATGTTTTTGCAAAGGAATCGTACAAAAGGCTTGCGCAGTTGGATCAGGGTGAATCTCAGGACTCGGTGCTGGTACACGAGGAGACTCCAAAAAAAAAGCAAAAAGTTGGAAAGCCACAGAACAATTCGATCTTGGAGAAAGCACTTACTCCTCAGATATCCCAATCGGAGAGTACCAATGAGTCTACAGCTAATGAACAAAACTTCAAGGATTCCGATCTCTCGGAACCTTTGCCTAGTCCCATCTATCATCGGCTAGAGATGAAAGTTAGTGTGAAACATAAGGATATGGCAATTTCGCATCCGGTGTAAGGCAATAAAATAATCTCCATGGATTATTCTGTTTTGCAGATGGAACCATTCGAGATGTCTGTCGAAGAGTTTGAAAAAGATTCATCGACAGGGAAAGACCTCGCTAAGAGATTGGATACAGGGCAGACAGAATGTACACAAGGTTTGTTTGTAATCATTTTATTTCATTTCTTCAAATATTCCATGAGTTTTTAAACTATTATTTTCTGGTTGTCACAAAGCATGATTTTTGCGAATTTCTCAATCCGCGACCCTTCGTAATTTATGACATCGCGTTCTCTGCGACATTACTTAACGTCTCGGTACGATATTCCAACTGGACAAACAACCCATTGAAACGCACCCTGATTTCGAATTCCGTTTATCTATAATCTTTACATGTGGCGCACTTGCTATTCGACAGTAGCACGCATTACGGCACAAGGTATTTAAAAGTAGTCGCTTTCCATTGATATCGAGAGCCTCTCGACCTACCTGTCTCGTATTTGCACTGTTATTTACATTATGCAGTTTGTCTGCACGATTCGTTTTGTTCAGTCACAAATCGTTCTCCAGGCAGCACCTCACGCGTATATCCACCTTGGCAACTCGGACCGACTACCGGCGAGCGCCTTCGGTACCAAAGCTTTTTCTTTGGTATTTTCGCGAGCTTTTAAGAGTTTTAGTTTCAGTCTCAGTCTCAGTTTGCTCAATTAATAACACGGCATTTCCTTTGATCGATGTGACGCGCGCGCAAGAGGGGGAAAGAGAGAGAGAGAGAGAGAGAGAATGAGAATGGATAAAAAAGAGAAGAATGCATGAGTCGAACGAATGAGCAACCGAGTGCGTGCGTGCGTGCGCGCGTGAAAGACTGCGTGAGATAGGGAGAACGAATGAAATTGGGAGAGAGTGAAAGAACAAAAGAGAGAGAAAGAGAGAGAGAGAGGTAGAGCGATAGAGTGAGAGAAAGGCGCGGATACAGAGTGACAAGGAGATGCTGCGGTGTACAGTAGATAGTCTCTTAGGAGCCGTGTCTTGGCTAAAGTTTTTACGGGAATCGCTAAAGCGCGATGTGCTGATGTGTGGCAGGGTCTGGGAACAGCCCTGCTGAAGACATTTCCGGTTTATCTGGGTTATCCGGACTATCTGGATTCTCGGACGCCAAGCCACTGCTTTACGCGTATCAGCAACTACCTTATGCCGAGCTTCTACCGAGTCCCGACATAATCTCCACGTGGGCTTCATCGCGTCCTATGGATCACCTGGCCTGCGATCTCATGAAAATACTCTTTACACCCGAGGAGAGAATACTCTGCAACGTCAACGGAAAAATGGGCAAGCAGCAATTCGACAGCAACAAGATACACCTGATTCGCGAGGTCCTTCTACACTTTAGCGGTATTGCGCCGAACAGCGTCGAGTGGGAGGAGGCTTGGAAGAACTGCGTTACCAAAATCGATACGAGCAATAGGGGCTTGAAAAGGTATCTGTTTCAGAGACGCTCCGTCTACACCCAATGACTAGGGCGTTTTAGGTCAGGGGTCAAACGGAAACGTTTCCACTGGCTGGAATAAAACATTCGAGTAATACGCCTACTTACTCCTACACAACCTATACACGACAAAGCCCATCCCTCCTTCAATCTCCTGGACGGGAAACTTCTTGGCGTGTAATAAAGCTTCGGGAAAAATCGTAAAATACCTCGGTCAAGTGCATGATGGGTAAATAATTTGATATTTAAAAATTTTAAGACTCCCCGAGGTTTCTTATTCTCTTGCGAGGAGAAAGGCAAATACGCTCTGCAGGTTATACGCGAGCTCGAGCAAGGTAAAGGATTGGGCTGAACCAGGGGTAAGGGGATGGAGTATATAGGGGAGGAAATACCACACGCGCATACACCCTGACACACTGCACGTACAATAGCATCGAGCAGACGAAAGACGTTGCTTATACAATGCTGTAAAAAATTTTTTTTTAAATTTAGACGTCATTGGAAGTATGTAATAGGGGTGCGCCTTTATCATCTGAATATCCTTTGGAATGTAAAGCCTCTGGTGAGAAATTATTAAAAAAAAAAGCCAATCGTGAACTATGATTTTAATAGTAGGCCGTTGACCGTACATGGGCATTAGGGAGTTTCTTTTCACAATATTAATGTGTTCCAGAAAGCTCACCTCATTTGGAAATGTCAGCGCTGATCCTTCGCTTATTAGTTTCTCACGAAGAGTCATTACGCCGAATGATATTCAGGTATTAAGATGGTCCACCGTGTTTTAAGTGGAGAAACTAATTTGGAATCTAAGAATTGGAATAATGAAAATGTTAATTGCGTGATTAAACAATTAGCGTATACGCTTGATTATTTGCTTTTACAGCAAATGACAATTCTTAAGCCTTCCGCTTTTCCGTCTTGATGATGATGATGACTCTCTGGTTTCCACTCGGTAACCTTTCCTACCTTAGGACGATTCGTGTTATACCTGGTGTCTTGGGAATGTCTCAGGACGATCCTGCCTACGCGTCTAGACCGAGAGGAACCGATTAAGTCTCTGGGATGGCAACGAATATTTTTCTTTTTATTTGCTGCCAACAAGCACTGCGACGATCCTTCAGGTTGTTTTAATGTTATGTGTTAAGTAATCGAACATTCCTTTTTGTGTTAAAAGGTGTACACGGTGTTCACGCAACAGTACGCACTCGTCGTAGTCCTTATACTTAGGTGTATTATATTTGGCTGGGTGTAGCTGGCAAGTGAGGACGAACACAGAGGAGGACGTTAAGCTGGCGTTCACATGCGCGTTCGTACGAGCGACAAGACACACGGTTACATAATTATTCACGCGAGCATCACGCCGGTACGAGAGAGCATACGCAACATGCGTAAATTTTAAATCACCCGTACGTTTAGCAGCCAGCTATAGAGAGTGCGTGAGTCAAGATGAATGACTTAGCTAATGAATGGATGCGCGTGCGTACGAGAGTAGAGAGAATAAAGATAGAGTAAGTAAATAAAAATAAAAGGCAGAAAACACATAGTGTAATCGTGTATTGTATGTATGTAATTTCACGTGAGCGTCGAGAGAGAAACAGTGAAGAATTCACTAGGCCCTGTCGGGCCATGATTTATTGTTAAGAGGACGGTAGCTTTATGAGAGGAAAGAAAAAAAATACTAGTAACTTAAGGCATGCTTGTAGATTATTTAAACAAAGTGACGCGAGATGGCGTCGTACCTATTAGGATATATTGTAATTGTACGTTTCGATTGGGCGAGAGACGATGATCGATGTGAAATTTTTACGTTCGATTCTTCGCTCGAATACGCAGTGATAAGGGAACGTGGAATTTCGAGGATCTCGAGCGTACGATTAATTTAGCGCACCCGACGACTATTTCAATCGATATTGTACAACTGTACACGAGGCACACGATCGATCACAAATAAAGATATTTTTCATTTTTAATGACCTTTTCATTCAGGAATAACCGTGTCAATGTCCATGATCCTCGTTAGAGCGAAGAGTGCCTAGGGGAATTTACTAGGTAATTTATCGGTTAACTCGAATCCTTGCAGGATCGTCAAAGCCAACGGTGACGGTTATTCCTGAGGCTCGAGACACTTCCGGTCCATCTTCCGCACTTCCTACCCAACGATCCGATAAACTCGAGCACTCGTGCGACATCAGTTACGCGGAGAGTCGTCCTCGAGGTCTCAAGAAGTCATCGGGTTCGCCAGTGGATACTTCCAAGATGGATGCCGTCGTTGCCGAGAGAAGGAGTGACCTTACCGAAGGGCATTCTTTGTCCTCCGAGAACAATCCAGGAATCTCACAGGAAAGCTTTACGTCCTTTACCAACACCGGGATATCCGAGTTTCCGGAATGCTCGCAATCGTTGAAAGGAGCACCAGCTGCGTATCCGCCATTTCCGTGTCCGTTTTGCGACAGGGCTTACACCAGCTGGGGATTTCGTAGGAGACACATCAAGGCAGTGCACACCATTTCGCCCAGTCTCAATTGCAAATGGTGCTTACAGGTGTGAGCTTATTTTTCTTTTTTTTTTTATTAATCGCATTTCTTCATTAATAATTAGGCATTGTTATTCTTTGTATTTTGCTTTCTCTCTTTTACTCCCCAGGTACTTCCCACTCATGCTGCTTGGAGGCGCCACGTTATATCCGCTCACAATTTATCAGCCAGCGATGCACACAATGGACTTCTTATCCTGGAGGAGGCTCATATGGTTCTCCAAATCGCCCACCCTACTAGGCTGGACACCCTTGTTAATATCATTAAGCAAAGTTCCCAACAGAACAGTGGACAAGACAACGCGTAGCGTCGTTCACTGTTTTACTGTATATTTCTCTTTTTTCACTTTCTTTACTTTCTTTCCAAGTGCCTCTAGATGACGATACCTAGTGCCCCTTATTCAGTATTTCCTATTTTGCCTCACAGGGCCAAACAATTCAGTTATCATTTTTTATTTAGTGTTATCAATCGATGCTGCCACGTTGACAAATCCTGAGCGTATTGCTCAATCAACTAAATGTATAAATTCTTTTGTTTAAACAATACTTAACGTTCGCGTCTGATTACTTTGACGACCTATGGGACCAAAAGGTGATAGATTGGGATATATTTTGATGAAGTGTCGTTAACAGAATTGGACTATGCCAGGAGGTACTAGTTGCGATACGTACTCTTTTACACTGTGATCGTTAGTCAAGCTGCTTGATTCGTTCAAGATTTTTCTTTGGACGAAAGAGGAGATGGTTATTTTATATTTATACTGTGTGCTCTTCTGGGAACTCTACACGGAGAATGTAACGTAGCAAATGCCGTCTCGGAATACTCATTGTTATTCGATACGTTACCTTCGACACGTTACGCTCTCAGAAAAGCATCGTACATACTTGTACGTCTTACACGTTATATGTTATAGTTATACAACATAGTTGCGTTTATAGCTATAGTTGTTATCGACGGCCAGTATAGCATAAAGAACGGATTTACCTTTGTCCTATTACGATTAAACGTCATTTACTCCAAGAGTTCAATGTTTCGTTAACTTTTATGTAATACGGAAAGCAAGAAAATTCGTTATTTACGTTTAATCTATGTATTTAATTATTTATTTGCGATTTTAATATTAATAATACATATCCGTTGATCGCGTGAAACTTAATAATTGTCGATCAAAATATTGTAATGCATAAGGAGAGAGAGAGAGAGGGAGGAGAGGGTCGGTCGAGATGGCATTTTTATACGGCTCATTTCAAATTTGCCGTACGATAAGGATTATTACGCTTTGACCTATCTGACAATGCGGCTTAGTGATAAGAATTGAATAGAACTTAGAGAATAGCATTAGTACCGTTGGGCAGTTGCGTATGTGTTCCATTTTCTTGATTATACCTTTAATAATCTCCTAGCTGTGCTGAGCGGTTAAGAAGATCCTGTCTGTGTATTTTAGTGTCCATTTCCTCCTTCTTTTGGTCCAGTTCCTTCTCTTGGGACTTCTTTGACTTCCCCAGGGATTTACAGATCCGCTACGTAACCTTCCACCACGATCCCGGGTGCAAGTTCGGTGGTGATGCTCTCGGCGTAGTCCAAGACATTTTCACGTTCCTTCTGACCCCAGGCTCCTTCCCTACCATATTTCTCGGACATCCTGACCATCTCGTTCGGACTCCATTCCGGCGAGTCTCGTCGACTTCCACTGCTCCTGTAGATGACGTTCGACTCGTGGACATCGTCGCGGCCCGAGTGTCCTCCGTAACTCTCATAGACTGGAGTACGCTTCATGGAGGCACGAGGATGCTGCGTCTTTCGCAGCATCGCCTGTATCCCCGTGAAGTGGTTGGTGAGTAGAATGGAATATCTTTTTTCTATATCACTCCATGATGGACTTTATTAGATTACCTGGAAGTTGAACGGTGGTTCATCCTCCGACTCTGGATGATTGTTGTTGCGACGTGCCATCATCTGCATTTCTTGAATCGGATTGACTCTGCGATCGGATAGAAAGATTCAAGAGAATTTCCAGGTACGCGTGACTTGGGTTCTTCTCTCAAATAGGAAACGTCGGCGTATATGTCATGAGAATTTTTTTATTTGAATATTTACCGACTATTGCTGCTGGTATTTCTGTTCAGTTTGTCTTCGAATTCCCACTCGTTGTAAGCACCGGTTCGATTCTCAGATTGATAACTATTTTGAACTCTGCTTGTGGCTCCTGCTTGATTATACGGTATAGGTGGCGGCGGGACTTTCTTTCTAGAGCGAATCGATCCGGAATTATCGTGATTGTTCTAAAAGTTAATCATAAGATCGGTTAGTGGCAGATAATGAGGTTTAATGTAATTATATTTCTTTTCAGTTTTACTTCAACTTACTGAGCGAGGATTATGAGCGTTACTAGTTCGCACGGGGCTACGATTACTGGCTGACTGTGAAAATCCGGAAGTTGACTTAGACCCGAGGACGTCTTCCGGTGGACAGCGCACGGGGACATTGGGGTCCCTGGAAAACGGAGTGTTGATCAGACTCTGGCCTCCGGCTGTCGGTGCGTTCGCTACGCGATGAGGAGAGTTCGTTGTTTGAACCTCGACGTCTGGAATTAGAGATGACCGGTCGTATGTTACGCATTGTCAGGGACGTTTGCGTTTTATGCATCGGGATTAAGCTCCGGGCGTGGGAACGACAAAGATAAGAGATAGAGAATAGATCGTAAGGCGACATCGAGGTGTCGTGGGGATCACTTGGATCGGTGTTACCCGTGTAAATTCGCGAGTAGCTTCGTGCACAGTGCGAGGGCCTTGTCGTAGGGCCCAATCCACATTTATTGTCAAGGTATATTTTTATGGGCATCGGGAAGAGAATGGGAATCAAAGTGAACTTTGGATAGGCTCGTGAGCTTTTGCAATAGGCACCTCTGGTGTGGACGTTGGCGTTGGCCCAGGGCACGGTTTGGCGGCGTAACGGCGCATCCCAGGCCTCGTGCTCGTCGTCAGATGTCAATGATGATATGGATCTGTAGAACGCATTCTCACATAACAAAATTGCGGATGCGTGCAAAATTCAAAAATTCAAAAATCGCTGCTTCGCCAGGACGATTCTCATCGTACGCCCGTTCGCCATGCTCCTCATTTTATGCTCTCATAATCCTTCCAATCTTCCAGCTTACCCGGTTCCTTTATGCATCTTCGAGGGGTCATTCATGAAGCTCGTGTCAAAGAAGGGCATCTCTTGACGCATGTCAAAGGGCAGTTTGTGTACTTGTGGTGGACGTCGATTTCCCAGATAGGACGAAACCTTTATCCCTGGCTCGACCCTCTCGAGGGGTACGCGGTCAATGTTCGTCTGAAGTACCCCCACTGTCGCCTGATTGTACAGATGAACCTGGATCGAAGGTCAATCGTATTAAAATTAATTGACCCACGGCTAGGTCAAAGACGCAGACATACCTGTTGGCAAAATTGCACGAGGTCTTGATAACGGGCTGCACGGTACTGTAGGAGGACTTGAAACATACTCTTCGACCGCCATTTGCTGCTGTAAAACCTCATGAAGTCCTTCGTACCTTGATCCATCTCCTCCCCCTTCAAGACTGGACCCATTTCCTTCCTGACGGCACGACCTCTGTACACTACAAGATTCATTCGAGGTCTAAATAATTTTTCTTTATCAGGAGAAACATATGTATATGCTTATTATCTATTTTTTTTATTTTCTACTGGCTCGAGCGATTCGTGAAGGTCACAAAAAACAAAGTAAATGCATTTGCGTTACAAAAACAATTAAAACAGTTTCCGGTATCCATCCTCGTCCTACCTTTCTGTATCGCTAACGCTGCTTCTTCTTGCGTCATTTCCTCGCTCGGCGTCTTGCTTACCGACGCTTTCTTCACTGAAACATTTCCGGTTAATTTCACGCCATTCACTCGCTCAAAATGAAAAGCCTTCAAAATGTCTTTTTTTTTGCATTTCATACGATCAGTCAAAAGATCAAAAAGATTCCCTCGGCCATATTCGATTCGTTGTAAGATTCGTGCTCGTTACTTTACCTACCGACTTCTTTCTTCCCTTTGGTCACTTTTGTCGCCATTGTTTTTCTAGCAAGGAACGCCCGCATCATGCACTGGACCTTTACGATTTTTTTCACCTGGGTTTCATATAAACGCGACAGGTACTCCTCGTTGTAATACTTGAGGAAAACTTTGGTCTTGCCAATTATCCAACCTTCCATCTTTAATCTGATCAGAAGGAGTCTGCAGTTGTCCTTAGTCATTTCCACGTTTTCATCAAAATCAAATGCCAGGAATTTATATCTGTGGATATAACGGTACATGCGACTGTAAGGGTGGAAATTGAACGCCTGAAGATAGGCATTTTCCTTTTTATCTTTTTCTTCATTACCTCCTGATGAATTCTTGAAACGGAATTCTGTGCGGATAGCCACGTTGTCTAGCCTTAGCAGTATCCAGGACTGCCAGAGCTCTGATTTGCTGTCTTACAACGTCCCTATAGAAGCCTTGAGGTATACCCTCCAGGTCTGCTCGTATACACCTGACGAAATGGGTACCACCACTTCCGCCTCCTATCGAAAGATTCTTCAGAATCTCCAGACTGGTCGACCGGAAGACAGCGGCGCAGGTTCGCATTTTACGGGTTTGCGAGAATTGTCCTCTCGACGCGGTATTGAATTTCTAAATAGCGAAGCAACAATTTTTGGATTCAAAAAAGAAGGTTACGTGTCACCGGATGTCAGGGAAGACCGGATATCTCACCCGCAGTTTAGTATTATCCTGCATAACTGCACCCCATTTACTCTTGACTGTTTTCTTCTCAGGAACCTTCGGCTCCTCCATAACGATCGTCAGGTTCCCGGATCTTGTCAACTGGTTAACGAACATCTGTTTGACCGCGTCGCTTCCGGAGAGTCTCATGGTCTCGATCATTTCCGGTGGCAGGAAGTCTCTGTTCTTCTCAGCAATCTCGCTGGCCTCGTAGACGAGCTTCCCGGTATAATGGGCTACGGTGAACTCGTGGGAGCTCACGGGTTTCACGTGGAGTCCCTTGGACGACCTTTTGATCTTCTCCAGGACGTACTGCGCGTCCTGCATCTGTCTGGAGGCGTCATCGATTATATGAAAGAGTCCATTGTTTCTGCCCATCAGCTGATCTATGGCTTCCTTATTGTCATAGAAATGAAGCTGCTGTACCGGGATCTCGTCCTCTTCTTGCTCTTGCTAAAAGATTATTTATCAATCAATTCATTTATTCATTAGAGTCCTTTTTCGTTTAACGAACGGAGTCAAGGACTTTACCATTTCCCAAGCAAAAACTCTCTGGTTATAATGACACTGGAGTTGCTCGTTCATTGTATTCACTACTAATTGTTCTATTCTGTTGACAGAGAAGCATTCGAATCCGTAAAGATCCAGGACGCTGATGCTGAATTTGTCACCGCTGCCATTTCAATATAAAATCATTAAGAATGACTAATAGAATATATTTTATCAACGAAGATCATCAAGAATTGAATACGATGACTGGAATACTCACAAAAGAGTACGGGTGGTCATCAGCTTAAGATTGATGTTGTTGACGAGCCAGTCCAGGAGTCGCTGATAAATCGTATTCGCCAAAACGTCCCTGGCTTCCTTTGCTTCTTCGCAAGTGTGTCTTCTTCTAACGGCAGAGCCTTTCTTGACGAAACAATAGTTTATGAGGGACCAGGTAAATTTTTTATGATCCACACCCAGAAGATCGGCGACTGAAAATAATTGATTGATTATGATTCGCTACAGTCATTAACAATGTAAGCTTACCTTTATTGGCAATATCTATATTGTTGATTTCAGCCTCGCCGTTATTCCCTTCCACAAATTTGACTTCACCGAGCATCAAAATGGCCGCTAAGACATGCCATATTGTTTCCATGAAACCTTCCATCTCCATTATTTTCATATCCTCCTTGAGCTCTGCGAATTTCGCGGCGTTCCCATAGGGATCGTTTCTCACTTTGAACGAGCGTTTACTTCCGGTACTTTTATCTCCAATTCTCAAGTAGCGAAGTCTCCTTCCTGTCATCAAGGAGTAGTCTCGCAATTTCCCCTTAGCCTCTAAGCCGTCGTAGAAGTAATAAAAGATATGGAAGTTCGACTGATTTCTACGAAACAAGCAAAAATTTATCAGAGCGCCTGCGGATAGGCAACCGCGTCATACATTTCTGTAAGAAATGCTGGAGGGTTGCATAACGCGAGGCGCACTAAATTTTCTATTTACACTAAGGCGCCTATCGAACGTTCCCGGACCAGCATCCCATAAATGATTAAAAACTTATTTCATATCTTTACATTTCTAAAGTAACCGCAATCTCTCAAATTGACTGTATTCCGTGAAGAAAATTTCCGCGGCAAATTCACACGCATCGAACGACGAGTAGCGACGACCAATCTGCATCGCGCGATAGCGACAAAAATACTTTCAAAATATTTTCGATACGCGGCGACGTAATTATAAGATGACTTTTTTACTGAAGGGGTTTAAGAGGGGAAGAAAAAGGATCACTACGGCGGTACGGTTTACCTGTCTTTCGTGGAAACTCTCCACTTTTCAAGCTGATACAACCAGAAAATGGCGCCCGATGCTTTGCCAGTCGAACCAAAGGTCGTTTGCGTCTGCAAGACGCATCTCGTCGAGTTCGGATTCAATGGCGTCGCGGCGTGGCTAAAGGCATGGATTATTTTAATGGCCTTCATCACTCTCACTCCCGTGTCTTGCAAACCCTAGAACGACGGGACTCCTCTCTAAGTGAAAACCTTTCATCCTCCCTGGTTCAATAATTATAATTGTTATTAAATCATAACGATATCTCATCGCGGCGAACCTTTCCAAGATAGAGAAGATGCCTTATGACGTGTAGCATGTTGGTAGTTTTTCCCGAATTACTTTCGCCAGCCAGAAGAATGTGCTGTGGTTCCTCGTTGTGGAGGACATCTTGAAACGCGCTGTCTGCCACGGTGTAGATATGGGGTGCATTGTCGGATCGAGATTTGCATTGGTATTTTGTGTGAAACTGCAGGATTAATAAGATATACGATATTCGCACGTTCAATTCGCGAATCAATCGGAAAGATAAAATTCATACGTGCGGTCCATAGATATCTTGATCTTCGTTAGGATTTAGAATCAGAAGAATGTCTCCGATGAAACTCTGAAAGCAGCCTTGCTTCAGTCTCTCGTGCAACTCGTCCAGAATCGCATCTTCGGAGAGATGCTCCAGCGCAGCCAAATCTTCCATGAACATAGGCTCGGGCGGTGCCGTTTGATGTGACTGGAGAAAGACAATTTTTTTTGGGAAATACAATAAGATTTTAGAAGAAACAATCAATAGCAAACAGACCTTAAGGAATCCTTTGCGTACGATGACTTCCGGTTTTCTATCGACCCTTCCCTTTGCGCTCATATTCATGGCTAACGACTTGATCTCCTGGGTGAGCTGAGTGAACGAAGCATTATATTGTTTATAATAATAAATTGTAAATTCACCAGAGATTTAACAAAAAATTGAAAGGACCAGAAAGAGTAACGACCAATCGTCTTACCGGATAATCATTTTCCGGCAATTCCGACAGAAACGGATGCTCTACGATTTCCGCCATGAAGGGTCTGTTGTCCGGATTCTTTTCGAGACATCTAAGAAGGAAAAAATAGAAACGCCATCATTAACGAGGTAACCAAAAAAAAACAATCATCAGACTCTCACGTACTCGGCGATGAAGTCATTGAAGTTCTGGGACCAGTTGGCAGGTCTGTAAAGACCCGGTGGTGGATTTCTGACAATTTGAAACAATGCCCTAGTAGGGTGCATATCCTGAAAGGGTGGTTTTCCATCAGCCAATTCAATCGCCGTAATTCCAATCGCCCATACGTCCGCTCTACTTCCGTAACCAGTTTCAGGATCGTTCTTGCTCGTGACGACTTCCGGTGCCATCCAGCATGGAGATCCAATGCAGGTCTTCCTCTTCCCCATCTCACCCTTGATCATCCTCGAGAGACCAAAGTCGACCAGTTTGATCTCACCCTCCTTCGTCAGCAGGATATTACTCCCACGTATATCACGATGGATGACGTTGTTCTCATGAAGATGGACCAGAGCCTGAAAGTTCAGATACACGTTCCGGATGAAAGCAGCTTCCCATCCACGTCTTTAAGGGCACGTTGCGCAAGATGATAAAAGCCTCCGCGTCTCACGATCTCGTAACGGAATGACTTATAGATTTACTGCAAATTGAACGATCTATAATTTGTGGCCGTTTAACGCACGTGTAACAAGCACTCGGTCTTGAGCTGGTTACAAGATGGTGGCATGCGCATCAAATCATTAATACCCGACTCATCAGCTTGAACTCTGCTTCGAATCACTGGGTGTTCTCAAGGGTAGATATAGTCTGGTGGAAGTTAAGAGAATAGCTTAGATACAGTATAAAGATAAGGTAAAAGTATCTAGATAATGTATATATATATACACACACACATATTTGAGTATATACTAGACGAACATTAGATCGTCATTCCTTAAGAGTTTCTTCCTATTATCCCTCGTTTATATTTCTCATTCTCTCACTCTTCCTTTTCCTTTCTCTTACCTCTGCTTCTTCTTTGTGGGCATTTATTTCGCGTGTAATTTGCCGGCATTAAACGTCAGCGTGGTCTGATTTACCGCAAGAGTGACCGTGGACGAATCGCTACCGGGCTCAGGGAACACGTAGGTGCTCCAGCAGGGAATGGGAGAGAGAAAGGGAGAACGATAGATAGTTGGAAAGAGTGTGAGAGAGAGAGAGAGAGAGAGAAAGCCGTACTCTTTGCTTCCCCGCGAATGGACACGGGGCTGACAGGATACAAGAGTATGGCTACGGTACAAACACCCCAAACGGCTACTAATGATTTAGTGACAAACTGCCTGCCACGTAAATATTATCGCTGCAAGGAATGGCGGCCCATAATGCCTTTCGGCAATGCGATATTGCATGCAATGCACTCAATGCACTCGTAATGCAGGCGTTACGACGTTCGACTGCGATAACTTAAAATTTTTACAATTTTTGATATTTTCATGAAACTACCTAATGGCTGTTTCATCTCGGCGATTTCTCTGCTCGCGTGGCGTCGTAATAACGCATGTTAGAGGTTCTTCCGTTCGACAGGGGCCGTGACAGGTTCGCGTCATAAGTCTCCTGGAGCGTCATAAGCATCGTAAGCGTCATACTCATCTGTATTTATGACAGCGAACCGATTGAATGGTGATGGCTGGTACAGTCACTGACAGAAATCATTACCGTCACTCTCATCTTCTCTTCTCCTGTTCATTTTCCAGGAACAGCTGATTCCTCGAACCGAGAGATACATTTCCTTTTTCCGAGTTTCCGCGCTATGAAGATTGCCGAGAGGACAGCGAGGAACTATTCAGCGACAAGATACGGATCTTCTTCTTACTGGAGGAAGAAGACGCGAAAATTCTTCCGGGACAAATCCTTTTCTTGTAGCACTTTGATCGAGGGACAGAGAACTCGGGAAGATCGTAGATGAATTTACGTTCGTAGAATTTAATACGTAATCCCTGTAATCGTCTAGTTATTCAGCCGTTTGTGTCTCGTAGGTAGATTTTATTATTTTTCCATTACTACGGTCTTCTCCTCCATTTTGCGAATGAAACGGTACGTGCGAATTACCTCCTGACAGTCGCCGTCATTATAAATGCTCCATTATCCCCATACAATTCCGTGTGTTCCCAGATAATTAGATATGCCGAGTTATTCGCAGCATCCAAATTGGTCCATGGGTAAATCGTAATTCGCCGGTTCTCTTAATATCTCTTGATTAAGGATCACTAGTCCGAGGGCTTTTTCAATGGTCTCCCATGAAACACACCGATCTCGTTGTTACCTACGGAGTGCATCTCGAATTGGCAATTGGTTTTTGCGGAGGACTGTAATGCGAGAGAGTCTTTGTACTCCGGCGTATGGTATCCCGAGGAAGGAAGGAAGGAAGGGGGATGCTGGGTACGAGGATGAGGCTGAGAGAAGGAGGTGGGTTTCATTTGAGAGGAGGTTAATTAGCGGACCATCTCGCCTGTCTTATTTGTAATTTATACGCCATAGAAGCTCGGCCATTGACGTCGTTCCGCGTTCGCGTCCACGTTGAACGAGCGGCGACGTCTTCGAGACGATTCCGACGCCACTGCCTGGTCGCGCAATGACGTCGAGACAAAGGACGCTGCCCCGGGACATACCATAGGGCACAATTATGTTATAATAACCCGGCTACTCCTCGCAGGTGGTATTTATTGCATTCGAGACGCTGCCACGGCCGTCGGACATTCCAAACTCGATGATTTTTGCGCGACGCCAACTGCAAGACGGCAGCTGTCTTTCGACGCCCTTTACTCAACCCCGACGATCAGCGTCGTCTCTCAGCGACGCGTGAGACGCACTTTGCTCCTTATCAATCACTTTGTTACTTCATTTATTATGGATACTGACCTTGACCACTTCTTTCAGGATATAACCTATGTGCTCTTCGCGCATCTTCCTGTCGGATGCTACGAGTCCTCGCACCAGATCCATGACTGGACCACCTTCGCAGAGCTAAACAAAAATATTATAAATGGTTATTGATTGATCTTGAATTGTTGTAGTCTGTCTGATGGAATATCAGTTAATGAGATACGACAAGATAACGTTAATTCCCAGAGGATCCAGGATCTTTCTAGAAACGAACTTTAAACCCGTGGCAATGATGTTAAACAATAATGGAAAATGCCGGCGTAATTGCGGAAGTAATCTGGATCGGTAGTGCGCTGAGTAGATTAGAATTGAATTATTGTGGTCCTGGCAATTCTTTGCAATCAGTCAAGAGCGTTCTGCGGTTTCAGATAGAATTGTTTTTAGCGGTTCCGTCGGCGTGTTTCCTCCTCGCACTTCCTCCGTCGGTAACCCCCAAGCTTACGACCCCTCTCCCTAGACCTGGCTTATACGATTCTCAGCTCATCACCGGCTAGACACATTGATCGCTAGGAGTCAAGATCAAAGGGAAAGAAGCTTCACTGGGTATAATGGCGTCTTTTGTAAGTCAATCGGTGGCAGCGCGAGAGAGACTGGCTGAGCCATGTAACGACAATGTGGCGAAGATTTATTACCGGCGATAATTCATATCAAGCGTTTACGGGCGTCGACCGTAGCGTCGGGGTAGGGGGTACCGACGCTCGTTGTACGCACGGTGTGTATAGAAAGAGAGAAAAGAAGAGAGAAAGAGAGAGAGAGAAAGATCGAGTTATAACAGCAGCCTTTACGACTTAATGTCAGCGATTAATCGCGTATCGATACGTATCAATGATTTTGTCAATTGAAAATCAAACCTGCCGATGTAATATTTATAGAACAACGTAATCCAACGGAATTTATTCTCTCAGTCGATATACTGTTGCAAATCGTCCATTGCAATTTAAGATAAGTAATAATATTTTGGCGCAGTGGAGGTCCGCCCGTAAATTAGCCTCGCGACGTGCCGGAGCTCACCTGCGTATACGAACGAGTTTAATGATTGTTTAATGGCCACGTGTGTCGTAAATTATCCGTATATTCGAGCGTCTCAAATGCTTGAAATTGCCTCGAGGGGGGTGGAGGGGGTGGGGTGGAGGGTGGAGGTTCCATATGTGCATTCGCTTACTAACCGATTACAAGGTTACGACGTCGGTCCGATTAGCACAGTGTAAACGAGAATGATCGATAATCTATAATATCAATGATCATTAATTTACCTCCATGACGAACCAAATCTGATCGTATTCCGTTTTCTTTCCCGAACGCTTTCGGTAAATTCCATAAAAATCCGGAAGATTCGGATGCCCGGCAAAGTCCCTGAGAACTCTGTACTCCTCGACGATGACGGATTGACTCTCCGGCGTCAGCTTCTGGATCTTCACGGCCACTCGCTTGTTCCCTGAATCGATGGATCAGCTTATAAACCTTTTATAGACCTGATACTACACGCCTTATAGACTTCTACGGGTATGCTTGATCTTGGATGCGAATCGGATTCGCGACGGTTCGCATCGGTTCTGTTGTTGATGGACACACTGTGTATCTTTTTCGAGGAACTTACCGGCCTGCTGATCAACCGCCTCGTAAACGTCTCCACAGACTCCGGATCCGATGCACTCCTTCAGAGTATACCTCTTTCCCGGATCTTGAATGCTGTCCAGCCTCTGAAGAGTACCTGGACCACCACCACTACCACCACCAGCACCACCCCCGCCGCCACCACCGTAAGGATCTCGTCCATTGAAATCATCTTCTCTTGATCGCCTGGGACCAGCGTGTCTGCCATAGTCATCCATAGTTGATTTACTTTTTTCTTATCAGTGAGAGCTGCTTCCTGGTCCAGGACGTAGTATCAGAGGATGGCACCTTCGGATCTTCTTGCTGTTGCCAGATGAGAACTCCTCGAAGCTCCTGAGTATCGCCTCTAGCTGAAACCAAGTGGTTTTTCAAGCTTCTACAAAGGGAGTGCTAATTATTTTCGAGTAGCGCTCAGTCACTGGTAATCGTTAATTAGTTCCCGGATGCTTTGATGCTGTTTTAATAAGTGCATCCTAAGGATGCATCTTCGAATCTCGATTTTCGTTCTTCGTATTTTTTCTATGTTACTTCATAACCTCGGGCAACCATCAGGAATACACGTTAACTATGCTATCACGGGATGAGGTAACTTGTGCGGCCTCTTAAACCTAGATCCGTTTATCGGCTCTGGTCATTACGTAAAATATTTTCTAGAAGGATCAAGGAAAATTGATGATCTACACAACTCGATGGCATTGACTTTGGTTGATTACGATATTTCTACTGGAATACGAAATTTCGATTTGTCAAATCCCTTAATCGGATACTCACTCTATTGTTCAAAGAGTAAATCTCTTATTCGAGAAGATTTTACTCTCCCTCTACATTGATCCTTTTCCTTTGTTCACTACGTCTCTTTGTTCCGTCCGTTAATTAAGAAAGTTATCATTTAATTCCTAGATACCAAGGAGTACGAATTTCTAATGGGAATTCCAACCAGCCATGCAAATACGAATCCGTACAGGTCGTTAGCCAATTTATTTATTCTTAACTGCTCCGCCATTTCTTTGGCATGATCCATCGATCCGTCGGCATGGCCAGTCTCGTGTAATGCAACTTTTTCTTTCTTGTAATCGAGCCAAGCGACAGACGCGTCATTGACTATATGTGAACACCATAAGAAGCAGGAAGACGCACGACTGTGTATTGGATTCTCACTCTCCTTGCTTTGCTATCTTTGTCTTTTCTCTTTTATTCTCTTTTATTGCAAATGGCAGCCGGCTAAATTATTTATCCCTATTCGAGTAGCAGCCTGGTTACTTTAGGTCGGCGATACTATAGAAATCCAAGATGGATAAGATACTTTTAAAACACTTGAAAATGCAGTATCAATGATTACTTCGACACCGTATAAAAATTCCATTGATAAATCATTACTGACGTTCTTTACGTTCGATTGGCAATCGGACTCTGTCAATATAATCGATCCGAAGAATCGGCGCGCGTCTTCGCTTCTGCGAAACTCATACAAGATTTAACTTCCTGGTACCTTCGGTTGAATCCCGATGTAAGTACCAATGGTATATACGATATACCTCAAAGACGGTCCCCAGGAGTTAAAGCCCACGAGGAAGATCGAACGAGCGTGCAAAACATTGGCGAACACGTGTTCTGGCACCTTGCGACGGCTCTCGACCAGGAATGTTAAATGTAAAACGTTTGCGCACCAGGGGGGACTTGTTAATTGCGGCATTACCGCGATCCGCAAGATAAGGACGCCACGTCCCGCCGTGAGACCAGGGTGCAGACTTGAGGAACGACGAAGAAGAGGACGAGGATTACTCACCTACGGTGTGAGTGGATGGACTGGGAGTTTGGAAAGAATTAACTTGAGAGAAAAATTTCAAATAAATTTACGCACTTGGTATCTGGACGTTGTAAGGTTAAAAGGTAACAGGTGATACGGGGGATGATCGAGGGTGAGATTTTTGGGGGGGGAAAAAAATGAAATGGTGGAAGAGAGTAAAGAGCTGGATGAATCTGGAAAAATTGAGAAAGGATAGAACGAGGAAATAAGAGAGTGCCCTTAGCGTCGCGGCGCTTCAACTCACCTCTAATTAAGACGTCTGGCAGGCTGGCAGGTTGTAGGCCCCGCGGCGTCCACCCTCGCAATGCGAGCACCCCGAAGAGCCGAGGGTCCTCACCCCCTGCTTGGCTTCTATAATCCAATAAGGCCGACTTAATTAACTAACTGCTAACTCGCAAGCCTGTTAGCTCATTGATTTCCCTCTGAGTTCCCAGCACCCTCCCCTGCACCCTGTTCTACCCTCGCCCATTGCTTCCTGGGTATTTCTTTGCGTTCTAGCTCTTTCTGGTATTATATTGAAATTCTTGGGTATTTTTTTTAGTCTCCACTGTATATTATCCGTACGTTACGTCTTTTACTTTAAGTACGTTAAATCTCTATTGGTTTTTGCATTGTTATCGCCATTTGAGGATCGGTCGAACTAATAAGATTCGAGAGGACGATGCTTCCTGACTGCGATTCAATTTTGTCTCTCGAATGCACCGAGGTTAAGCATATTAGCGATTATTCCCACATTGAAAACTCCCCTTTCCACTTGGACAGTTTCCGTCGCCTTCTTAGTCGTCGCTGCCATGAAAGCGATAGAGGCACTTTGACGGACGCAAAAACTTCACTTTCCATTCGATCGATCGGACAATCTGATTATGAGAAATCCTGGGTATCTGGTAGTAGTGTCAAGGACAAAAGAATCTAGTGATAAAAACGTAAGTCGCTCTCTTCTAATCTCACGAGATAAATCTGTGAAAAAGATCGGCAGCGGGTTGCGATAAATTAGCGGGTTTTATTGTCACTCCATACGATTTCTCAAAGGTGCCGCAATCTCTGGATGCGATTGAAGTTGTTGGAGTTTGCGACAATGGCGGCTACACTTTCTTCTTGCTCCCAGGAAACGTCCTCCGGATGCTGCGTGATCCTATGGACGTACGTGGGGGCGCGTGCGGTTTCCGCCCACGGCTTCAAGGAACAGTAACGATGGTGGTAAAGAAAATGAAGGGAGGATCTAGGGGGCGAAAGAGGGGGTGGGGGGAAATACTTGTTTACTACCTCGGTCGATATCGATTTCACGAAATCGATAGTCGCAACTCGTTCCAACGGGACAAAACGTAGGAACGTAGGAACGTAGGAACGTCGGAACGAAACTAACCAGATCGCGCGCGGCACTCGCTGCGTCAAACGCGGAATTTTCTTCGCTATTTATTGGCTCATACAAAATCAATAAGGCTCCGAAGGGCGAGCTACTATCTGTCAGCCCTCTGTAGGAAGGAAGCGCAAGACGAATCGCCGATCCGACGATAAACCTTGTACCGGTCACACTTCGATTATATGCGGCGGAAATCAAAGGGACCTACGGCAGATAAAGTTGCACTTGATGAATAAACATGGACGACTACTCGCGTGGCTTCCTACTAATACGGGTTATATCGGTTTGGCACTTTGCCACTACGACTGTCGTAGCTTTTTCTTTTTCTTAGGCAACAACGTCGCCTTGCGTTCCATGGGAAGCTTTGCAATTTTTTTTTGGAAAATGCCAAAAGAAAATATTCAAAATGAAAAAAAGGATTTTTTACTTGAACGCTTGGGGCTTGAAAATTCTACGTAGCTTATCGGAGTCTGAACTTGGTTCTGTTTCTTTTTTTTCTCCCTCTTCAACCACCTTTTTTTTGAGTGGTGCCACCTTGCGAAAATTTTTTTTTTCTTCTCGACAAGTGGCTCGCGTTTGTTCTTTGTGTTCTTCAACCCTTGACTGCGAAATGCTCCTTTTTTTTTCGTCGTTTTACTTCATTTTTTTTTAACGACAGCCATTCTGACGGATCGTTCGACAAAGCTATGGTGAGCCAACTTCACGGACGTGGACTTCAAAGGAACTCTTTTATTGTACGTTTTTAGTATACAGTCATGCCATTTTGCATAAGGGCTAATAATACTGCAATAGAGGTGTTACAGTTTGCGGGTTAAATTAAATAGGTATCAATTAAATAGTCTCGTTACAAATAAATTAGAAGCTTATTACTAGGACATTCTTATATATTACCTGTGTATGTATAAGTCGGGTTCACGAGTAAAATGTGGTTTTTGAGGGGGTCATCTTCTTAAGACTGTCAATTGTAAAGGAGTCCCCTGAATCTTACATTTTACTCCTGAACAAGATTATAGATATAATAGCTATACGTTATTGGATTCGTTTACAAGCGAATCATTAATTTACAATTGAATTCAGGCGATTCGCTCGACTTTCACGATTATCTAATAGGTAGCAAGAGCATTCCCCTTTATCTCTAATCCTTGTATAATTTATCGAAAGCGAATCGATTTGTAATTTTACAAAAAAAGTCAATTAAGAAGCCATGATTGGTCGGATTCGGCAGATTGAATTTTTTTACAGCGGCATAAATAACCAAATAATTACGTCACGATGTAATTCCAAAATGGCTGAATGACAACGCAACGAACGATGACACTAGGAATTATTAAGTGTTCAGCAATGTTTCTTTGTCTTGTATCAATTAAAAATCAATCACACGCGCGAGTTATCTGATATCGGATACGTGGTACAGTCTGTTTCACTTGCAAACCGTGATCCACTCCTCGACAGTGCAATTTTGACACTGTACAAAGCAGCACCAATGAAATTTGCAATGACAGCGTTCGGTTCGTCTTTGTCGTACGACATTGTAGCCTCGTCCGCAGCAGAGCGACGCGCACCCGTCTCCACCAGGACTCGTCCTGTTGCACCTGCGACCAGCGGTACCAGGAATATCGATAGTTGGATCGCGTTCGCAGAAATTTGGCGATTTTTGGTAGTAGAACAGTTGTTTCGCTAGGTCACGTGGTTTCCGTTTGCGACCTCCTCTTTCAGTACCGGAAATTACGCCACTACCACCACCACCACCACCACCACCACCGCCTCCTCCTCCTCCGCGATGCTTTCTCTGTCTTTGACGATCAGGTCGACGTCGACGGGAACCACGTACTCTCGTCAATGGCGTCACGTTTCCTAGATTACTCTGAGCCACTAAAATCGCACTCCGGAAACGATCCTTAAGCGTCTTCCCGACTATTCGAAAGTCAGGCGTTACTTTCCAGCAGGTCTTCAATTCGCAGGATCCTGACATTCCGTGACATTTGCAGCGCACCTGCATGTTCGTTGCGACAGCCTGAAATTAGAGAAATTTCGAAAATATTAGGATTATTAATCCTTGTGTCCAGGAATGACTTGTGTAAATGAACTTGGCTTTCGCCGATGATGGAGACGTGGAAGTTTCTCGGACGCGCAGGGTTCGGCGGATGGAAGTACCCTGGCCGCGTCTAATCGAGTGCACACGAGCACTCGACGGATTCGGTGGGTAAAAAACGTGCCGGGAAAAAATGGTGAATCTAACGCGTTGTACAAACAGGTATGTGAGTCAATGGAATAAGGTGAGGGGGCGAGGAAAGAGGTTCTTTTAGACAAAGAGGTGTCGCGTACAAAACAGTTAATGAGTCTACGGCTGGGTGGTCCAGCCTGGGGCTTCATCTTAATAACCTTTAGAGCCGAGGCGAGAGCCGGCGTGGACCGAGATGCATGAAGACTCTGGAGAACAGGGAAGACTGAGAGGACCGAGAGGATTGGGAAGATTGAGAGGACTTACTTCCTCTCCTCTCCTCTCCCTTTAGTTGACTTTCTCACTCCTCCTATTCCTCCTCCACGACAGAGCCAAATCAACCGCCAAAAAGTTAAGAGTTTGAAAGAAAGAAGAGGAAATCAAGGAGCTTGGGGTAGACGAAGACACCCTTGCGGAGGAGGACAAGGTGAGTGAAAAAAATGCGAAGGAGAAGAAGGAGGATGAAGAAGAAAGAAAAAGATAACAACTGTAGAAAGCTCAATTATTCACATTAGATATGCGCAATCTTTACTAATGTCAAACTTCAGATTTTGTTATCTTAATCTCCCTGTAGACGATCTCTATCTATTAATTAATCTGATTGTAACTTACCAATCGACCAGCATGATTGTTATGCAGATTAACAGTCGACTGTATATCTCCAGCCTTCTCTCTCGAGTCTAGGAACTGTTTCGAGAACTCCATGCCATATTCGAGGTTATGAGAGCAGCCCCCCCATTTCCATTGCGTACCCCTCGCCTTGGCTGGTGGTCTACCCCTATAGCTGGAAGGGTCACATCCGCACGATAAGAGTCTCCCCATACTGCAGGCTCGTGCCACACTGTGCGCCACCCCGGCAGCCGAAATTGCATAAGCAAACGCCGTCTCCCTGTATCCTGCGAATGATAATAAATATTCATTTTATTGTAATTCGAATGATAAGAATTGCCGATGCGTCAGTCCGTATAGCAAATTGCACCTAAATCGTGGTGACGGCGTCGAGACGCCAGGAATTACGCATGGGAGCGATATCGCGAAGAGTCAGCGGGAAGTCAGGCAGTCAGGCAGGGTTGGCTTCCGTAGAAGGAGTTCGGTAGCCGAGCAGAGAACAGACAGCCATCAGACAGAGTTCAGAGGGAGATTATTCAACCGTCCGTCAAAACAAAGCGCGGCCATCAGCAGCGGCGGCCAGCGGGCATCCACTGTCTGCATGTATAAGCGATCTCGCCGTGGGGTTTCCGCAGGCGCACTGCCAAACGCTTGAGGACCGTCCTAACCTCAAAACACGACGCGGACCCGTTATTACCTCTCTCTCGACTCCCATAGCCTTTGACAGTTGAACTTTTCCTCCAAAATACAGTCCCCATACCAATCAAATGAAAAGTGAAAATATTTTGTGCATCTAATGGAAACTGGACGTCGTGGCGTCGGTGGGATTGTGCGTATTTACAAAAGGATAACCTGTCGACTAGGGTGAGTACCTGCTTGACGTTTTACTACGTATAACCTAAAAGTACCTAAAGGTACGAATAGGCCTAGGCCAGTGGACGTGCACTCGACGAGGGTATAGAATTTGGAAACACTTGATCGTGGCGTAAGAGTGAGGACTGTGGAGTTGGCTCGCAGGACTTTGTAAATAATGCGACGTCAAATACAGTTTTTCTTCGGTCCCGACGTGGATCTCGGGAGAGTTCGGAGAGTCCGGAGTCGGATTGACGGACAGCTGAGCATCAAACTGCAGTGGTGGCTGTCAACTTACAAACGATACGACACATGACTGGCTCCGAGTTGGAATACAGAACGCGCGCCTTCTTTATAGGAATGAGCGCTTCGGCAGCAGCAGCAGCGCAATATATCGACGGCCAATGCGCTTCTCCTCTTCGGCCAATCCGATCTCCCCGGTATTGCAGTATTCATGAGACTGCGCTTCGCCGCCGTAGATGCTCGGACGTGCTGCTACGCGCTATAACGCGCTTCAATGCGCTGCAGGCCGCGTTTCCAAAGGATTTCTGGTATTCGCCATCGACACTTGATGATCCTCGGTTAGGAATCGCGAGCCGTTACCCGGCATCCTGACCCATTACTTTCGCAAACTACCATTGGGTGCCTGTTTTTCCACCCTTCTGGCCATTTTCTTTTTTGCCTCTATAACTTCTTACCCTTCCCCTCCACCAACCACGGCAAGTCACGCCATCTTCCCTGCTGACAATAATACACTCTGCTATGTTGAATAGTATTTTTTTTACGGATAACAGATAACAAGATAAAATCAAAGAATGTGACTGAACCTAAATAACAGTGTCATAGGTGATGGCGTATAGTGAAGATGATGAAATGAGAAAAGGAGTGAAGAAAAAAAAGAGTAAACGCTGATGCTGATGGTAACTAGTGGTAACTGATAATGTTAGCGTTGGCTTGGTCCAGGGGGCCCAACGGAGTTCGTCTTTATAAGGTCATCTGGTGGGAGGGTTGGGAGTTTCTCTATATACGGCTATTGGCAGCAACTGTTTTATAATGCAGATAGCTACTGGGGCTGCTGGACAGGAGCAGGACGAGGGGACTCGTAATAAATCCTCTCACGGGAGTTGTACGTCTCCCAGCCTCTTTTCCTCATCCTTCGTCTCCCGCGTCTCTACCACCTTGCCCATAATCGAGAACGAGGATGAGGACGTGGAGCTCAGGCTGGAGCCGAGGTTGGGTCTGGAAGAAGAAGACCAAGGGGAATGTCTTCTGTCTCTTTGGCTTCTCTTGGAGAACCGATCGTGAAAGGATCGGTAGTTGTGGACGGCACGAGGTTCACGTTTGTCAGTTTGTCTTTGGACGTCTGGACAAATGGAATAGAGAGAGCGTCGTCTCCGGGTAGATGAAATTAATCTTGAATACATTGACTAGTCGGGTGTGACATTTACAATTGTCGAAAGTATTAATTGATTCTATTGAATATTACTAATAATTTTATATTCAGCAGATTCCAATATGAAACACTGAGCATCGAGTCCCATTTGACATTGGCAAGTGGTTGGTCCACGTGTGTGGCCTCAGGACGTGTGTTCCTCGTATTTTCATAATATATTAAGTCGTTTACCACGGCGGCCATGACGACCACAGTTGAGTTATGAAAGCCAGAGGGACTTAACGACGCGTCTCTCGACTAGCTGGACCATTCGAGGATGAACTTTGTTGAATTCGTCACGGTGGATTTCTCAGGCAAGAAATGAACATATAAACGAGAGAAACAGTCAGTAATGGAGGCGTGGTTCGGTTCTACTCTCTTTACACAATGGACTAAAGTCATGCGTATCGTTACAGGGAAACTATAATATATACAGAGAATAAGGCCCAAACGAGTAAGACTGTCCGTGGATCTGTTAATCGATAAATCGGTGGAATCGAGAAAAAGAAGCTGCGGACGGAAGAAGGTGTGGACCGGTCCCGGTCCCAGAATGGGAAGCTGTCATCGACACCTTCCGTTAAGGAATCGCGAGAGAAATGATTCCTCAAGAGATAACAAGACAGTAGAGTCCTTCTTTCTTATTTCTCGTTTCTCCCGTCTTCGTAACGCTTAAGTTTTCAGGTCAGGTGCGCCCGGTTTTCAGGGTCCGTCGCCCGCCCCCTTTGCCACATTCATCCGCCACGATATATGTTTCCTCTTTCGACGCACGTACGAGACGAATTTATATGTCACACTGCAGAGGCAGTCCGTGCGCGTCTTGTTATGGAATTGGGTCAGGTTTTGGGTCCCTGGAGTGCCTTTGATTTAAGGAGATTCTCGCAGCGTCTTGGTGTCTCCTTCGCATCCTCAGGATGGACCCTCTAGATCCTTAAGATCATCCACCCCGATGTACACTGAGCCTTTGGACTCGGTCATGCTTAACTTTTACTAGACGTTTTAACGAGAGTGACGGGGATGCTCCCCAGGTTACCCTTTTGATAATTAAAAAAAGAAATGTATTCCTAACCTCTTTGGAGTAAAACGCTGCTCTGCTGATTCCTACTGCTCGCTGTCAACGAAGAGCAATTCCATCTGTGCCATGTAAATTGATGTTGACACTCCTTCACTGCCATTTGAAGTCCCTTCAGGGCTGCCACCGTCACATCCGGATTCCTGTGACAGAGTTCACGTTGCTCCTTGGTCAAACCTGGGATTCCGTTGCACACGACAGCACTGCCGCTTACCCAGTCGTCCACGGAGTTGCTCATCAGACACATCGCACTGGAATTCATGATAATAATAATAATGACAGAGATTCTTCATTTAGCATATTCTTAAGAATCGCAGAAAAGTCCTCAGTGTCTCGGAGGTCGAAGTTATCTTGGTAAGAGGAGCTAATTTTCCCACGCGCGCTACCTCGATCGGTTTGAGTGATTTTAGGGTTCGGGAATTCGGCCGGGGACATTCCTCCCGTGGATGGTATGCCATGATCTCCTCCCAAAACCTCCCGTTATCGGATTCCTCATCGTGAACACGGGCACTAGCCCCTTGCTGCTCCTGGATCCGTCTTCGATTAAACGGACGACGTGCTCCCCTTGGTCAGATCAGACCCTTGGACTTGTGACTCGTCACCTGGACTCTTGCTATCAAAATCGGTACGATGCCAGGAAGATCCTAAGGCCCAACTTCTTTTTTTTTGGGGTCTTACTCGTCCACTATTCTGGCGCCTCTGTTATTTTAATTTATTTTGGTATTAATCTCTGCGTTCGCTTGGATAATAAAGTTGGACATTACTTTTAGCGATATACTAATTATTCTTGATTTTGAATATAAATGAAATTTAAAGATGGCGTGACTGTCTGCTGTAGATTAGAGAAAAAGCAGGATCCTCCGCGGCACTTATACTATTAGGAGTGGCCAGTAGCAGCAATCACTTAAGATACACGCCTTGAGACTCCAAGACGCTAAACACTTAAGAGCGTCCGCTTAAGCGTTATCGTATCTTATTGGTTCTTTGAACATTTGCACTTTGACCTTCGTCTCATAAAATCATCGAACGTAAAACAGACGCGTTCATAAGCCCAACGAACGGAAGAGCCTGAAATTAAAACGACCTGCTGCCTCTGTCAGTACCGTCTGCTTTCATGTGAACTTGGCTTAGATACCTCGAAGAGTCCTAATCGATTCTAACATGAAAAACGATCGCTGCTACTAAGGTTTCCCGATGCCCCAGTCCATAGAACCCCAATCGATCCTCTTTCTATCGAACTATCATCGATGATCCAGGTGCGATCGATCATCCGATCGATAAGGTCACGCGGTGTAATTGAAATTTACGGAGTTCGCGAGTAGATTTATTATCACCCTGTCAAGTATATGATTCTGTTTCGAATTTCAGGATTACTCTCAAGATAAATTCCTGTACCTAGATCAATTTTTTTTTTAGATCTTCGGTATCAATGCCCGCTAGAATCGATCCAAATCCAGTCTTGGCATATCTACGCTACGAATTACTAATGATAATGAATATCTTTAAAATAAAAGCGGTGTCGGGGTCTGGGTGAATAAAAAGTCGAATGGTCAACCTGGAGGATGAGGAGGTGGAGGACTGGGTGCTGCTGCTGGCGACGATGGCGATACCTGGTGGAGTGTGGGAACGTAGGAGCGCGCCTTTAGGTCGTTGGGGTTATTGAGGGCTCCCATTACCGGTACACCGTCCTCGGCTATCTTTCGCGCTATTGATGATCTACCGAAAGCAGATTAATGATCGTAACTCGGGCAACAAATTGCTGGACAGCGTGGAGCAGCCATCGGCAACCGGGAGTGCTTCCTCAGCTTCCTTGGGTACCTCAGCTTCCTCCAGTGATTCCCCCCCACCCCCCTGGACGTTATACTGTTATTTATTTACTTCTATACTAAACCACAGTTAACGTTACCCTAATGTTTTATAACAATATTTCTATTGTTTTGTCATTTTTGATAAACCTTCGGCTTGATTGCTAATTGCGGTAAAGTGCACGAGATAACGATGCCTATAATTCTATTAGATAACAAGCTGCGCGTACAGGAGATTCGAAATGAGCCATCCTCGCGTGCGGCATCTTACTTCCTGTGTTACTTGGAAAAGAATCCAAGATGGCCGCGGTGAGTGGTTTATTCGGTTGCGATCCCTGGCAGTGCGAATTAAATGAGGAGTAGGGGGTGGAATTTCGCTTTTAATGGCGAATACTTGGTACAAGTAACAGGACACTCTCTTGGACAAATATTTGGCCTGGCTGTTTTATATTATAGTTTACTACTCGACTAAGTGGCCGATCGATCCAAGTCCATTCTCAAAGGATCGGTACCGCGCCGATTATTTATCGCTTATCTCTTATCGTAAAATCTAGAATTATGAATACAGTGAAGTTCAATTAAAAAAGAAATATTTTTCAATACCGCATAAAACAAGATTACGTACATTTAATTATCCGTAATTCGGTTCTCTTCTATTCAAAGACTCGTCCGACGTAGACGCTCAGCGTCGCGGCGCGAATCGCTTTATTGACTATTACGTAAGTGGCATAGTGATTCAATACGCATTGTAAACGTGCACGCGTGCTTTCGATGATTATCTACGTGACTGTACTTGCCCGCAACGAGTCAGGAATCAAAGGGATGCTCAAAGGGGGTGGCTGGGGGGTGTTGATTTCTGAAGAGTTCAATGCGAGTAGGGTGATGAAAGGGATGAGGTAGAGGACCAAGAGGAAATAGAAGAGGAAGAGAAGGAGAACAAGGACTCCTGGACGGTATTGGAGGTCGGGTAGCCCATTGTGCTTCCTGGGAAGTCACAGTCCTATTCACGAATTCTCCTCGCAAGCAGCTACTGAATATACTGAATGCACAGTGAATATAATGAATGTGCTGATTGTCAGAGAGATCGTAAATTTTGAAAATTTCACCAAGAAATTAGTCACGATCGGAAGGACTTGGATTCGAGTCGCTCGAGAGAATGGTTCGTCCTCGCTTCCTTTTCGTGGAATCGTCAAGATTATTCGAAAGGATCTACGTCGGGATGCTGTAGGATGATTCGAAGGGCGAATAAGAGACGTATGCAGAAGTGCATCGGTATAGGCGACTTACCGATGATCGAAGAGGACAAGTCCAAGGGCGATCAGTCCAAGTCGACAGAGACTTCCGGCGTACTTCCTCGTACGAGGTGGTCCTTTAGGGACGTAGCGTCGGGACGGAGGCATCCTGTCATCGCCTCGACGTCTCTCCTCCTGGGCACGTAGCTCCTTTGCACAGTTTGTCCACTTTAGAATGTAGGGAACCTCTTGGGTTAGACTGTTGGCTGTTTGAGCCCTCGTGGAAGCTCCGGGACCCCTGGCACCCAAACGGAACGACCCTTGCTGGCCCTGCAACCCCTGCAGCCCTGGCAACCCCTGGCTGCCGGCTCGCGAGCGGTGCCTCTGATCAGCGCGTGGCACGCGTCGAGGACTCGCCCCCGGCACCGGCACCGCTTTGACAACCGTCAACTTCGAGAGCCCGATGCAATCTGGGTGCATCCGAAGGGCTCCCGAAAGACCCCCGTCGGGCACTTTCTCTGATCACTACGTCGCGAGTCTTTCACTAACCGTTTCGCACCACTTCCTCTTCCAGCACCTCCTACGAAGCACCTATTCGTAACTCACGTTTTACTCTCTCTCTCTCTCTCTGTCTCTCTTTCAGTCGCTTTTTATCTTTCCTTACTACTGTCGCGTACTGTGACGAGCTGTCGATCGAATACATTCATTTCTCTCTTTCTCTTTCTTTTATTATTTTTTTAAAAATTTATTCTTGCTTACTACCACACTTTTCTTCTACTTCGAGACTTGGATCTTGAAAAGTTTCACGAATTCTCGGCGCCTCTTCCTACCGACTGCTCGTCTTTGGCTTCCAGCTTCCTCATATCTCACGAGCGAAGGTCCTTCGCGTCGATCTCTCACTTCACTCGAAGCTCAGCCTCTCTCAAGTGTCTCCTCCAGTGTGTCGGTCCATCTGTTCTCCTTCTTTCCGGTTGTCCTCTTACGGGGATGACCTTCACTTTCCCTGGAAATTCTCACTTTAACGACACGTATCTTTAACTGCTGGACCAAATTCAAATCTCTTCCGACGTTCACACGCGATACGATCGATCCCTGCGCAGCATCCCTTACGGCAAGTGTAACGAACGTGAACAATGACGATCCTAGACGACGTCAACCCTTGGCCATGTTATCAACGCGATAAAAGTTTCGCGGACTGACTACGTGCCACTGATCTTGCGCGATCCTCCTCATCCCGAAGGATCACAAAAAAGAAGAATAAGTGATTCGCGAGAAAACGATGGCGACCGCCGGTAGATCAAAGAGACAGGTAAAGCAGGTAATAAGACAGGCGGACAGGCAGGCAAGCAGTCAGTCAGTCAGTCGAACAGGAAGGGTGTGAGACCGTAGAGGAGTTCTGCGACTTCCGGTGTGTGTGCTCGCGGCGAAGTGTCAAGCTCAAATAAAATAAAACTCGTCTGGACCCCTCCTCGGGTTCCCCCGTAGTTCGTACTCGTAGTCGTTGTCGTCGTCGTTGGCAAACAGTCGATGCAAAGGACAAACTTCCCGTGAGCGATGAAAGCCCTGGTGGTGATGGTAGTGGTGGCGGTGGCGGTGGTGGTGGTGGTGGCGTCGGCGTCGGCGTCGACAGCAGCAGCAGAAGTAGCAAAAGTAGCGAAGAGACGCCAAGATCGTGATCCACGGTTGGGGAAGGGCGAAAGGGGAAGGACAGAAGGAAGAGAGAGATAAAGAGAGAGGGAGATAGAGTAACGCATGACTAGGGAAGGAGAGGAGAACAAAGATGGAGGTAAAGAAAGAAAGAAAGAAAATGAAAGATTTAAACAGAGTGAGAATGCGTTCCTGTGGTGAGGATGGACCGGAGGAGAATCTGATTCTGTTACGGAGCTGTCACGCGAATCTCTCTCTCTCTCTCTCTCTCTCTTTGATGAACTCTCTGCGCAATGCGCGGGGACCCACCTCTGATAGGAAGTTCATAGTTAGTATATATATATAGGTGAGTAGGTACAAACCACCAATCTCCAGCAGCCTCCAGCAACATCCAGCAATATCCAGGAACATTGAGCAATTTCTGCTCTTTTTTTTATCAATTGCTATTATTATCATGCTACCAGACCAAGAATCAACTGTGTTCGTACGCAACCACGGATCTATTGAGTTTTTCCGTCATTTTTATTGGAACCGTGAGACCTTTATCGAATAACAAATATCGTGCTGCTATAAAAATGAATAATCAAATCCTGAGGGCAGTAATCGATAATACCTTCGGAACACGTGGATCAGAGAATTTTTTAAATAGGATCGCATAGATCGATCGATCGATCTTGACAGATATATTCGAGATAGTTTCAGATGCGTCCAGCCCACCTGATTCCTCCTGACGTCCTCCGTTGTCTCCCAGTCTCCCTCGATAGCTTTCGACTTCCGACGGTTCCTGTATAGGCTCGACGTGAACTCCTGGTGACTCGTCCTCGTAGTTGCTATCGCAAGGACGTGTTATATCCGCGCGGAGCGCAAGCTCGAACTGGTTTCTCGATTCATTTTGCTCTCACCTGAGAGGAGAGCTGCCCTAGGAGAGAGGCAGAGAGGTAGAGAGAGATGGATAGCGTAGGTGTATGTGTCTGTGCAAGAAAGAGCGAGAGAGAGAGAGAGAGAGAGAGAGAAAGGGAGAGAGGGAGGGAGAGAACCCTGGCCCTAGAGAGAGGAGCCATTTGGGGATGGCACCCTTCGCGGATGGGCCGAGCGCTCGCAAGAGGCTGCGTGACAGGGCAGTGGGAGGAGCAAACCCCTCTACCCACCACCCCCTCGGGGAGTCAATCGGCATAATTGAGGCTTATCCACCTTCTCTCTCTTTCTCGCAGACTTCCTCACTCACTCGCTCTCTCACCGACTGCCCCTTTCAGGGAGCCCGCTGTACATCCGGAGCTGCCGGACAGAGGGATGTCAGGTCCACCTCCTTCTTCTTCCAATCTCTTGCTTAGCTAAGCCGGACCCCACGCCTTCGTACCTACCTACCAACCTAACCTATCTGACTGCTTAGCTATGCCCCGACCTAGTGCGCAAGGTGCACGTGATCAAGATTTTCCAGCCCGCAGCATCCCCCCAGGGCTTACTCGACCAAGTGGAAGGCTTCCCGGTACTGGCTGCTTTTCGAGAAGGGCTTAGAATTCTAATTCAACGTCTAAGACTCGGAGTGTGATACCCTGGTTGATACTCTTGATACTTCAGAGATAGAGATCGTAGATGGATCCAAGGGTTCCTGAGGTCCCAATCGTAAAGGAGACGGGTCTGTGCGATACCTTCCATCATCCTATCAGAGTGCATTACTTATCGGGGTATCCAGTGTCCTGGGTCCAGGCATCATCCTGGCATCATCCTGGCACGCGAGCGCCGATAGCATCGCGCCACTCGATCATCCTATCGCCGGGCAATGCGCCCAGTGCTCGCTCGTCCTCTGGCACGCAGCTTCCTAATTGGTCGATCCTTCCAGTAAGGACGAGACCCACCAGGACACGGACGATTACGAGCGGGTTCAGAAGTCCCAGGAAGTCCTTCGAGGAATCGGACCTGCTACAACCTGAATGCACGATTTGTCCGTGTCGAAGCGGCTTTCCAAGTCTCTCGTCTCGAATCTCCTTTCTCATTCTCATCTGAATCGGATCGGATCCTCCAGTCTTCATTGTCAGTTCTCAATCGAAGACAGAAGCCAGAGCTGCCGGATGTTACCGCCTTTACGAACCATGAAAATTCTTGTAATTTAATTATGTCCAAATCCCAGGTAACCACGTCTCCATGCTCCTTCCACCTTTATCATCTTCTTCTCTTCCGTAGCTTCTATAACGCGTGCTATCTCTCCCTCCCAACCCTACCCCCTCCCCACCCCACTCTTTCGACTTCGACCAAAATACTTTCGACATTTTCACGTTACACTCTCTTCGCCTGTACCCACCGCACCGCGGCTCGATCTCCGATGACTTTTTGTACGATCTTTCTTCTCGGAAGAGAATGATCCGAGTGGCGCGTCTTTCGAGGAGATCGTGAGATCTCGTGAGAAAAAGATTTTCGGATGGTGGACAAGTGGAAGTGGCGATTCGCGTTTGGGCAGGTTTGATAAAGAGTGATGGCGGGAGGAGGGGGAGAGAGGGGGGTCGGAGTGGGGCAAGGGGAGAGAAAGAGAGAAAGAGAGAGGATCAAAAGGGGACCACCGTGTCTCTAGGAAATAATTAAAGAGCCATAAAGGGCAAAGTATCGTGTTACGTGGGAATAATGAGCGATGAATATTTATGTTTAAGATCCGCTCAACTGCCCCGCGTTACGACTCCGTTCCCGATCCTCTCCAGTGTTTTATAGATCTTGCCCCGAGCGATCCGATCCACTATCTCTTATGGATCGTAACGATCCGCCGTTACGCTCAGAGGATCATTTCTATTGGCTATTTAGCGGTACCGCGCGTATCGTTTAATGCGTAATATGCAAGACTTGCGTAACAGGCACGAGAACGCGCATTACAGTTCTCTCATCGATCCTGATCGATACGGTCGATCGTGATCCTTGACAGTGCCAGTAAGGACCCATCGTATGGAGAAGACGCTATTACCAACAGTCGGTCAGTTAGATGATGTTTTTTTTTTTGTAAAATCAGGTAAATCCACAACTTTGTAAGTTCGCGACAACAGACTCACGGCTACTGACAATTGGTCGAATTCTTTTTGGGCCAGTCTTCTTCAGTGATCCCGTGATACGGCGAAGAGGGATCTATTCAAGATCATCCACACGTTTCGCCGTAAAAACGACTCGATCAAAGTGTGGTAATCGATTGGTCCCTCGGCTCGGGGCATCGGCGTTTCCGCGAACCGGATCTCCCGACGCAAGAAATCCCTGTGGAAATTGTTAATAGTTAACTCGGCATTACGTGATCGGCAGCCACTTAATTGAGACGTTGGACCAGCAAGAAATCTACGCTCGAGCCGTAAACTCGCACGTCCGCCATTACAATTCGTACCACCTTGGTTATAATAGATAGAGAGAAGGGTTATGTATACCCCCCATCTATTCTTCCATCTCTTCCGGTCCCAGAACAAGAAGAATCCTCAAAACGAATTCCTCCTCTGTATATAAATTCCCTGGTTATAAACTGGCGAATTAAAAAAGAAAAATAACCCCGATAAAAAATGCTGTTACGAAGGAACTTTGGGATTCGAAGGATTCGTAGGGAGGAGAAATATTCAAAGCTCCACCACCCCCCACTCGTCCCTCTCCTAGAGAAAGAGAGAGAGAGTCTGGACCGCGCGCGGAATGCTTTAATAATGCATTCCTGTAGAATGAACTTTGTTGAAACGTGCGTGGAACGCACCGCGACGCCCTTCGTAACTCGTCCGCCATGTTATAACACTACGTCATCTACACGTGATATATCTATGGGATCGATCGATCCTGAATAAATACAAAGAGAGAGTCCGCCGTTGCTCTTTACTCTTAACAACAACAATCAAGGCACAGTTTCTATGAAAGTGCCACTTAACACGATTCCGTCGTTAGCAATTGCGTATACGTTGGCTCTCGAGACTAAATCCTTAAAGGCCGACAAGTTGCTGACAAACCGAGGACGCGACTCTCGTCAAGCCTTGACAAAAGGAGTATCACGTGTGGTACGTAGGTGGAGGCGGGGTATAGAGGGTGGTAGGGAGGGAAAGTTAAAGAAAGAAATCATGAACCAGACAAAGAGAGAGAAATATGAGGAGAGGGAGTGAGAGGGAGAAGAGCGAACGGTCACGTCGTGGGCATTTCAGAAGTGGACGTCCAATTTGCATACTCGAACAGTGGGTGGAGCGTCGGCGAATCGGTTGGGTATGAGAATGATGCAAGTTAGTGAAGTCATCGATAACCAATCAATACGTTGGCTTATTAAACGAACGTTCTTTGGATCGTCCAAGCAGAAAATCATTGACCACTGTCCCTAATTCGTATATATAGGACCCACTTGATCGGCTGCTCCTGTCCCAGATCCTGGGACCCTTTGATAGGGTGTACAGTTTATGCGGCTAATGCTCGAGCCACCCCATCATTAGCTATTATGTCGTTCCCTGCTATGCGGAGTAGAAGCCCCCCCTAAAAAAAAACACACAGATGTCCCTGGCACGCCCCCATCCTTTATGCCGAGGGATGCTGAGGCGCATTTCAATATCCAAAAATAAATGGGCAAACGATTATCTGGCATCCTTTGCCGTAGCTGCTGGGTTGAATGAGGTTGGTATTGAAAGGGCCTGTAGAGTTGGTAAATGAAGGATACTCATTTTGTCTCTCTCTCTCTCTCTCATTTATAGATCTCTTCCTCATCGACCGGATATCGATCCGCTCGTTTATCCTCGTATAAAGCCTTAATTAATTCTAATAAGAGGAACTGGGTGCGTGGAGACAGGAAATGGGCAGGTGTCTTTCGTATCCTTTTTCAATCTCTTTGTACACTGGATCTATACCTATATACACTCTTGTACGTCTTTCTTCTCTCTTTTCAAAGGTATACGTATATTTAACGAGAGAGAGAGAGAGAGAAAAATGCATTCTTTACGCCGCAGGATCGGCCCCTACGGTTCTTGGTAAAGAAGAAGCACTCGCGCGCAAGCACGTTATCCTTTTGGATAATAATGGCGGACGAGCATGCCCATCCAGGCAGACACGACCAGGATCGTAGTAGCCCGTATCCTTTTCTCAGCCGATTGTCAGTATTGCGTCAGTTACGTAAGCAGTGTCAGTTGGCACGTCTCCATGCAGGCAAGTGAAAGATCTCGTGGAATAAGAATCTCCATTGAGGACGCGCCATATCGTTAAACGCCTGTCAATCGTCTATAGCAGCAAGTCCGGACATGCGTACCCAATGGAAAATTGTTTACTCGGAACGTCTCACGGTCTCCCTTTCAACTCGTCGTTTCTTATCCCGTCCTCTTCTCCTGATTCCATCCAGCATCACGTCACCCTCGGCACCCATTGTTTACGAACATTGAAAAAGATATCCGTTTCGAGAAGAGAAAGAAAGATCCTCGCGCTCGCACGGTCGCGAATAGGATATTGCTTGGTAGTCCTTAAGAGGCACTTGTTAGGATGCGTCCGAGCGTGATCGATTTGCTCGCTAAAATAGCCGGCTAATCTGCTTTCGAGGATCATAGCGTTCCGCCTGTTTTCTAGGTTCCCCTCCACTCGCCCCCCCTTGCCCCACCCTCACCCCTTACCCACCTACCACGGCAATCCTCATTGTTGTACTCTACGTGCTGATCCGTGCATACGCGACTACCCCACGTTGTATTCAGTCGCACTTAACCTTCGAGTAATCTGCTATCCTCTTAAGAGGATCATAGCGATCCTGATCTTGCTTTCTTGTGTCAAGGATCCAGGGAGCATCTTATGATCGAATCATCAAGCTTCTACGGGTCCTGAATGCGTTCCTGGCTAATTGGCCATATAGCGGGTGGATGACTATGGAGGGATGCGGAAGGTGCACGGACAGTGAAGGTGGATCCGTTGGACTAGTGGAGGATGCTGGGCTTCCATTTGATGTGGCGGCGATGGGCCACAGGGGCACTGGGCCAGGTTGAGCCAGGATGGGCCAGGATCGACCACCATAGTTGGCTATTATGGGACCGACGCGCAAGGGGATTCGAAGAGAGTGCCCTCGACCAACGGCAATCCGAATAAATAAAAAGGGAAAATAAGATATATGCGTGTGGGTGTGGCGGCAGGCGGGACCCCAGCTCATTGCCACCTCCGAAGCTGTCGGATCTCACGCTCCGTGCGCCTCTTGCGTCTTGCGCCTTATGGGATCGAGTCTTGGATCATCGTGCCGTCAAGGATCATTCGTGCATTCCTTTGGCTGCTTCGCTTATGACTATTTGGTAGATTCAGTCTTTGACTCTTGTACCTAGTCCTGCTTCTAGTGGAGGTCTATTCTTGTTTGAAGGAAAGGGTGTACAGCCGGTAGACTAGGGAACCTAGGGATACAGAGAGAGAGAGAGAGAGAGAGAGGGAGAGGAGATGAGAATGGTGGCACACGGTTCGTACGCCTCGGGAACTTGATTAGAATCTTTGCCACCTCTAAGAACCACTCGGTGGGCCTAATCGCGCTTGTTCTACACGCTCGAACTCCGATTAGAATCTTAACACCTACGCCTCGCATGTTCTGAGGTCGTAGGGTCGCAGAGCTCTTCAGCAGTGAAACTGACTTTCGATCTTCAATCGTGTTAGGATGCTTTGAACTTAGGAGTATTAGGATTAGATTATATATCCGCTGATTACAGCCTTTAGCAATTGATCGACGAGCACGATTTATTGAATCTGAAGATGGCTAGAAGGAAATTGATCTCAATGTATGGATCCTTGTTTAGGATTACAATTTTTTTTTAATTAACATTTTTTACTCGAATATTTCAGCTGATCAGGTCGAAATCATCTGTGAGGAATTAGCTGGACCCACCGCATGTGATTCTGCTCTGTCTCCCGTGGCTCTTCCACTCTCCCCTCCTCTCACGAGTGACCATTCAGAGATTGACTCTCTGATCTGGGATCGACGTCTCAATACAGCCGCATCATCCTATTTAATAATCGTACAATGCCGAGCGAGATAGTATCGCGGTCCATTGTGATACGCGTATAATAACGCAATTAACACTTCTTTGTTCGCCGCGGATCGTGTTTGGACACAAATGGCTCAGGGAATGCCTGGAATTTGTTTAACGAAATGGCGAAAGACTCGAGGAGGTAAAAAAGGAGCTTATTCGAATGTCCAAAGGACAGCGTAGGGCTGGTGATCGTTTGGCAAATGCTCCTGCCACTGGATGAGAGCAAATCGATCCTTCGCTGATGATAGAGAGGCTGCGCGCGAGAGAGATAGATTAAAGAGAGAGTTTAATATAGAGGCATGGGATGCCATAAATACTCGTTTGTCGACTCGACTACTTTCTGCCGCCCAAGTCGTCTCGTTACAGAATATCAGGCGAATTCATTATTAATTCACATACTCATATACAGATACTCATATGCATCTCATATGGTTCGCCAGACGGCTGACCCACGTCTACGAAAAATTTACCGTCCAATTTTCTGACCCTAAGGAGTCACTCTGGTAGAACTGATCCTTTTTTTTTTGGAGTATAGCGATTTACGCAGGATCAACGTGGATCTTTGGACTTTGTACCGTAAGGAAGATCAAGCTTGGATCTTGTTTATTGACTGTGGAAAAGTCCTTAGGTGACGTAGTGCACGGCTCGATGATCATTCTAACCGCAAGGAGAAATCAATTCCGGGATAATCAAGAGGTTCAGCCAATCAGGCAGCCAGTCAGATGTCGCTCCCGGTGAATCGGATCGATCGATTGGCTGATCGGTCCATCGACCACTCAGGCATAACTTGGGAGGTCTCTTTCTCAGCATTAAATAAGATATCATCTATCGCTCCGGATGATTCAGAGATCTGATCTTATAGCGATCTGCTAAATACTGGTAAATTAAATTCCAAATTCGTATTCCTGATGGACCGTATAAAATCGTTAATTAAAAGGAAGCCATCTAATTCCCAAGGATCTGTACACTCTATTTCTACAATCTTATATCAGCTTCTTCATAACGTTAAAGATTGGCGTGCGACAAGAATCCAAGTTCCGTTGTCCAAGATGGCGGATGATTGGTCCATGTAAATTGAGACTAGAGAAACAAATAAATTAAAAAAAAATAAATACCCGACAGCCACTTCGTTCACGTAGCCGCACCTATGACGATGCTCTAGAAGTGCTGGTGGCCTGGTGCGTGATACCCTGGTGTCACGAAACCGGTGTTCCTGTTGTGGTATCCCTGGTAGCATGGTAGCAGAGTATTGGGTACCAACGTAATATACTTGGGCCAGAGTGCAGACTGTAGAAACACAATGACCGAAGCGGCAGCCAAGCTCACGCGGAGTAAAGATGTTTCTCTTTTGTTTCGCCCTGTGGGAACCAATTTTCGTAGATTCCTGCGAGATAAAGGATTTCATGAATGAAACTGATCCTCCCCCTGGACACCCCCCCACCACCCCTCAGTCTCTTTCATCTCTCTCGTACCCGTCAGACCACTCATGTTATAGTCTTCCCCTTTTACGCTGGGCCCGTCAAAGGCAGAAGCTGCTGTTGCTGCTGCCGTCTCTGTTGCTGCCATTGTCGGCGTTGCTGCAATGTTACCGCCTTCAAAATCTTTCATAATCGGGTTGAATAGAGACGTTGTGTTTTTTTTTTCCCTCTCCACGTATTATCTCGTAACGGAGTGGATGGTCCTGTTACCCACTGGATGGCTGGAAGATCTTTGCCCGCCGGATGAGCTATCCCGCTGAGTGTAAGGTCGGACCCGACTTCTAGAGCTAATGAACAGCGTTACACGCCGATTACGATTCTCGATCGTTTTCCGGATAGTTTTTCTGAACTGTCTGTATACGTATATATGGGGCCTTATACAGTATTTCATAATGGAAAAAGAAATGGCCGCGTAGTAGGATGGTCATGGGCATCGAGATTGCTCAGGTTAATCTGAAGTGTCGTAAAAATTTAGATGCACGTTTTAAGGCGCTTCCTCGTGGAGGAGGGGCGCGTGTGCTTGAGAATCGGGCCCCGTTGGGCCAGAAGCCCCTTTGGGACATCCCTCGACTGGGCCCGCTCACGCACGACAGGTCCGTCACAATAAACCACCTGTAAACCATTGCCTATATCTTTATGACGGTGCCGGCATTAAATTAAAACGTGTTAAAACGTCCCGGATGCCATTCCCGAGGGTTGCATCTATTGCGTCCAATCCCGGCTCTTCGCTTTCGGAACCTTGACGAGATAAGCGTCCATTCACGGAAATGGATAAGCGAAATATGGAAAAGGGAAATAAAGGGAAACCCCATTTTTCTATTTACACTAGGATTACGAGGGTAGCAAGAATTTCTATATAGCCAAGTATCCCTCTCGGTATTTCTGTCTTCTAGCAGGGACAGAGATGCTCATGCTTGGTAGAGAATTCGAAATATACTCGAAATACCACAAAGACATCCCGAAGACGTCCTTTCGATGTCGTACAAGTAAATTCAAAATAGATAAGTCTTTTTAACACGGATAAGAATGTCGAGGGCGACTGTTGGCTACAACGACGCCGGCAGGTTGGCTCCCCTTCGTAATTAACAATCCATTTTGTATTCGACTCACCTGATCGCAACGTGTGCGGTCCGTGACGTCATAATTCGGGGCTCCTTCGAGGTGTACCGCCCCCTTAATACGGGCTCCGACACCTTGGCTTGCAATCCAGCACGCACTTCTCTTCCTTCTCGTTCTACTCCTCCTCCATTCTCCATATCCTCGTGCTCATCCTCATCCTCATTCTGATGGAGCAACTCTTCTTGGCCCTCCTGATGCCTAAGATGCCTGAATGCCTGAACGCCTGAACGCCTGAATGCCTGGATGGCTCGATGGGTGTATGGCATACACCTTGAAGGCAGCCAAGGGGGATAATGGCTCAGCCGGACTTCACACGATGCCGACGCTCCTGAGCTCAAGATGATACAGACCTCACCGCGAAGACCTGATCGAGTTGCAGGACAAGCATTATGCCAATTTCATTTATTTTGACCTTCTTTCCAAGTCCACACTTTGCATCTTGTACCGTACACCCTGATCCTGCCTACCATTTCCGTTTTCCGGTAGTACCTCAACTGGACGCCTTGGGTACGATCTCCGCCAAATGATTGGAGTCTGTCTTACCATAGAAAGAGATCTCTCGAGAGGAGATGAAGGAGTCTCGACGTGTGGTCGGATATTTGTGTAGTAATTATTCAAGGCGAGGTGTGAGAGTGCGAGGGAGAGAAGATTAGGGCACTCGAGGCGTCAGGCAGCCAGTGAGGAGGACCTGCCGGGAGTGCGAGGCTGATAGAGAGAGAAAGAGAGAGAGAGAGAGACAGTGGGCCAGTGCTTTGTACGGACCGCTGTCAGCCCGCGGGGGCCTTATTTCAGAACCGTACCGAATCAGGCACGACAATCGCCCTAATATCCACACCAATGCTGTGGGGGCCCCAGTGCCGCTCAAAAGCCGGGATGAGTTAGAGATCTCTTCATAAATGTAAAATCCCATCCGTCCTTGACAATGTCTTCGGCGGCCACCTCGGGCATTGTGCTTGAGCACCATTAGTCGAAATTTTTACGCTACCATAGGGTCCGGCCGATTTCACCCGGGAAAAAATCGTTTAGGAGAGTAATAGGCTGGCAAGGTTTGGTTTACCGAACGCGCCCGACACAATGCCCACCAAATGACGCGTCATTATGGTGTTTGCGCCGCTATTTAATTGTTTGCCCGTTTTTTTTTTACATTCGCTTCCACCTTACCTTATATACACCTTTGCACCCCTTTCCACTCCCGCACGGGATGGCAAGGACGCTACTTCAAGGTAATAAACAGACTTTACATAGCAGAAGCTCTCTTTTTTTTATTGTGGCCAAGACCTTCGTGTTGCCATTGGGTTTGCCAAAAGGATTTGGGAAACACTTAATTTTTTTTTCCTCAATTCCTTTACCTCATTTTCAGTCTTCCCTTTTTGCCAAACCAGAGAGAATGGAAGATACTACCCCCGAGAGAATGTCTCACTGGCGGTTCATCCCCCTGATAAACGGATTAACAAGTACGAATCTAATTACCTAAGCGTTTTCCGTCGTAAAACCAATTCCTCATTTATGACTGAGATTAGGATTCTATTATCCTATTCTTCTGTTCTATTATTACGACTGAGATTAGGATTCTAGAAAACCTAAACAGGCTCTCGTTCTCGTAAGGATGCAAAACCGTATACGATCGTTGGTACACGTGTCAAAAGGAGGACACAAAAGTACGAAACGCAAGACGTCTTCGAGCTGTCTTAAAACGAGTATATTATTCTTGCAAGTTTAAAAAAAAACAATTGTAACGTCCGAACGATGTCCCGAGGATGTCTTTGCGCTATTAGGCAAGTCCGAAAGGTGTGGTTCAGAAGCGGTGCAGGAGCGAAGAAAGAAGTGAGTGCTGGTCCAGCGGTGCCGCGGTACCAGGCCATAATAACAGAGTCCGTCCGGCCTAGCTGATGACTTCATTGAACTCGGCGCTGGGCCCGAGGCAGGACCTCCCTGAAACCGCCTCAAATTATAACGCCGACGAGACCCGGACGAGGACGGGACTCTTCGGATGGACCCTGAGAGACGTTTTAGACTTTTCGAAAATAAGAATCTAGGAGGCCCTCTAAGTGCCCTCATCACTACCAGTCATTATTTCTCTTGCAATTGCAGGCAACGTTCAACTGCAACTGACACCCCCTGATACCTTCTGTCACGTTTCGTTTGATCGTCTAACCAGCTGCCCACCAGCATAGGTGTTTTACGTTTGCGAGAGAAGTTCAACAAGATACTAGGAAAGAGTGAGTGGGGCAGGGGGAGGGGGAGGGGGAGGGAGACTGAAAGAGATCTGAAACCATTCCGAGTCGATCTGGTTGCGCCATAAAAATACAGGACATGCACTCTCTGTAATAAAATGCGTCGTTATGCGATCGCAGGACACGCCGGGATACACGGTCGCCTAACCTCCCCAGGTCACGTCGCGGTTCCCTCTGACATCCTCCGTACCCTCCTTCTCCTCCTCCTTCAATCTCAGCGCACCTTCGCTGCTTCTCTGTTGGCTCCGTAGCTCTATACGTTATCCACGTCGGTGCCTATGGGAAATAGAAAGTGGCTTCGCCTATCGACTCACCGTACGTTTGCGTATGAAATTTATGAATGGCTGCTCTCATAATTACCATTGTGGAAAGACGCAGAGTCGTTCGATATGGGATAAGTGCCGTGTAATTGCTCTCACGGCATATGCCGTTTATTTAGCTAGTTCGATCTGGACCGTGTAAAATCCATTTACGTGATGCTGGGCAGACTTTCAGAACTTTCCAGCTCTTTCCCTGGACGACTTTAGAAATACTCTTTGTACGATATGCTTGTATAACGCGAACCGCTGCTGCCTGCCATCTTAGCTATAATGGATCTCTGGATGCAGCATCCCATTGCGGTGGATCATCCAGTGCATTTTTCAGGGACATTTAATTCAACCTTGACCCTGGGATAAATTCGTCCGTCTTTACTGGCGATGACGGACTGGTAGGGGGGGAAGGAGAGGAAGAGAAGTTTTTGTGCTGATCTTGCAAGAGGGACGCATGGCGTCGCATCCCGTTCGGGACGGATGGACCAGGATTGGCTCCGGGTGAAAGATCAATTCCGCAAGAAGAAACTAAAGGGGGACGCATTGTTTTCATAGTGACGTATTTTACGTCATCTTGTCTGAATAAAAGAGAAATTTTCGAAATTTAATTAAATACGAAAAATCACGGAAAATCTTATTGATCTGTTTCTCGGGTTCTTGGAATTGGGAGTCAGAGATTCTTCGGAATTGACGATTCACGATCGACGCATGGACAGCTGCCTGAATGAAACGTATAATGGCGTTTGGAGGACCGGATTCACCAAATGAGGGCTTAAGCCTAATGTTCAAATGACGGTTGACGATGATGGTGGTATTGTTCTAACACTTGGATGGCTCGTGGGAACACGCCCTGTCTACCGCCTTAAAGTACCTGCTTTTCTTTAGGAGTTTAGGCAGACTCACTTTACAGACATAGTCTTCCCCCCCCCCCCTCCCCCTCTTCCTCACAGTAATTTTTCACTCCTTTCCCCCTAGAACAAACGTCCAGGAAGTTTTGGTGAAAAGTGGCTAAAAACTGTTCACGAAGATCCTATCGAGGTAATGACTCGTGGCCTGGGATCACGCAGAGTACGTATAGTCCCTACGGCTGTCGTGGACATTAGGGTGTGTTTCAATATGGAAGTCGCAGTTGCGCCCCGTCGCCTGGGCAGAGTTATTAAATTCCAGGGTGGGTGAGCCGTGCGAGACTCGCCGCGCGAACTGGCCACGAACCACGGTACGGGCTCTTAGGACGGAATGGCCGGAGTCGGAGGAGCTGCATTCCCCGGTAATTAGTCTCACCCATAAATTACTGGCCATTCCGCGTCTGTGTTGGTCGGTAACGTCGCGCTGGTCTCCCTCCTCCCCTGACCCACCCGACTCACCGACGGTCCTGCCGCGCTACGACCGTGCTACGGCCCTGCGATCCGTACTCCCTCCCCTTCACCGCGTAACCTGGAGCACAACACAACGCGTCCACGTGTGCATCTCCGCTCTCTCTGGTCCAGCAACGGGCGTTCATGTAATTCTGTGACTTTGTTCACGCTTAGGATCACCCTTGAACCTCATGATCCCTATCCCAGCAGCACCTGGTTCCTCTCTCGCGTGCGCTCGGATGGACTTACTCTTGACTCCTTCTATTTTTGTCACGCGCATCAAACATACATGTCGGTATTAAGCGCGATTATAGCGTGAGAAGAGGTTACGCCTTTGGAGGTGGTACCTTGGTGGCGAAGAGGAGGAAGAGGAGGAGGCGAAGGAGGATTACGAGAAAGGAATGACGAATTATAAACTATAAATTGGAAATTAAAAATGGCGAGGGATCATATAGCCGTGCTCTTCTGGGCAAGATGATCCTGGGCTCGTGGCTTTTAAGAGTGAAGTCGGGGAGAGTGGCACGTGAGAAGCGGGAGCAGCGTGTTCGAATAGAGGCCGAAGTCCCGTGGAGTCGGAGCTATGGGAACGGGCCCCGGGAAAGGTCCTGGAGAGGTCCGGGAGAGGCCCGCTCATCGGTGCTGTAGGTCCCGCGGACCTGTTCTGCCCGACTAGTCTCGGAGAGCGCCGAAGAAAGGGGCATAGGACCCCGCTGCTAAATGAGCTGTAATACGGACCCCCGCTGGTCCCCGTTCTCCCGCCTCACGGCCATGATACGGGCATTCAAAATCTCACTCACTAGGCCCTCTACTGGGCCCACCGGCCGGCCTGCACATTAGGCCCATACCTTGCGATGTATCCAGGAATCGTCTTGTACCCTATGATCCTCTTAATCGGGATAACAAAGTTCTTCCGTCGCAGAATGGCTGCCTCTACGATCGGTCAACGTTTCGTTACTAGGGAAATCCTCGAGGTCGTCTAGGAAAGATATTCACAAGTTCGTTGTGGCGGTAGAGATGAAAGGCCCAGCGGAGCCACACGCCGAGTGGGCCCAATTCCTCTCAATAGGCTGGCTTGGTAGACGCGCGCGTGCGTGCATAAGTATGAGTGCCTGTGTGTGTTTGCGTGTACATGGAAGAGAGAGAGAGAGAGAGAGAGAGAGAGAGAGAGCTCACTATGAATTCTCTCTCGGCTCTCCTAATTCTCGCAATGGGACTTACCACCCGTTATTAGCGATTGCTGGACCAATTCGGCTCTTCGCTTCTTCACAATTTAAGGCCCCGAGCCTTTCGACCGAATACAAAGGGACTCACGAAGGAAACGATGCAGAAAGGTAGAAGCGTCATCGATAGCTTTTCAAAATTCTCACAGCATCCCGTTCACTCGACTGGAAGTTCAGACGACGCGAGATGAGAGTCTCGTAGTTCCTGTCAGAAGGGACGAGTCGTATCGACCTAGTGACGACACGTCACGCGTAACTTCCTTAACACCGACATACCGAACCCTCTATTAGAGGGATAAGATGGGCCTGGTATGGCCGTTTAGATTGTCTGCCATAGGTCCCAACTTTTTTTTTCCTCTCCCTCCTCTCATCTCATTCTTCACCTTTCTCTTCTCCCGAAACCGATACTTGTTTCACGTAAACGGTCAAACCTTCGAAACTTCTATATTTAGAGATCGCAAGGGTGAAGATGATAGAAAACGGTGCGTCGCTTTCCATCTCGTTTTATCAGGCAGCATCTCTCAGCATCGCGCCAGCCGAAGTATCCAGAGATGCGGCGAGTGACTCTCGGCTGCGGAGTAAAAGAGGAAAAGAGGGGCCTGGTGCGTTCGTTTGCCGCCGCGCGGCGCTCACCTGCCTCGTGAACACAGTCGTACTCCTCGCTCAGGCTCGCTCGGCAATCGGAGACCGATCGTCTCCCTTTGGCTTTTGCCCCATTTCGCCATTTGGTAATTTGGCCATTTTTCATCATTGTGACTTCCGGTTCTCTCCCGTCGCGCCTAAGATTCATTTACTCGCGCACCTCGATCAAGATACGCCTTTGAGGACCCAGTGCGTCCCTGGACCATCAGCAACGACAGAAGACAGCAGCTACACGCCGAAGAAGTGTACGGGGGTTCGGGGGGTGACTTCCTATTGAAGATTTATCTCTCTCTCTTTCTGTCTCTCTCTTGATCATTCAACCGCCATGTCTCATTCTCCTTCCGAGAGTAGACGAGATCGGTAAAAGGCGAATAGAAGGAAGAAGGAAATCGAATGGTGCCGATGCCGGTATTCTGGTGCTCTTCTGGTGCTCTGGTGCTCTGGTGCTCTTGGTGGTGGGGACACTTGAGGAGTTTAGTAGTGGGGGTAGAGCAACACTCAAAGATCCAAGTGACGTACTTCTGGCAGCAACGTGCGCCGCGTTTTTGCCCCTTCGGACGAGAGGCTCCGATATTCCTTTGCCAAGAGGTCCTGTGACCGATTTCATATCCTGATCCTCTTACTTCCTGTGACCCGTCGTGACCTGTCTGGTGACCTATCGTAAAGTCGTCGTCAAGCCGAGTGATCGAAGTTTCGCAGGAAGTACCCGAGTACCGGCTAGTTCTCGACAAGCGCCAGCGTCGCGCATCCGTCATCTTCCTCCTGCTCTACTTCTACTTTTCCTTCCATCTTTCCCTATGCTTTCCTCTCGATCTCTTAACTCTCGTCAATCTCCACTTCCGGCTCTCTTCCCATACCGTCCTTCCCTTCTCATATCGACGCGTCTCCTGCCGCGTTCACACTGAACTTTCGGTATTCGTGAATAGGAGCTATGACGTTTCGCCCTGGAGCGACGTCGCGCTCACTAGTGCTCGTCGTCCGCGGAGAGGAAGAAGCGTCGCCAGGGACTGGCACACTGGATCTCTAGTTGGTGTCGATCCGTCCGAGTAAACGGAAGAGGCGAGTGCATCGAGAGTCGTGCTCCTACGAAGTTCAAGGAGATCAGATCAGCTGGTGAGAAGAGAACGTAGAGGAGGAAGAAACAAGGAGGGTGCAGAGTATCGGTCGGCAAAGGGGAAGCAGGAGAATTAATCGAATTGGGCAGCCCTGCTCAATCGAGGGCATAATCGAGACTCTTGGCTCCGTGAGAGGGAGGGCCGGGAGGGGATGGAGATGCGCCCCGTCCTCGTTGCGATCTGCCTTCTCCTCGTCACCCCCATCACCGGCTCTTTCTGGTGAGTCTTTTGTATTTCTATCTTCGTTTCACTCTCACTTACGCCTTACGCAATATGTACCTAGACTATTCGCTACTCTTGTCCTTTATCGTTTCTTGTCAATGGAGGATCCACTGATTGGGTCACTAAGCCATGCCACAAAGGTGGACGCGGAGGTGGAAGCGGAATGAAAAAAAGAGCTGTGTAGGCCGCGTGGCGGTGGGCCTGAACACCGTAACACATGATAGCCATAAAGCGAGCCTTTAAACAAACAGAAGTCATCTGCAATGCATAGTCTCCGTTAGCGCGTACTTACCTAGTATAAGAGGGAGAGAGAGAGAGAGGCCACAGGAGAGGAAAAGAATGTGTGAGAGTATGAGGGAGCGAGTGAGTAGCCAAGGGGGCAAGAAGCAAAAGGGCCCAAGGAGTAAACAGGCCCTGCCGTTGGGAGATTCGTGCCTTATGCTATTTCATTTTTACACGTAATCACAGGATTACCCTATTGATATTACGTTAGAGATACTTGCGACTGGTGTAGATGAAAATTGTTTTTTCTCAAGGATTTGAAAAGAAATTGTACAAATTGTGAAAATCTTCAATCGACTGCGAATCGACTAGAAAATGATTTTGCGAAAGTCAACGTGATACTATGGAGACTCTCCTTTTCGTTGACGCCTCTTGAGTAACGTAGAGCTACTCTGAGTATCTCATTAATCGTAAATTACTCGCATCTTGCGAGTCCTCTCGTTAAGTATGTCAATGTTTACATTACGATAGTCTTATCTCGTAACGCTCGTCATGTCAGCAGCATCCGGACGGAACATCTCCCGGTGAGGATTTATGAAAGTGGGAAATCGAATTCGAGAAAAATTAGGTCACAGCGACTGTCAGGTGGTAGGACGTGGATGGGCCTTATTTGAGATTTTGCTTAGACGGTCCCCGTCGGGAAGGGTCCCTCGTTTGTAAAATGCACTGGCGAAAGGGGAGTTAAGCAGGCAAATATTTATTTACGATTTAAAAGGATTCCCGTGTTTCCGTGATGTTTTCGTTGCACCTCGTTCTACCTGTCCGCCTCTCGAGTAGGACACTCGACTGTTTGATAAATATATTAGAAGGGCCCGGTTTGTTTTGATAACAGGTATTTAAGCGGTCTTGGGAATTTTTCTCGGCGACAACAGAGACCCCGGACTCCCCCGCTTACACATACTGCTTGCCCTAGGTATTCTAATTAAAATCTTTTTATAATCTATCCGTCGTTCAGGTGTAACCATCCTCCGATCGATCTCTCGATTATCTTCCGTGGTTATCGATAGTCGTCAATGACTCGATATACAGTCGATAATTATTCCAATGAAAAATTCGATAGACCAACAACCGACAGTCCAGCGGTTCAAGTACGAATCCAGAACAGTTTGTCATCGAATACCTTGATTCGTCCTGTTGGGCGAATCTTGAGGCGACGCAGAGAGCAGCAGAGCGGACGATTACCGCTCTGGACCGACCGGATTCTGTTCGCCGGCCGACATTCTCTGCTTTTTTCGCGAGAATCCACCAGGACCCGTCCGCCCTTCAGTTTCCCTTCAGTATTTCTCTCTCTCCCTCGTTCGCTCCTCCTATCTCTCTTCGTCCCGATGCTTCCTACGGTGGGAGCCTTCCTCCCGCCACTGCTACGGGACGCAAGTAAAGAAGTAAAGAAGTGAAGAGGCAGAGAGAGCAGTCGAGTAAAGAAGTAAGCGAGGACGGACAATGGTCTCGCTGCCGCGTCACCGTAAATCTCGAGGAGCGCATATAATTTGTAAGTCGACAGGGAGCGTCGGTGCCTCTCGGCTACTCTCGGATACCCTCGGATGCACTTCGTTGCCCGCAAGACTCAAAAGAACCAGGAGGCGGCGAGTCGCGCTCCTTGGAATTCGCTTGGACGTTCTTCTCTACGCGAATGAGATACACCTAGACGTCGCGACGTCCCAGCCATTGGGTCTAGACTCCATTCGGCAATCTCGACTCCAACGAGAGGACGGAAGATCGCGTGAGAAAGATTTCGAAATTTCGAATACCCAAATAGAAAATAACTGGTTAGATATTGAAGTCAGTCAGTAATCAGCAACGGGCAACCACGATAGGATTAATCTATTGGTTATCGATTTCAATCGATACAGACTCTTCCAGCAACAACGTCATACTTCTACGGGATCCATGAAGTTGGCCAATGAGCCGCGGTGGGCAGTCCGCGACCACCTTCACTCTGGTTGGACCACTGGATGCTCCCACCTCTCACCTGCTTTCTTTCTCCCTCTTCTTACTCCCTCTCCCATGTCTCTTTCTTACCTGTTCGCATAATCATAATCATAAAAGGGTACGCGGCTATTTACACGCTGCGTTCCGTTAACGTAATTCGCCAAGTTGCTACATAGTGTAGTCAAGGAAGATTCTCGAAAGGTCCTTTTGGCCCTTGTTCCGTTTGGATTCCTTTGCGGAACCGGACAAGAAGAAACAGCCAGAGGAATAGGTCTGCGTCAAAGAAAAAAAGAGAAGGAACCACAACGACAGAACTCTCTCTCGCTGCCCCGAAGGAACATCAGGCTGGCCAACGTAAACACGCATAACTCTCGCGATTCTCTCAGTTTGCGCGTTTATCTCCGTCTTTGCGATTCTCACTCACTTTCTCCTCTCCTTTCGCCTCGGGAACTTCTTCACGGTGCATTAAATATAGTGCAACCGTCTCTCACTTGCGATCCACTCGATCATGGAGTCTACTTCATGACGACGAATATAACTGTCTGCTGCTATTGCTGCCATTGCTGTTTCTGCTGTTGCTGCTCTTGTCGTAGTAGTCTACGTGCTTTACCTTGGAGCCTAATGTCATTTGCTATAGTTGTCTTCTTGGGGCCCTATACACAGATTAGTCATGGATAACCCACTTTCAATCTAGTTTCAATGACTTCACTTTTTTATGCTGGATTCACAGATTTTTTTCTAATTTTTTATATTTAGTCTATTCCGTAATTTACGTTTGGTCCATATCTTTGTTTTAGTTCTTTGCTATTCTATATGCTATTCTACGCCGCTATGCGGCGGCACTACAGGCTCCAGTGTTTATAATACAATGAGAGAGCGGCTTGAAATTCCCTACGGTCGGTTCACACTGTTTCACACGCGGTGACCCTTGCCACCAATTTGTTCGCGGCATTCCGGCTTATGTCACTGGGCCTTCTTTCTATAGGGGCCCACCGTCATTCCTGTACCAATCTTACCAGGAGTATTAGGTGTTAGGTAGCTTCTAGTTACAGTGGCCATACTAGAGTCATGGGATATTTTTGTATTTCTCTTGGGGCCGCATCGCGCGAGAGTGAAAGACGAAAGAGACGCAAGTCCAGGAGACGAGACACTTTAAGGTACTGGATGCTGGAGATCAAGTGGTACTTCGACCTGGAGCAACAAGACACGATGATTTAGATTTAACGCGGGTATTTAGCGCTCCGAGATGTTGTGACGTGTCACTTCCGTTAGCGACTCTTTCAACGAGACTCTCGTTTCCCTTCTCCTTCTCTCTCTTTTACTCTCCTTCCACTACCCGACGTCACAGCATCCCTGAAGATCCATGTACCGATTATATTCCAGACCCCATCGCGTGGTCCCTCTGGGAATTTACTTGGATATCCAAAGAATTCGCTGGACTTCTGGTCCAAGGTCTTTCTCTCGAGGTATCTTGCCCTCTCGGATTCGCGACGTCTTTTGGTCGACGTCGTGGACGTCTGGACGCGCGTCTCTCTACCGGAGCCAGTATACCGGCCCAGTGCGCTCGTCACTGTCGATCCGAGCAGACAGCGTGGAGCTGCCTTCGAGCAAAGTGAGTGCGTCTAATGAGGCAATAAATAAGTCGACCGCCCTAACCGGCCTCTCGACGCTTTTCGTTCGCGACCTCCGATCCTTCTCATCTCTTTTTTATTTTATTCCCTTTATTCCAGCATCCTCCGTATCGTGCCTTCTCGTCTCCACCCTTCTGCTACCATAACGATTCTTGCAGCTATCATTGGTAGAGCCACGGGACTGGTGGACCGATGGACTACGATAACGGTAGAGAGCAGATATAGAAATTAATTCCATTTATTTTCTTCTTCTCTTTCTTTCATTCCATCATTCATTCGTTACCACTTCTTCCTACAGTCTCATTCCTTTACGCCTGTCGGTCCATCTATACGTCTGTCCGACTGTCAGTCTTTTTCGTGGTGGTACAGTGGAGGGGTGGTCAGCCGTCGGCGTTGACGCCGTCGATCTCACTCGATATATTTAGGTCGAAGTCGTAGCTATCGATCGCAGGAAATTCTCCGCACTTGGACCTCAAGATCAAACAAACCAGAAGCTGATGAAAGGATTTCTCAGTTTATTCCATCTCCGTGTATAGGTGATCGATATATCGGGACTGCCTTACCGACTGATCCTACCTTTCGTCATCCACGTACAGCGTATCCAAATCTATTCCGAGAAGGCTGCGAATCGCAATGCGACCTCGACAAGGTCGACACGATTTCCTCAAGGTTAGCTGCCTGCCACCGGAAGCGCCTCTTACACCTACGGTTTACCGATTCCTCCGTCTCTCTTTCTCCCAAAGAGCGCGCACGCCCTTTCACGCCGCGCTGCCAGCGAGATGAGAGCGAGGACGGCTACGTCGGCATCTCTTCCGAGAAGCAGGTGAACGATCTCGCACTCGAGAAACTAGGGAACTCGTGAACTCGGGAACTCGAGTGGACGCGAGCAGTTACTAAGTGGTCCAGCTGTCGCTCTCTCCGTTCATCCATCCATCCATCCATCCATCTGTCTGGATAGACGCTAGAGGATCTGCCAAGATGGCCAGCACCCGTCGCCCCCGTTTCTCTACGTCTGCCAGACATTAGTCAGACCTAAGTGTCGTCTGAAACATCTTCCAGCGTTAATACCGGGTGTCCTCTCGTGAATTACATCCAGTCGAAGCTTCGGATGAAAATTCTTCCTAGAAATTTTTACTCTCTCCCTGCTTCATCCAGGGAGTCATCCTCCTCATCCTGGTATACTCGTGGTGGTTGCGTGGATGATCGCGAAGGGGGGCCAGGAGGCCAGGGGACGAGAGGACGCGCAAGAGGCTCTAGCGAGAGACATCTTGTTTGTAATAATGTCGTAATTTTATTATCTGGCTCATTGTATCGGAGGCTGCCTCAGTTTATTTGGTCTTCGGGGTGAGATGCGTGCTACGAGCAAACAGCCATGAAATACGCAGGAACCACCCCCTCGTCTAACTATACGGCTAAGGATAATATACAGTGGGTGTCGTAACTCGTCCGCAAACGTGACTGTTATGTCAGTCGTTACACGTTCTTGGAAAGTCTGACTGGAGCTGACGCGGATTCTTGACTACGTTACGTTGGCCTCAGTCTGCACCGTCGGCCGTCATCATTCTCGCAGTCATTATTTGCCCGGCAACCCTTTCCACTGGCGGAAGTGACACTCGGCTGGTATTAATATTATAAACAGACGTCAGGAAATATTCATCGATTCGCATATACGATTTAGTCATTGGAAATGATCTGAGCGTCTTTATACCAGGAAGGATTTCCGGGTCGAATTAGATCACTCCGGTTAGTGGCTGTTACCCCATTGGCTTGGAGATCGATATGGATAAATAAATATTGGATTTTTTTTTCGAATAAACTTCTGAATTCACTCAAGATTCTTCGACGCCGATTTTTTCACTCGTCGGCTGATATATTTTTTTTTTCAAATTTCTTTCATATAAACGTGTTTCGTGAGAACTGATTTTAATGACTATATATCGAATTTTGTTTATTTTTTTTTATATCTTATCTATACGTGCTGGCGAGATGGGATAAAATTAAACGGGAGAGAGTATGTGGGTATCCGATAGAAAAATCAGGTGGAAAATGTAGTGGATGACGTTAACGTTGGGTGAGGCGAATTGAGAGGACAGAGAGAGACAGAGAGAGAGAGAGGGTTGAAGGCTTAACTTGTTTTTCTTATTTTCGAGTAATTTACGAGGTCTCGAGAGTGCGAATAAATTCGGGATCAAAACGCTAACGATAAATCCTCGGTCTGGATCAAATTCTCAGGGTGACTCTCTGAGACACAACATTGGCTGCTCCTCCGATGTCGCTTAATCTCCATTTTTCTATCTCACTTCCAGTCCTCCTAACTTCTCAGCATCCCTGGTCTCGTTCTTATCTTTTTCTTTTTTTTCATTTCGCTGAGATATCGCTCGACTAAATACCCAGCAACTTAGTGAACGTCACACCCAGCGATTTGTAGCTCCTGCAAATTATACGGACCACAGTATAGCAGCCACCTTGGAACGAGATCAGGAGAAATGATTAAGGATCTAATAAAGAGAGCAATTCAAATACTCTGGATCGACTTGACGTAATTATTGGCTCTATGATTACAGGACCGTTGGCAGCCAGGTGGTGATGGATCCGATGCTCATATGCAAAAAGACGAGAAGACTCAAAGGTAAATTGGCAGATATTTGCCGGAAGGAGCCAGCGCTTCTGAAGGAGATCGCCAAGGGTGTCCAGGTGGGCACGAAGGAGTGTCAGTATCAGTTCAGAAACCGCAGGTGGAATTGCACAACAGTACGAAGATCCCTCAGGAAGATTTTAGTGCGTGGTGAGTCTTTACCGTTATCTTTATTTTCATTCTCTTTATTTTATTCTTCGAATCCTGCTGGTCGATCTTGGCTCGATTCTTGGCTGTTAGCAAGAAGAGAACCGAGTCGATCCAGATGTAGACGTAGGAACGGTATTGGCACTGGTACCGGCAGAATCGGCAGCAGCAGCAGCAACAGCAGCAATAGTAGTATAGTAGGGCCCAGAATTGAGGTCCGTATTCGTGGGCCCTTTCACGGAATGAAAAGAGGAGAGGACAAAGCACACATTGGCGGCAGATTACAGGGCGCTTCTGCTCGACATTAGGCGGACCGGATGTCGATTACACACCGGTCTCAGGGACCAGCGGGGACCCGTGGCCGATTCGTTACGATTAAACGGCTGGGCCCGTTGGTTGGCACTTGGGCCTCAGGGCGCAGAGGGACGTCCCCGAGAGACTTGGAAATCGAAAGGAACTCGTGTTCAAAGCCTTTTCTCTATACTATACGATTTCAAACGAAACCTTGACCTCTTCTCTATTCTTCCGTACACATCGCTACGACGCGGAGCGTCGCGGCGCTCCCAGTTGGTTTTTAAACATCCTAGGAATTTAAGGGCGTCCCCTTGGGACACCGTATAATTTTCAAAGTAACTTCCTACTGCGGTATACCTATCCTAACGAGCCCAATTTTCAGTCCGTGGCAACAGATTGAATAATGCCCTGTGTTAAGGATCCTTGACGCGATCCTCTATTAGTCCTTATCTTGAGATTAAGAGACAGGAGGAATAAATTTTAATTTAAACCCGAAATTCCAACTAATTCCTTAGACAACATGCTCTTCGACTTCTTGCTCTTATAGCCCCTCTCGAACACCAGAGCCAAATCTCAAAACCTAAATTCGAAATCCTAAACCTCCGGGTTCATTCCGGTTGATCGAACGCGACATCTAAATCGTAGACAGCGTGTCCAATAGGCCGTGCTATGCCTGCTATCCAAGATCAGCCCGTTTGGTAGCCTGACAGATTGACACTGTCCGACGGATATTAGTGGCAATATGTTCCTCTAATTAAATCCCTCAAGATGGCGCGTGAAGATCCGATCGAAAAAACGCGTATAACGGTCTTACCGGGTCACTTTGAATTCTTGGAAATTTCACACCGAATATTCAACTCTTAAGAGTCATACCAATCAGTGGCTTACTAATCTTTAGTTGTACTCATTTTTATTATTTTCTTTCGTTTATTCACCCACGCAAACATGCGTTAGAAAAACGAATTTTGAAAAATTTTCTAACCGTAATTCAGGATGTTGAAAAAAATAATTCTATCGCCATTGCTTAAGCATTGCTCGTAATCAAGAGAATCGGTGGTCTTCCTTATCGGCGTGTCATATTTATCAAAGCATCTTTGGACACTTGAGAAACCCGAAGGCAGCAGAAGCCAGAAGCGAAAATGCCGACTGGGCTGCATAAAAGAATCGATGACGAGGGTAGAACGTTAACTGCTCGTTCCAGTGACATTTTCATCGGTTATTCGGTGTCCGTGTCGAGGACGGAGTGCGAGGACAGGTCGCCGTGGGAAGCCAACCAGGAAATATACGATCCTGAGGCCACCCGGTGCTACGAGAATCGAGAGACCTTCTTCTGGAGCCGAGACTATCGAATCCTTGCGAATGGTCAAGATCGTCCTTTAGAAATTTATTTCATTCGCGAGAACTCCTCTTTTTTTGATTTTTAGTACAAAAAAAATAATAAGGATTCACGAAACGCGTAGATCCTTAATTCACACGGGAGATAAGAGAACGGATGCTGGAGAGTGCTGGCTGCACTCTGCCTCTTTCACTTTCAGGGTCAATTCGACTCTGTAGGAAAGCACTGAAATCCTACGGAGACAACTATATATTAGTCGTTATCTTGAAAGTTGGAAAAAATTCCGGGGCCCCACTAAGCCAAAGGGGCCCCGCTTGCCGCTACCGGTGACGCCTATCTTAATTCTCGATTGACGTTTATTTATCTGGCGGCGTTTAATTTTTATGGGCGCGATCCGCCGATAGGTTCAGGTAGTTCCTGCTGTGTGGTCCTTGGAAAGGGAATTGCGTCCTCGATGAGAGTTCCTCCCCCGACGGTAAAGGGGACTTAAGGGACTAACGGACTTAAGAGACTCGTTCGCCTTCTTCTCCATCTACCTACCGTCCAAACTCATCTAGTGGCTCATCTAGCTCATTCTCTCTCGCAGCATCCCTTAATTGAGGGGGTGCGTGTCACGATAACCCGAACACGGGCGTCAAGCCCTTACCAGGCTACCAGGCTACCAGGATACCAAGGGTACCAGATTAACCAGGACTGGCTCCTCTACTTTGAGAACGATCCCTACCGATTTTACGGGATTGATGATCATCGCTCCCGAGATTATACCCAGAGCCGAAGATTTTAAATTTCCTGTAAATGATACAGAGACTGCATACAGAGATCTCTCGGTATCCTATCCACGTACGATCGTGATCCTTATTCGTCATCTGGATCATCTCGATGACGGACCCTAATAAAATATGCCACGCGTCACACTATATGGCATTCCACGAAAACAGGACACTCTCACGAGGACTATATAGTAACCTTACAGCTATGGTAACTCAAGTAGCCGTGGCTGCAGCCGAATTGGCAAATCAGTCGTTTTAGCATTTCTCTCATCGTGGCGCTGTCGTCTCTTGGTACCAGTCGAAATAAAGCGGACGGTTTACGCGTAATAAAAAAGACGCACCAATGGCGAAATGCCGGTGGTCCCCGTGCACCCTCTCTCTCTCTCTCTCTCTCTCTCTCTCTCTCTCTCTCTTTTTCTCTCTCGCGTCCAGTTATCCTCGATAGGAGACAAGCTCCTCTTTCCCGAGGACTAAATAAAATCGGCACTAAATCCAGGGCTAATTATTTGGCAGTAAACGCGCGGCATAAGGCGGCTCGTAAATGCGTCAGCCGGAATATCTCACTCAGATAGGATCTACGCGAATCTTCCATAAACTCCATAACCTACTGCCGAACTGACTCTTTATATTTCTTTTATATTATTTATTTTTTATTTCAAAGGTAAAGTCAACATTCAGAGGGTGGGGTTTGGGTCTTCTTGCCTATTAAACATTCCCTCCACCACTCCCCTCTCACCCACACTCCATACCAATTTCTTAACAGCATCCTCTTCATCTGCATTTGAGATTGACGTTTCGTTTCTTCAATACTCCTCTACGCCAGCTAAACTCCGAAGCAATGGATCCTCTGTGGATGCTGCGCCCTGCGGAGAACTTCTGTTTGCCACTGAAGACGCAGGTGACGGCCGATGGGCGATGGGCAATGGGCGATGGGCGATGGGCGATAATGAGAAGGCCCCGAACCCCCTTAGCGAACATGTGCTAAGTGTTTGCTCTCGCGCGGTGCTAACTAATACGCGCGTATTCGCTTTTTACCGGCGTCCCTGTTTGCCGTATTGTGACACACGTTGAAAGATCATCGCTAAGGACGCGAGGACCACCCTGGCTGATGACTCCGATGACTCTTACAGTTTCGTGGTCAGTAACATGAATTCGGTGAATGGAGGAAATATATTTAGAGCGGATGATAACAGTCACTCCCCTACCCCCGTCAACCCTCCTGGAGTCATCAGCAACCCTGTTTCTACTGGTACAATATTTACGAGGGTTTACGCAAAATATTATTGACTCCCTCGCAGTGGCAGGCCATTGTGATCCCAACGTGGCAGAGGCGTACCTCGAGAATTTGCATGATTTATTTATGGCACCATGGTAGCCCTTGACAATGTCGGAGCACTAACGCCGATTATGGTGCGTCGTTTCAGTTGGAGGCAGTTGGTACCGATTTTCTAGGCTCCTTGTGGAGTTTTTTTGAAAAATTCTGTGTAATTTTTTTCGAGAGAGATTTGAATGATTTTTTGTCGTTTTTTTTTTCGTTTTTTTTTCTTCGGTTTCACTTCGGGTATTAATCTCGGGATTGTTGTAGGATCGATCGATGAGTCTCTGCGATAGTCGCGACTCGTGTCAAAGAGTTGACGGAGGATAGTTTCGGCGGGGACTGTACCTGGGGGACCGGTAGCCGATGTCCTGCCCGCTCGATGCATCGCCGGTACTCCACAAAGGATTGACAACAGCAAACAGTTTAGTGTCCCGTACGTTTATTGTATCGGACTACCGTACTTTAACGTCCTCCGAGCGGAGGACGGAGGACGGAGGACAGAGGACAGATCTGTTACTCTGTTAGACTTCGCTCGGGCACCATTGACATTTGAATGCCTCCCCGGGTGAGCAACGAAGAGAGAGAGAGAGAAAGAGAAAGAGAGAGAGAGAGGCAGTGAAGAGAGAAAGAGAGATAGCCAATGAGCGAGAGAGAAGAGATACAGCGAAGGATCCTATCTCAAGTTGTATTGCGTTTCTTCTGTTGGTATATCCGATAATGATTATAACGATGACGATGCCGATGCGTAATGCCAATGATTGTTCTGGGGTGTTACTTTAATTCTTTTTAAAATTTTTATTTTCCTTGTTTACCTACCGACTAGAATTCTTGGTCGTTTCGCGTTAACGTTTACTCGCAATTATCCGTGTGAATAAATAATATGGTCAGGTTGGGTTGGGTCGGGTGTGTCTCCCCGTGCGTTTCACGTCGTCAAAGAAAGCACGGCGAGTTCTTATGCATCGGCGTGTATGCCAAGAAGACACATGCGTACGGCGACGTCGATGTCTTACGCGTCGCGGTATCTTTCTCTAGGTGCAGTAATTACCGTGGCATTTGGAAGAACGGGAGAGGGGGAAGTCGTAGGAGCGGGGTTATACCCGGATGATAAATTCCAGGATTCGCGATGCGCGATCCGCGAATGAATCCGCGGTGAAAAGATGTTGGGGAATTTGGAAAAAAGCGCGAGGCCGCGCCGCAATTGGTCATTGCGCGTATTTTTCCCGGCCGATCCGGCATTCATGCGTCCGCTCGCAGTATTTATTGGAAACGGCAAGGGAGTCAGAGAATGAGAGAAAGAAAGGAGGAATGAAGCGGAGAAGCCTGTTAAAGCCGCAGAAGCCAGAGAGTCCAGAGAAACCGGTGAAGGTTCAGGGCTGAGGAGAGAAGAGGGATAAGGCTGACTTTCCGATCGGGAATACTCTGCCTGAATATTCCATTCGATTCGCATTGAATATTCTTAAGTTATTTTCAGGCAAAACCAAAGCGTCTGGTCTGCTCGAGACTTTCCACTTGCGCGAATCGCGACACTCGCCGGAGCTCGCGGCGTTCGGTCGCGCTCAATGCGATGCTCCCTTTAGGCCGGCGCGCACGGAGCGATCGCTGAAGCGATTTGCAAGCGGCTGCAGCAGCTTTGGTTGCAGTTGCACGCGTCGTCTTCGGGGATCATTGGGAAATGAGGAGATGGCAAGATGCGAGGATTTATGCCTCCGCGCGATGTTTATATGCCTAAACGATGGCTGAATAGATCGATCCGCAAATAGCCAGGGGATCTATTACGCATGAATTGCGGATCCGCCGTGATATAAATTCTGCGTCTCCAAACAAATCACTTGCTGCCCGATCGATACCATCTACGTCCACCGGGGCTAACGTACGACATAACCTACAATGGCTGATACATGGGCGCAATTATACGCTTACATAATCCGCGATCGATTAATCACCCCGAGATTTACGAGGATTTGTTAATCCCGCGCAAGTCCATGCACCGCGACGCGACGGGACGCGACGCGACGCGACGTGAGCGCAATTCCATAAATCAGTCGCCAGATCGGCCGAGTTGGAATGCGCCAAGGATCATTGCGACACGGTCGAGATTCCTCCTCCTCCAATTCCTCCTCCGACTGGATCCTTCCTTCTGTACTCCAGCTTCTTCTTTTCTCTCTCAATCTCATTCTTATCCTTTCCCCCCCCCCCCCCCCTCCCTTTCAAGATCCTTTTGCTCATCTTCCTACTGTCTAGTCGCCGTCGGAATTGCAGACGACGAAATTCCAGGCGCTCCAGCCAACAGGAAAATTTCTTCGAAATGCCAGACAAACGCACTCCATTCGAGTGTGGGAGGCTCCTCACCTTCTCCCATCCGATCTCCTCCAGGAAAGGTCAGGCGAATTCTCCAGGTTGAGTAGAAGACTCGAGGAGATTGGAAGGATCGAAAGGATCGAAAGGATTCGAAGGATTGGAAGGATAATGCCCCGGAATGTTGATAATTGGCTATTGGATCGTACAGAAGAGAAGAAGCGCGCATCTGGCAGCCCGCCGAGATCATCGGCTCACGATCCCTCGTGTCTAATTGATCCCAAGTGATTTATGCCCCAGTAGATGGCTGACTACGCCCGGAGCATTCCCCAGCTCGTGGCACGCTCTCGAGTCGCGATGCTCACCAGCCCTGTCGCGAGAGTCGTGCGAATTCTCAAGAAATACCAGGAATCGAAGGAGCCTCCAACTCCCTCGGGAGGATCCTCCAGGGATGCTGCTGTAACAAGAGAGAGAGAGTGAGAGATGCTTGCGAAAGGTTACAAATCGAACCAGAAAGACGAAGAGAGGATCTCCTCTCCTCTGGACGGACGGAGAATAAAGAGTGGAGTTTCGTAAATGAACCGAAGAAGATGAGTGGCACGCAAGGCACCGAAGCTTCCGTCATGTTAAAGGGTCGGATTGCCGAAGAGTCGGAGAGCCCGAAGAGCCGCAGAGAAGATTCGAACCAAGAGAGAGAGAGAGAGAGAGAGAGAGAGAGAGAGAGAGAGAGAGAGAGGTGCCTTTCGCTCTCGAACTCGATATCAGATCGCTCGTATAAAACTATCGTATCGTTTAAATACGCACTGAAAGGTGAGGCGATGCATCAGGAGATACGCGCCCGGTGGCAGCCTCGCTTCGTCCGTCCGTCCGTCGATCCGCGCTGAAGATACCCGCTTGGAATCCATGGGAACCACCGAGAACCAGCCTTAACGCGTAACCCCTGCTTTCCTCGCTTCTTCACTTGGTCTTTTTCACCTTCTTCTACTTCTACATATTCCACTTCGAATCCATCTGGACCTCCTCTTTGGATCTAATATCCTTGAAGATCTTTGAAAAATACATATACTTGGATTCGCTACTCTCTCTCTCTCTCTCTCTCTCTCTCTTGAATCTCTCGTCGTCTTATAAGATTTCGTCGAAGATCAAGGTCGACAAAGATCCCGAGTTCCACTCTGCTTCTCGTTTGCTGGTACCTTTAACGAGAGCGGGCAGTTAACATAATTGCGCCGGAATTGGCATAAAACTCGCGGAAACACGTAGCGATCCTTGACTGGTATCGGGAATCCTCTTGCTGCCGTCGCCGCCGCCGTTCCTGTGATCCGATCAGCAATACACACGGCCTGACGGATCTCTTGGGCTGGAGAACCAAGATTCCTCGAGGAGAACCGCTACGCTTTCCGTAATTGGGCAGGCATTCCACGTTATGAGTTAATTCCGTCGATCGCGACGCGATATCACTTCGCCACTCGAGTTGCCGCCCGGTTTTACATTTTATCGATTTATCTATTCCTTTTTATTCCTCTTTCATCCCTTTTTCCTTCTCTGTCGCCTCCATCCTCCCTTGTCTTTCTGCTACTTCTTCTTCTTCTTCCTCTTCTTTCTCCTCTATCTGCTCCCTCAGCTTATTGGCCCGTGTCCAAGTCTCGCGCAACATCACTGGCATCCTCAGGGCGCACATGCACTTTAACAGCGTCGTTCAAGCTGCAAAGTACTTCTTGCAAAAGCGTCGACGTCGCGTCAATAAACCAAATCGAAAATACGTCCTTTGACAGCGGCGCGCGCACAGTTGTTTTCTTCACTGGGCTTGAGCTCCTCAAAGAGTTAATTATTTTCTTAGCACCGAGGATACTAGCCAAAACCATAACACGACAGTGAAGTTACCTAGAAACTGTTAAAATCAGTAAAATCATCTAACGACTCGTTACTCTTCACAGAATCTTCATAATTTCTCTTCCGTTCGATATTCCCTCGCTTAAAGGATCCGCCGACTGATTGGTCCCATGGCTCGTCTCTGGTAGCACCCTTCTGTTAACCGTTCTCGACGGCTCGCCAAAGAGAGAAAGACGAGAGAGAGACGGATTTGCAAAGCCCGGATGCTGCGCGAGTGAAACAAAGCGAGAGGGCAGTATGATCTTTCAGCTTTCAAAGGATTTCCACTTGACGCATTGTTCTCTAATGATGGAGTGGAATCATGACAGGTGAAACCCAATACATGACACACTGCACCCACCGGAATTGGACAGTGTGGGAGCCAATGGGATGAGAGTGCTCCCAAGATCATCCCAGCCTCCCATATTAATTTTCAAACAATCTACCCTAGACCTATATCCTCTTCGCAGCATCCCCCTGGACCAGCGATCATACCAGGACGTTGAATCATACGAGGAAGCTATTGGTCCAGAGGACCCAGGTACTCTCGTACTTAAAAGTGTCAAAGTCTCCACTCGAGGCCGACCGGTCTTGAAAAACTTGCAAAAAGAGTTGCCGTTCTCCTGGACCGTTCCCTATCATCTCGCCATCGGTCACATCGACTACTCTTTTAAATTCTTACTTTCTTACCTCTTCTTCTGCTTGACTAGCCTGAACTTTCAACGGGCAGATCGGTCTCTGACGCATTCCTATGTAGAAGTGTTCTATATAGTACACGCCGAGGTGAGCAACTCTCGTGTCTCGCTGTATGGCATTAATCGCATGTTATTACGCTAACTACTTGGCACGCATCAGCTCCTATTCTACGGTCAGATAAACCAGCGAGATACGAAGGCTAAATTGCAAGTTGCAAGCTGCAGTCGCATTGGCGATTAGGTTCGAGGAAGTTGGAGAAGGTGGAGAGATACGTCGAAGGTACAGTCTAAGGTTGTGTAAGCTGCCCCGGCAGTGGTACGGATTACAAAATTTTTATTTTTGAAAATCCACCTAGACTAATTAGCATTGCCGACTTAATGATCCCTGACCTACATAAGAACGTGTTTATCGCATATCTTAGACACAGGTTGATAACGGGCGTAACGCGAGATCGTTAATGGGAGGACAGTTATAGGAAGTGGTTATAGGCAATTCTTAAAAAGGATTAAAAAGAAGCTTCCGCTCTGGCGGAAGTACAGAAAGAAATTAGATCCTTCGATTTTATCGATCCTTCGATCATTCCGATCGACAATCCTCGTGACCCGTCCCACTATATACATTCTCAAGGCTCCCAGCCAGCAATTAATTTATCCTCTCGGACGGCTCGGATGAGCTCTAATTGTCTTATCCGTTTAATGATGTGTAATCCGATTTGTTTTCGAGCGATCCGATCCGAGGCCAGCCGATGATCCGATCTACGGGTTTCGGCGTGGCCTCTTGTTTATTTTTCACTGGCCGTTTTACTTGGTGAACCTGGTCCCGCGTGTACGATCCGGTTCCGTTTCTCATCACCCGAACGCACAATCCCGATTCGAATCTTTCGATTCATCTCGAAATGTTTAATTAATTATGTACGGAGCGGGATTTCTGCTATTAATTAATTACGACCGGCTAGTCGACTTTGTCTCTCTTTCTCCTTGTATCTACACCCCTCTCGATCCTCTGACCCGGGAACATTCTGCTCTCTGCTTTCAGATACCAGAGAAACGGGATTCGTCAATGCTATCACGGCAGCCGGCGTGACCTATGCCGTGACCAAAGCCTGCACTATGGGTGACCTCGTGGAATGCTCCTGCGAGAAGACGTCGAGTAAGGGTGAGTCACGTCCAGGAAACCGCGACTGGTCCATTGATCTTCGCGCGCCCTTATCTGCACCTACCTATCGGTTTGACTAACCCTGGTCCGATCTGACTTGATTTTATTATCTTATCTGCCCAGGAAATCGGTTAAGCAAAATCACGCGCAATTCCGAGCGAAATAAAAACGTCCCTACGGAGGGCGAATGGGAGTGGGGTGGATGCGGCGATAACGTGAACTTCGGATTTAAAAAATCGCGGGACTTTATGGACGCGCCTTACAGGAAACGCAGCGACATCAAAACACTCGTCAAACTCCACAACAACGACGCCGGACGTCTGGTGAGTACTCGCGCTATATAAATCCCTCCGCATTGAATTGATCATCGATCAGCCCAATTCTAAAATCGAATAAAAATAAAAAATTTCGTCCTTATTGAAAACGCGACCTTCCCTTCAGGCCGTGAAGAAATTCATGAGAACCGAATGCAAGTGTCACGGGCTCTCTGGCTCCTGCACGGTGCGCACCTGCTGGAGGAAGATGCCCAACTTCCGGGAGGTTGGCAACAGGCTCAAGGAGTCCTTCGACGGTGCGGCTAAGGTCATACCCACGAACGACGGACACAGCTTCATAACGGAAGGACCCACGATCAAACCACCTAGCAAAGTCGATCTGGTCTACAGTGAGGATTCGCCCGATTTCTGCAAACCTAATAGAAAAACAGGATCCCTCGGTACACAGGGTAGACAATGCAACTCGACCAGTCCAGGGGTCGAAGGTTGTGAACTCCTCTGCTGTGGACGAGGATACGACACCAAGGTGGTCAAGGAAAAGGTCAACTGTCAATGCAGGTTCCAATGGTGCTGCGAGGTCACGTGCAACACCTGCGTCGTTAAGAATTCCGTCAACACATGTCGCTAGCTCATCCCCACCCTCCCCACCTCGTATCATCATCATCCCCACTCTCACAGTCCTAATCATTAAATATCCAACCATACTACACCCTAATCACTCATCATAGATCCCTATTATCCATTGTCATCGAAACGCTACTCATTGTGATTTATGTTGTACTTCTCTTGTGGTAATAATCATTATTATTGTCTCTAAGCTTACGCGACTCCAATCGCATAGACGCTCACGGAGACGCACGAAGACTCACGGAGAGTCGCGAAGAATTTCGAGAGAAAGGGAATGTGTGAATGCGCGTATGAGTCCTTATATGAATCTCGGAGATGCAAGTAGGCGTAATAGGAAGTTTGCGTATTTATCTTGTGTCGCATGGATCTTCACTCTCGTGGGCTTGGTCCAGTGCCATAGCGCATAGGCGGTGCCATATAACTAGAAGCTTTCCACGTATCTCGACGGAGCCAGAGCACGCGTGAATCTGCCCGTATGTATATCCTATGTATAACGTATGCGCATGTGCATCGAGATTGGTTTTTTTTTTTTCTTTCTCAATCAGACAGCTGAAAGGGCGCGGCCGATACCCGACACCCTCTGGGTATAATTGATGGACGGGATTTTTATTGAAATTAAATTTTCAAAATTTTTAATTCCCTTGGCGGTATATATATACATAGTCATTTAACACGTACGACGACGACATTTTTCTCTACGTCTTCTGTACATAAGACTGATACTTTACTCTCTAGTGTATCATCTCGATTCTTTGTTTACTGCGTACTTATTATTGTTATTCATGATCTTTTCCTCTTTTTTTTTTTAATCGGATCCTCCCTCGATAATTAACTCAGCATCAGCCTTTATTGCAATAATGTATTCCTTAGTGGTAGACTGATCTAATATCAGAATTTCATACGTCCACGCGTATAGTGTATACTGATTTAATTATAGATGATCAGTCTCAGCCTGCGATTGCCGTTGCCCACCTTATATTATATATATATATTATATTATGTTATATTAAATATATTATACGATTTGCGTCAGTGGAGATTGCACTGCGACAAATATATATATATAAACGTCTATATTTTCCAAGCATTAACGTTTTTCTTTATTTTTTTCGTGAAAAAGTTTCTTTCTTCCAAATACCATTGATTCCGTATTTTTAGGATACCCGTTAGTGGCTACGAGGTAAGGTGAGGTTTGAAAAATCATCGAAATCGAAAGGAAGTTTTCCTGGGGATCGCGGAGCGAACGGATCGCTGGGCAATAAAGGAGGCGTAGGTATAAAAAATGGAAAATTGGGAAGGCTTTACGGCCTGTGTAGAACACAGCTTTTAGCTGTAATTTAACTTTATAAAAGAGTTGCCCCCCGAGCGTCGGATGGCTGCTCGGGACGGCAGTAAAAAACTCCTGTCTACATCTCCTATAAAATAGTTTTACAGCAACAAAAGAATTTCGCGTCCCCATAAAGCTGCGGCGGCGTACGATCACACTATCGCCATCATCACCGGCAGCGAAGCCATATAGCTACCAAAAGATACACACGATCGTATCGTGGCTATATTCACTGGTCCCCAGCATCCAGAAGATACCGGGGATGCTGTAAAAGCCTCTTAACTATAGACGTCCGACCAATGAGAACGCTGCGCATCGCGCCCGTTTATTGGATGTCAAAATTAATGTAATTATACGAGAGATTTCCTCTTTCCTTCCAGCATCCGTCCCCGTACCACCGTCTCTCGTCCTATCGAGTTTCCCCGTCAGGACCATCGGAGATTCTCATCACGCGAACGTCACCGGCCGACGTCTTCATCCGAGTCGCAGGATTAATAACTCGGAAAAAAAAGAAAATAAGACGTAATGGAAGAACCTATCCATTGACGTCAATTGGAATTAGTTGGAATTGGTCCAGATCTGTCCCGAGGACGAGAGATGGTACCACGTTGACTCTGACGCAATTAACCCCACCAGAGTGCATGCTGCGATTAGCCCATCGGCAAGAGATTGGTCTGCTCCAGGTCGGCTGGGTGGTCCAACGGTTAATTTGGGGCTGTTGGAAGTTGGTGGGGCAAAAATGGCCCCTCAAATTGCCCGGTTACGATCGCAGCCATAAGCAACGCCATTTTTTTTTACTCTTCCAGGTCCAGCAAGAGAGTCTTGCTCTCTCACTGTCAGCCGTTTTCACGCGACCCTTCACCTACACTCCTTCTACCTCTTGCGAAAGGTCCGATCCTCGGCTTCGATTCGTTCCCCGTTCTCCTCCACCTCCTCCTCCTCCTCCTCCACCACCTCCTCGTCACTCCTCTCTTCTCTCCTTACAAGCAACTTGCGATCGATCACGGCTGCATTTACGGTTTTGTTGCGTGGCACGACTCCACGTCTGCTCCTCGAGGACGAGCTCATTGTTCCGCTTTTAATCGTTCCCGGAATGACCGGATTGTTGCGCGTGGGAGAGTTCCGAGCCAAGTCCTCCGCAGACTCCATGGATCCTAAGAGAGTAGTCTAGGAGTACGATCCTCTTCCTCTTCCTCTTCCTCTTCATTTTACATTCCTTGCTCCTTGTCTCTTGGTGACAGTCGTTCCTTGAATCTGAGATTCAAAGCATGCAGGATGCTGAAGTTAAACACATTGCTAAAGAGCAGCAACAGGAACAGCAACGGCACCCTGGTCAGGATGGTAGGATATTAAAAGATGCTGATCCCAAGAACCAATGGAATTCCAGTTGGGGATGAAAGTCGCTCGGTCTGGTAGTAGTCCGCTACTCCTCTTCACCCTGGTCAAGGTATTAACGCTCGAGGTGGTCGCGCGCTCCTCGACACCAATATTAATTAAACAATCCCATAAGCTTAACAAACTGGTCGTACGTTAGGCAGTTTATTGGTCTCGCGGGAACGTTAAAATGTTCCAATCTTAATTAGGTAGGTGTTTACAGGAAGATAATTCCCCGAGTTTAATGTCCGTTCCAGTCGGGCCACCGCGATGTGCGCTTCATACGAGGTCACTGAAATCTTTATGGACGGTCGTTTCTCCGTTCCTGGAAATATGCCTTTCCCAATGAGGCCCAACGGCTACGCAGCCTGTACAGTCCTACTGCATTGCGCAATCCGATCGAGGCATTCGTGCCAGCTCCTCTTCATCGACCGTCCTCCTCCTCCTCTTACCTTGCCTATTAGCTTACTCGAACGGCTGCTGCGTTACACGCGAATCGGCCACCAATCAAAGGATCCCCTGTTTGGCCGACTCTGCAAACATTTGCTCACGATTATTCCCGTCCTAATTCGCCTCCGGGATCGATTACAAAATCTCAACAAACAGAAGGTTCTCTGGGTGGCGGTTCTCGTTACCACCCGGCGAGCTCCGTAAACAGCAATCGGAACTCATTAGGAAGGTGTTAGGAACACTTAGCGGTTCCGCGCGATCTTTCTCGTTCCCCAGCATCCTCAAGACTTTCTAGCGAGCTGTCTCTCTCATTTCCGCTTACTTCCGCCATCTTGCTCGTCCGCGCAGTGACGTACTCGTATTTTCTATTGATACGGCTATACGGATCTATCACTCGCGATAATCTTCAAGGATGCAAAGAGCCCGTTGGCAGAGAGTGGAAAAGACGAAGGAAAAAGGACGAAGATGAAAAGATCGTAAGAAAGATCGAGATGCATGTCGAATCCCAAAGAGACGGCACTCCGAGAAGAGAGCCTAATTGGCCAAAGGATTTTCTATTAGACGTAGAAGAAGGGTAGGAGCTACAGCGTTACCGCGAACGAGCAGACTTCATGCTCCATCGAGGAATCGTTAATTAGGGCTTCGAAACGCAAGGTACACTCAAGTGCAAGACAACAAAGTAGACCAGTGGAGGTGGATTCGTTCCGCAGTTCCATAAGTCGGAGTTTACGACGACGCCGGGCGTCGGGACGAGATATATACGGTACTCGCGCCGTTCTAAACAGCACCCTCTGCAGAGCGTGAGCGAAGCAATGGTCCATGGCGATGCTGTCGTCGTCATCATCCTGGTCTTTGGCTGGTGAGGAGGAGGGGTTGAAGGGGGGGAGGGGGCGACGTGGGTGCAAGTCGATAAATCGAGTGCATGTTGCAAGTTGCAACGAGAAGGACGACATTGTGGTCCAGTCGTGAAGCCCCAGCATCCTCCAACACTGTATGGATATACATAGTCCCAGAATCCCAAGAGAGAGAGAGAGAGAGAGAGAGAGAGAGAGAGAGAGAGAGAGAGAGAGAGAGAGGGAAAGCAAAAGAGAGAAGATACTCTCCGAGCCAACAACTTCATCCGCGGGGCGCCTCTGATTTATCCTTATTAATAAAACTTTAAAGTCCTGTTAACATGTGCTGGGATGCCCAGTGCTCTCTCGGCCCCGTGCAAAACTATTGGCAGCCGGGTTCGCAATTTCGGCAGCGCTCGCAGCTTCGAGCGAAAGTTTTCCTGTCTCGGAGAAGCCTTGGACAGCGGCACTCGCACTCGCACCAGCACTCGCGCCAGCACCGACCACACCGGTGCCCAGCGGGGCATCCCGTGTGTTCACGGGATCGCTACGAGATATCAGGCATTATTAAAACTACATAAACACCGCGAGTAAAATGCGAGTTATGGCCCCAGAGGGTTGTGAATTAAGGAGGGGCTACGGAGCGATCAGAGGATCGGATAAAGAGTGCCTATCTGAGCATCTTAACTATCTAACTGCGTTATCTATGTATCTGCCTATCTATAGTGTAGATATTATACCTAACCTACCTGACTATGCCATTGCACGGCAAAGTATACTGTATACTTATATATACTAGATACGTAGCACGGGTAGGTACGTATCCTTTACCTGGGGCAACTTCTTCAGGTTCTAACGTGCGGCAGATGGACGTGGCAGGAGTCAAGGATGATTCGAGATATTCCAACGATTTCATCTCTAATGAATCTGTTGCCGGAGTAAAATCACCGAGACACGTCAACATTATTACATTAGGCTGCTCGAGTTAGGCATCTTTTAATCGCAATCGAATCCGATCGAATCGGATCGAATCGAAGACAACGCGAGAGGAGATCGGTGAACGGACAATGACAAGCACCAGGTCCCCCATGGGGTATTCGAACGATGCGAGCCCTAATGAAGCCGTTTTCGACTTCAGGACCCACCATTGTCCCCTGGGTGGGAGGGACATTGTCCCCTCGTATCCTTATCGACCAATGTCGATCTAAGATCCAGGCTTCCTATCGATACCAAGATCCTCAATGTAATTCAGGATTCCGTGGGATCTCTTTTACATTCTATCAACTTCTTATACTTTATTCGAAGTCACTCTTGTCTATGACCCCTCCCCTCTTTCTACCACTATTTTTCACATTCGTCGCGACGCTTGGTAATTATGAAAATACCCATTGCAATAGGAGGGACCCGTGCTTGGATGTTCCGCACTTGTCCCGTTGTCTCCAGCTCATGTTGCACGTCCACCCACGTTCACCAGGATATGGATGCGACCATTTAGTCACAGGACACACGATTCTGAGTCACTCGGCTCAGAATTGTCCAAGGAGCAGACCTAAACGCGTTGGTAGGTCCCCCTTTTTCTGGGCCCGTACTCATTCACTCATTGTCTCTCGGGGATAAGACGGACTCGAGAGAATCTTCAGGTGACGCGGAGGACGACCTGGACCGCCAGGTAAGTTTAGCGAGCTCAGGGATGCTGAGAACGGAATCGCATCTCGCTAAGTGACCCGTTGGTTAGCTGCAGCAATTAGCATCGGTCAATGAGCTCTGAGCTTGTAAAGTGATGGGGACTGTTGAATTTTTCATAAAGCGTCTTCACGCTCAAGAGGGGAGGTGGGTGGGTGGGTGGAGGGGGGGTACCGTCTCCCGGAAACTAGGAAGCAAGGAAAGTAGCTAATTGACGAGTGGTGGTAAAAATGGCGGCAAAATGGCCTGGTAGCTCGCCCGTAAACGCCCGTTTTACGAGGCCGTGCTTTGGGCCTGAAGTTTTTTTGCCTGACAGCGTATCAACGTCTCGGAACACCTACCACGATAATTACGTGACATTTTGTTTTGCGACCGCAAACATTTTTTTTCCGAGCTTCTACGCACTGATTGTGAGAGCGAAGGAAAGAAGGAAGGAAGGAGTTGGAGTGGAGGATGGAGGTGAGAGTGATATGCTACCTGCTACCTGCCGGTTTGGGACACTGGGGGACTCTTGGGGACTGGTAGACCCCTCGGGGCCTCATTGGTTGCCGCTCGAGGTGGCGTAATAACCCTCCGTTAAATTATCGTTATTGATTTGTAATTATCGAGAAATAACTCAATAACCTAAGATTACGGCGCGGCGGTCAAATAAAATATCAATTTCGATAATGGGCCTGAGGTACTGGGCCCGATTTTGACGCCTATCTTGCGCAGTCTCGCCTCGTAATTATGATCCTCGCGGAACACCGCGGTGGGTCCGTTGCCTTCAATGGGTCCAAGTGGATGCTGCAAGATTCTCATCTTTCTTCCTCTTCCTCATCATAATCCTATATCGTCTCGTCCTCCTTACTATCATTAATTTTTGATATTCCAAGTAAACGATGTAATTGCCTGACACCGTTTTATCATCCGACGAAAGATGATCGCACGGTGGTCCAGAAATTATTTTATTATCCAATTTTCGATGCTGCTACATCTCCCCGTCATCCCACGTGACTCGTCAAGATCTTCTCTGCGTATAAAGGCTTGATTATCCTGTAGTCTCTTTTGACGCTACAAGAAGAAGCCTAATACGTGGGCTATAGATGCTTAGACATACTCGCGTATGCTTAGTTATTGCTTCTTCGCTTCCGAACATCATTTACGTTGCTTCTATATACGATTCAGATTTCCCCAGATCCAAAGATTCAGTCATTGAGTAATATTTCGTAAGAATTTTCTCAATATTCTCCGAATTTAAATTTAGAAGAAGACAAAAGATTGGCCGGGTATTATTATTATTATTAATTATTAATCAAGAGAATATCTTTAGCTGAGGGTAGATGATCTGGAGTCCAGACTACGGTAAAGCAGCAACGATATGGGTGTTCCTGGAAGAATTGCTACTCATGCCGCGTAATGCACTCGGACCACGCAACCTCCTCCTCCTCCTCCTCCTCCTCCTCCTCTTCCTCCTCCTCTTTCCCCTTCTCTCTTCCTTCTCCTCTCGTTTCATTGACTCCCTTCTTGCTGACAGTACGTGCTATCCCGGAGAGATTTATAGGAGACTTATTGCTAGGAGAGAAAGAGTGAGAGAGAGAGAGAGAGAGAGAGAGAGAGAGAGAGAGAGAGAGACAGATGATCTCATAAGAACGATAGATGATTGTCACGCTTTGTTTCTGCTGATCGGCGCTCCTTTCTCCGCAGTGAGAACAAAGGGAAACAGGTAGATACAACTGGGCGGCATCAGTAGCATCAGCATCAGCATCAGTATCAGCATCAGCAGCAAGGAGTATGCTAATTCAGTGGGTAATAGTCTTGTCGTTCAGAGAGCGAGAAGAGAAGATGCTGGACAGGAGAATGACTGGAGTCCTCGGATGACCAGGTGGTCCAGGCTCTACGTAGTTTCTTGTCGGATTCTGGAAAATGACTAAGAAAATTGATAGACTAACGAAATTCGAAAGATGGCAGAACGATGTCCTGGGGATCCGATCAGGATTGCCGTTGGGCCGTTTGGGCCTTATATGCTCGGATGCCCACGAGCTATTTCTAATATCGTAAAATCATTAATTAGCGGGACGTGGTGTCGAGAGAGGATGGGTCGCCTCTGGTGCCGGCGTCGAATCTCTATCGAGGGTCCAGCAGCTACCTAGGTGGCCGTCGGCTCCTGGACGTGGCTGATGCTTTTTGTTCGGCATTAATAAGTTGGTTGTTCCTCGGGTCCAGGGTGAGAGAAACGTCATTTGCCGCTCTCCTGCGTATTTGTTCTACCTTTTCTCTCCGCTGCGAGTCGCTGTAGCTCGGGATGCTGAGTCGTTCGACTCATCCTTTTTTTTTAATTCCCGCGTTGTCGTCGCGGCCGACGACGTTGCTGCTGCTGCTGCTGCTACGGCGACCGTAGTCTCCATAGAAACGTCCGTGAGAGTGCGTCGCAATACTTTTAAACGGAAACGGTATATTGCCGCGAGTCGATAATCGAAGAAGATCAATAGAGATTCCGAGTGTTCCACCCTTCTTTCTTTTTTTCTTCTTCTTCTTCTTCCACCTCTTCTTTTTTCAAGCGAGGAATCTCACTGGTTCTTCGTTAACTCGATTAGCTCGCCCGCGCCGGGATTCCCCGAAAACCCATATTTTTTCCTCGAAAGAAAAACGCTCGCTGGAGAAATGAAATAATCGAATTGGCCATGGTTCGTCTTCGACGCTGGCGTCGTCGCCGTCAGGTACGAACGTCTTTGAATGTATCCGTGTTACGGACCGTGGCATCGCAACAGCGTGGCCGTAGGATGATTGAATAAGCGCGCACGGACAGAGAGACAGAGTGAGAGAGAGATGGGGAGAAAGGGAAAAAGACGGAAAGAAGCGAGCAGTGAACGGCTGTGTGTTTTTCGAATTAAAGGGAATCCGATTGTTAGTTTTCCTGGCGGCCCGTCAGTGATTCGCTACGCCACTCACGCTCCCCAACACTGCCACTAGACACACATAGAGAGACTTCCGTGTGCTACTGCTTTCTTTTTCTTTTTCTCTTTCTCTCTTTCACCATTGGCTTTTACGGAAGAGAAAGAAAGCGACGCGTCGACGCAGCCAACAATTACGCACTCGGCTCCCTCGGAATTAAGTCATTCCATGCGTGGAGTCAGAAAAAAGTAATGAAGCCCTAGTAGTACAGTCGAGCAGAGTCAGAAACTTTGGTGGTACAGTCAGTATGGATACCACGAGTACCATGGATAACCATGAGCACCATAGGCACCGTGGCGAAGGGGATACGTAAATCTCTGGATAGCCGGGCTGGCGTTCGCCTGGAGGATTACGTCCAGGTTGATCGGACGTAGACGTAGGTGGTCTTGGTTCCATGAGATCTTCAAGAGTATCGTCATTGCTACATGGACCCTTGAAGATGCTGGAAAATTTTATCCTAATCCCAGAGATCGGTCAATGGCAAATATTTAGATCGATCACCTCGCGAGATCAAGGCGCAAACCAGACAGACAGACAGTCAGCCTGGCTGTGGATAGTTGATCTTGAAAGAGAAAAAGAAGAAAAAAGGTTTGTAGAATCTCGCGAGGAAACATGCCGGCAAGATGGTATAGAGCATTGGAGTCCCTTTCCGTTCCCACAGTCCCGAAAGTGGATTCCACAGAGTCCCGAGGTTCGCGATTCAGCAGAGAATCTCTTATAACATGCCAAAACAGCGATAATTCGACGGTGTGGTCCCGAACGTCCTCCGATATTCGTTCCCACGCGTTGAGGACGCGAACTACGGTGACCATGGTGTCCATGGTGACCAGGGTGACCATGAGGAGAACGGGGGAGTCCCGCTAAAGGATTCCTGCCATTCCGCACTTCTATCCAGCCAGGATCCTCACTGCTCACGCACCGACCAGACTTCAATCGCAAAAACCATAAATTAGTTGATTTACGCTCGAGCTTTTTATCGGGAATAATTCGAGCCGAGAGAGTTTTCTCGGTCCTGGGAGTCGGATGATCTTTTCTTTCTTGCTATATATACATATATGCCCTCTCCTTCTCTTAGCTTGACCCTCTCTTGGTACCACGTGATTTACGCCGTGAGTTTCTTTCGCTTCTTCTGGCTTGCTACACTATACAGCGTCCATGGAGTGGAGGGTGGATGACAAGTCTCAAGCGGTATCCGTACCAACCATAAAGGGCGGACTTGCTGATGGGCTCGCATCTGATAGAGGCGATGAAAACATTTAGAGGTTATGAGAGCCTCGCGATGATAAAATCAGTACAAGAGGGGCCGCGACACGCGGCGTGTTGTGCTCGATGACACGCGTGCGGCATCGCTGATGCGGCCACGTTCAACGGAGCGGCTGTTGGGACCTGGTCCGAATTTCGTATTCCTCCAGCATAGCTTGGCCAGATGCATCCGCAGGGATCTACCCTTCCTACCCTTCCATAGTGGACTGAGGAACCACCCAGGGAAAATAGGAAGGAAATCAGAGGAGGAGGATGAGGGGTGAGGAGCAGCGAAGGGGAGGGAAAAAATTCAGGAAGACGAGATCAAAGTGGAGGAAGATCATCTCTGGCCTGAGGTGACGAGTCGAGATAGGTCATCCAGAAGGGGGCAGGGGGAGAATGTCTCAGTGTCTCTTGGTCCTCACGATGGACCCCACTGACAGGATCCAAGGTTAAGGACGCGCATATACCCCATAGTCCCTATAGTCCTTGTACGCCCCTGTAGGCCGCCTATGATACTAAAACAAATTCTTGCTCCGGGAGGCTCCCAGCATCCCGAGACAAGAATCTCGAGCAGCCGGCCACTTCTCACGGCGGCTTCTTTGATCTCGGCATCTTCTCCCTCGGCCCACGGCCTGGCCCCTCCTAGAAGCCCAGCCCTCCACCCCCGGCCAACCCCTAGCGGGCCTACCGGATTCATTCAGTTTTACTATTATTACGCATACCATCACGCGTGCTCGCCGAAAACATTCTGATCCTCTCGGCCGCAGCGTCCTCCGGACTAATGGACCCTCACCCTGGGGCAGCACACTCTCTTGACTTCTTTCTCGAAGGGACGCCACCACTGTGGGCATCATTAAATAATATGGCGTTTAATAAGCGCGTTTTATTGATACCGATGCTTCATTGTTTACAGCGTCACGTAATCGATCTCAAACCTGTCACAGCATCTTCGCTGAATCATTCATTTATTTTATATTATTTTATCGAAACCTCTCCTGTATTCCATTTTCATTATTTTTACCCTAGCTTCGATCCTATAGTCTATACAGGTGCTTCCCAAATCTCAAAGCCGAGAGACTGCAATGCCTGACTCAGCATTCACCGACGCCGACGCCCAGCGTACTTGGGCATCGATCGTCTTCAGTCAGCAAAGCGTCTAGAGAGAGAACCGCTGTTCCGTTTTTAGAACTATTACCTCGAACCTTGGCAGCGTCGCGATGCCGGCTATCCGGAGCGCTTGGAAACCCTTTTATCCTGGGATTCCACGAGGATTCTTAAGGCTTATCATCGCGTGCAGCATTCGCCGCGCCGTGGAGAGACGCCGGAGGGCGTCCCGGCGCGGCCCTCCCACGATATCCCTTGCACACGAGTTATGAAGTTGTCCGATGTCCAGCTGCTAAGAATCGGACATATTTTGTCGCTTGCCGATCTCTCAGCCCACGAGATGGAATAATATTGAATCCTCTTGGGAAAAGGAACAAGTAAAGAAGACGAAGGAAGATTACAGAGACGCGTTAAAGAAAGCATAAATATTTTTCACGTGCAAATTACTTTATTTCATCATTTTTTTTATATAAATTACGAGGCAATGATCCTATATATATATACATATATAAGCTACGTACTATGTATGTATATATGCACAACATTACAATAATCGTTTTACATAATCGACATAAGGCTGTAGTCCAGCCACGAATAAAACCTGAGCTTCGGGGGACTCTTGTACATTAAAACTCACAGGTAGATGGCCCCTCCCCCCGAAAGAAACATTTTACTCGTGGACGGACCTGTACATAGCCTTCCTCACTGGTAGCATATAGTCTCATAAAAATCTAAAGTCTATAACGTCGTTTTAGGATAAAAAAATAATTTAATAATAGACGCTGGGATTATCGGAACTCTGATATTGGAAATCGACCTTAAGTACGCGTGGCGTTTTAAAGAATCCTTAATTTTCTAATCAGCAGCGATGGGGACTTCCCTCCGTTACTCCTCGCATCCTTCTGCTATATCGCTACACTATGTACAAATACTTTAAGTCTTTTACTTGCGCAGCTGACCTGAACGCGACGGACAAACTGCTCCAGGGGATGCTGGGCTAATCTTATTTACAATCACGTTAAATCACGTTTCCTGCGCGTTCACGTTACTTGCGTTATAATAAATACATTCAAAAGATCGCGAAAAATTCAGACACGCGCCTTCTCACTTCCTTTCCCCCCGCCCCTCTCTCTCTCTCTCTCTCTCTCACCAAGTCTGCTGGACATTAAGGATAATTAGTGTAATTATTAATTAATAAGTCGATGGGCCATTCCGGGAGACTAATATTCTCTAATAATCCGTATATACAAAATTGTCTCGATTCCTTAGAAATAAATTCGATGCGAATTCTTATCAGTTAATTATGCGCGTCACTCATCAGTCTTTAGTATGTGTCTCTATGTGTTATAATAAATAGTTTATCATCTTGCATAATACTGGGCATTAAGGAGGGAAGATTCCAAGGTATCTCCGAACAGCCAAGGGGAACGCTCCCTTACCCCACAGGGTAGTTCCTTCTCTTAGAAGAGAAACGGATTCCTCGAGGTCGTCGATCGGCAGGGCTACAAAGGATTGAAAAGAAAAATTCCACCCTTCCCCCTCCCACTTGACGTTTTTTTCCAATTTTTTGAAATTCTTCGAAACAAGTGGAAACTTCCCGCACGGCGTCAGGATGTGGCTGGAGCCGGAACCGGTTTGACTGATCCCGATTGTCTCGTCATCCCTTCGACGCTACCGACGTCAGTGTCGGCGTCGGCGTCGGTTACTTACAAACAGGTGTGTATCGTTTTCTTGGTACGACAGAGTTGACACTTGACCTCGCAGCACCAGTGAAAGGTGCAGGCGCACCTCTCGACGACGATGACTTCCTGAGTCCTGTATCCACGACCGCAGCACATGAGGTCGCACCCGTCGACGCCGATGCTCGTGTCGTTACATTGACGTCCATGCGTACCAAGGATTCCAAGTTTTGGATTCTTGTCGCAAAATGGTGGCGACGGTTCAAGATATACCAGATCCTTCAGTCCCGGTGGTTTGTGATCCGGATTGTACGGTTTTAATTGAAAATTGTATCGATGCCTACGAGCCAATCCTTCCCTGTGACCATGCACCGAGTTGCTGGCCGAGTTGCTCATTATCGCGTTGCTGTTGCTCCGTACCCTGTCGGAATTGCTGACCATCACTCTGGAGGCGCCATCGAAACGATCCTTTAGGTTGTCGCCGACTACCCGGAAGTTCGGTAGCCTCATCCAGCAAGTCTTTACCGTACATGATCCTGACATCCCGTGACACTTGCACTCCTGTCTCATCTCCGAGGACACGTGCTGCAATTTGAAAATAAACAAATGCAGCAACCATGACGTATAGCCGTGTCACGCTTGACGAATCAGGCAAAATATCGGATTGCTGATAAGCGATATACAACCGTACAGCGATAAAGGAAAAAGACTTGAAAACTTACAGCTCTGCCAGCTTCGTTGTTGTGCAGATTCATTTTCTCCCGTAAGTTTCTCCCGCGTTCGCCAGTGTCGACGAATTCTCGGGAAAATTTGAAGCCGTATCCGATATTGTCCGAGCAGCCACCCCATTCCCAATCTCTGGCACCGGAGGGCGCTCTGGATTGGTGAGTGTAGTCGCAGGAGCAGGACTGGATGCTGCCTTCGCTGCAGGCCCTGGCGACGCTGTGCGTCACAGCTGCACTCGTGATGGCGTAGATGAACGCCGTCTCCCTGCAACCTGTTATTAAAATCGAATTGAAAAATTGATCGAATCCATCTCTACGTCATTATACAGAAATGTAGAAACAGCCATTGTATACTCTTCTCTTAGTTTTTAAGGTAAAACTATTAAAAATCTCTTGATTACGCAAGATTATACTTTACGACAGCACAGCGTAGGCTACTCAGACCCAGCAGCCTTTGTGTCGCCGACCTGACTCCAATTGACCAACAACTACTTAAAAGATATTCCTTCGACCCAATCTAATTGGTAGTCAAGGCTACCGTTCGTGGGATCACTCCGCGTTCTTGAGTTTCCAAAATATCACAACATTTCGCCAGATACACTCTTGCCCCGGTATTTAATTCCCAGCGATTTCTCTCTTGTAAACCGACAAAACTTTCACGGTGGTCGTGGCGATGCAGGCGCGTGGGAGGTGACGTCAGAACGTCTCAATCCCTCGGCGGACTACCTGCCTCTCGTCCTGGACCATTGCCTTCCTCTCTACGCGCGTGTCTGGGCTTTAGTTGTGCTGAGAGAAAAGCCGAGTGAACCACGCAGGTGGAGGGAGCGGATGACCTTAACCCGCACCTCAGTGACCCGAGCACCTCGACCTTATCTGCATATAAGACGCAGGTGCTCACCGGTACCTTCGTCACCATGCAGGACCGAACTTGTGTCCAGGGCCCAGGAGTGTCTTGGGAGATTCCAGGGACTCAAGTCCCGTAGTGAATGCTCGACTTTTTCGAAAAGTCAAAGATGAATACATCACGTGGATGTGACTTGGTTCAGGGTAGAAAAAAATGGAAGAAAGCAGAGGCGAACGATGCCAAAGGGATGATTCTCCTCGGTTGAGTTTAAGGCCCGTTTTTGGAATTCAATGTAAATCGTGGAATCGGCCAAAAGTAAGACGTCAAAAGCTTCCTTTTACGTATAGCCATCCGAAGATGATCGAGTGTAACCAATTTCGAGACGAGATCCAAATTCGTCACGAGTCTTTGCAACGTACGTTGGGCCTTAGGACCCCTCCAGTTGGGCCTCTCGCACCACGACTAGGACAGAGGGAGGATCGTTTTCCCTAATCCCTGAATAAGGAATAGAGAGGACAACCCCAAGCAGCCAACAAACGGAAGCGAAAATTCCGTAGCTACGGGGTGGCAAGAGTGTCCTAAGATTTACACCGTTCCAGCCCGTTACCGAGTAGACGGTCATCTCTCTGCGTGCACAAGCTATCCCCTAAATTTGATTGGTTCCAGATATTATTTGTCATCATCTAGGACTACCGTGACCGAGCGGCTTACGAGGGAGCCAAGATGTCACTGGGCTTAACGCCGAAAGCAAAAACGTGTCACCCGTTAGAAAACACGGCTGGGCCTTTAAAAAGTTGTGTGGCTGCGTAGGATCCCGACCCTCTGCCTGGTTCGGGTCTGAACAAGGATGGAAAAAGAAAAAAAATATTACTAGCATCCGTCATTTTGTTTTCACTTATTCTTTTCTAGATCTTCCCTCTCTCTCTCCCTCTCTTTCACCTTCCCTTCTCACCCTGCCTTCGAGAACTAAGGTGAACTCATCACGGCCCCCTTTTCCGTGAGATTTCGTAATTCGAAGAACGTCAAATATCGGTGGGTCAATAACGCTCTGGCACCGGGTAAGTCAGTACCGTTTTACGATAATCAAACACGAGATAAGAGACTCGCGATGTAGAATCGTTATCGAGCCTACCCGAGCCTATGGGAAAAACTTGAAGAAACCCCGCTCAATAATCCGATGTTTGAGCTCCGCATTCTACCACCTTATTCCTGGGACAATAAATAGTTCTGCCTATCAACGTTCAAACAGCCGAGCGAAAGGTGTAACGTGGGTAACGCGAACGAGAACAAACAATTGCCAAGAGGATTCCAAGTCCCAAGGATTCCACTTTGCTCTTGTACATTGTGGTCAGCAAGTCCCACCAGCGACATCAGTGGTCCCAGAACAGGTGCGGGCACTAATAATGAGGTCAAGTAAGAAAGAAAAAAAAGTAAATAACAGAATCCGACTATACTTTTGAAACATTCTGTAGATCGGTACAGTCGTACAAGTCCTTTCGCTCCCACTGGGATAGGTAGAAAAGTTAAAGTCGCCAAGAGATCGCCCTGAGCGACATCAGAGGTAACTTTACGAGAGGCATTTACGTCCAGCTGAAATTCCGCAAAGATAAAATCATGGGAAATTATTGCTACCGCGAGTCTCGACGACGAGGACGAGGACGCCGTCCTCCTTGTGGCTTGATTGTCCTCAGTGAGGTTGAGCCGAGGTTCGGCGAGCCTTAAACAGGCTCGGCCGTAAGGTCGGACCTCGGAGAGAGGATTCCGTCGTATACTATAGAAGCTTTCACGTGCTTTCACGAGGTCTCCCCGGTACAGCGGCCATTGTAAAGTATCTCGCGGAATCCTCCTCGAGGCTTTTCAGAGTAATCGTGAAGTTTCGAGGGGGACATTACTGCCATATAGGACGTGGAAGGACTTGTGCCCGCGAGGGAACCAAACAAGATGTAAAAATCACAGGAAACCCGCTTGAATCGCGGCTCACGTTTTCGCAAGAAACCGTGGCGTGCCGTCGACACATGTAGCCCATCATAGGCCGCGATTTATAGCGGCGTAACGCCATCGCAAAAACAGGCAACCGCCATATAAGCCGCGTCTTATGCGCGCAGTCGGGACGAGTATTGATTGAATTTATCCTATAAATGGCCGATTATGTCTGGAACGTACGCGACGCGGATCGAACGAAAATATCCGGAGCGCGCGACCGTGCCTTTAATGAAGACGTGATTAGAAATGGCAACGAGTTCATTTACCATGTCTTTACGATCGTGGCGAGCCGTGAATATTGCGAATATTACGGATATTGCGAATCCTTCGAATTTTCAGACTGTTCGTTTATCCTTTTATTCCTTTACCCCATTTTCATATCTTTCCATAAGAATTACACGTGTGGTATGATCTGGTTAAAAATTCGTGGATGAACGTAGCTACTTTCAGGATCGTCCCCACCTCTTATAAGTGAATCATGAGTGATCGCGATCGTGATGGTTTCGCAATTCCGCGGCACCTTCTTCGATCGTTCCAGCGATCGGATGCCGATCGACTTACAATTCGTCCTGGACTCTCCGGCAAAGGACTTTCTTAAGTCGCTTCTTGACGTCTCGGCGTCTTAGCCTCTTGGTACACGCGCGTACGCTAATTAGGCCGAAGGTCTCGCGTAGACTGTGTACATCTACGAGGAGAGAGGAAGGAGAGAGGAGAGATAGGCGAGAGAGGAGTTAGAAGCCATAAGGGAGGAAGGAGAGAGAAAGAAATATTTTCCGCGCGGTAGGTGGCTCTTGGCGGCGAAATGATTACAGGCTGTGAACGCACTCACTACCAGCTATAATATCGAGTACAAACAACCTCAAAAGTTTTCGAGATCAAGAGGGTTTCTGATTTGCTTGTAAAGAAACATAAAAAAAGTCTACGAGTTACACAGAGAGCCGTGGTGCGACGTCATAATCCGGAAATGGCCGTTTAGGAAAGAGCGTGCTACTGGTGTCTCGACAATGGCTCCGTAAAATTCTCTAAACCGATTTAATCTCCACAGGGTGGCTCTGCGCGTCGAAAGCATTACAAATCCGCGATAACGATCTGCATCGGCGACGATCAGATTGCGTCCAGGAGCACAGTGTGGCTCTAGAGATCTAGAGGCGATCGAGTTCTTGATGAAGAAGCTAGGGTGAGGGGAGATAAAGGGGGATGGAAAAGAGGGGAGAGGGAGACAGAGAGAGAGAGAGAGGGAGACCCTTGGGAGACGCCACGCAGGGAGACCGTTGACAAATCGACGCCAAGGAAGAATTAATGGAGAGCAAGCGAGGCTAATTGTCTTTGCGGCTGACAAAACAGCGGAATCCTATTTTGTTAATGACACCCGTTAGCCCGACGATCAGTCAACTTGTCGACACTTTCGAATGGACCGGCGTATATATGACAGCGTGGCTATAAGGACTACCGTGTGCATTTCTGCCGAACTGGGTAATAATCGGTATGCGATATAGCGGAGGCTGCGCTGGACCATAAGTAATAAATGCAGGAAAGCACTGGCCGTGAAGTACACGTATACACACCCCGTAAAATAACGTGTAGCCTTTTTTACTAAGTGGCCATATGGGGACGTATGACATAATGGGCCGCCAGGAAAAAAAAGCTCGGCTTACAATCGGAGAGAGAAGATCTAAAAGAGCCGCAGGGGAGCCAAGCGGGTATGAGGGGTCCATTATCAGGTTGCAAAACATACATCTGGCCGGTTCGGGCACGCGCCCGGGGCCCTCGAACTAAAGGCACGCCCCTTTCTACTGGCCTCTTCTACCCTTCTTACCCTTCCCAGCCCTTCCTCCTCCGTACTACCCTTCGTAGCGAACGACCCTCCGCGTGCCCTCTGCTACGCACTGATACCGAAATGAAGACGAGCCTTGGACAAAACCCTTTTACTTTAATCCTCATTCGAATGATAATGGACCTGGACATCCTGGGCATCATGGACCACGTGCACAATGACTGCTTTACAATTTACAACGGTCGTACAGACTCCCGAAACTATGGTAATGGGCCTTGTTGGTTATGTTGGTTACGTAGGTAAGTCTCTGATGTTGATGTTGACCCTAGCGCCGCCACCACCGCCGTCGCTGGCGTCGTCGTTCCTAAGGCACGAAGCGCGAGCTCGACGAGAGACGCTCTCATGAAATGTAAATAAATCAGCTGACGCGTTTCCATCGACTCTCTTAAAAGGCCCCGTTCGCATCCCTTTTTCGGATGCTTTGCATTTTTACGATACCCCCGCGATTATTTACGAGCTTTTAATATCGCAGAGCGAACGCAGCGCCTCGAGCGGAGAAAAAAACGTGGAGAAAGCACGTCGGGAAAGGTTTACGAAGGTCCCCGTCCACTTCTACGTAGGACTGAGACGATTGCCAGTTGCGATCGAGATCCCGATCTCGATCCGATCAACAATTTGTCGTGAGCCTCGAGGGACGTCGATTTTGTCTGCTCGTTCGGTTGCTCCTTTTGGTTTGCGAAGACCAAGCGCCTTAAAGGAATCGACGCAAGAAGCGGTCCGTTTTCACTCGCAGCGCGAACGAGAACGTCTCGCGCCAATCGCAGAAACACAACGCACCAGCTACCGACTTGCCTCAACTCGACGGAACGCGAGACAATAATGGCGGATACGTAATGTTATACGAGAAGGTACTCACCTCGATCCACAATCTTTCCAAAGAGATTCTTCCCGCGTAGAAAATTTTTCGTCGAACAGTTCCACCTGCGATTTCGAAACTGATGCTGACACTCCATGATCGCCTGATTGGCACCCCTGGCAACTGCCATGAGCACCCCTGGATTCTCTCTGGCCAGTCTTCTCTGTTTTCGTCTTAGGGTAGCGTAGACGGCCGGATCCATGTGTGGAGACGCTGGCGACATCGGCAACAAATTGTTTGGCTCTCCGGCTTTTGCTATTCCCCTGAAAGTAAACAGACATATCGATTAACGATACTGTACCTATAAGCTATCATTCTCACAGGCATTTATTGATCGTAATCGATCAGCCGTGACCTCGCTCTATAACGATCTCTGCAGATAACCGTGAGAACTTTTGACCATTAGATCTTTATCAGCTTCTCGAGGAAGCTGTCTCCGACGAGTCTCTTGGGATCTTTTGATGACTCGAGTCATTTATTTGGTACAAGTCATTCGACTCGGTTGCTTCCAGCGTGGAATCATTGAATCAGCCGTAAAGAGGGTGTCTCGGGGAATCGAAGGGGAGCCGAAGGATCGGCGTTGGCAAAACTGGTCCAGCTTCAAAGTAGCTACCGTATAAATCAGGGTGCGCGAGTACTCGTTCAATCTGGTTGATGGCGAAGGACGTGAAAAAAAAATAGAAAACAAAAAAAAGGATACACTCGATCCCCATGGAGCCATTGCGTATGGGAGAAAAAGAGTCGCGCAGCAAGTCCCTCGGGAAGATTCGAAATAGCTCACCCTTTTGTAAACAACCACGAGATAGAATCTTTCATCCGAAGAAGTGTCATGCGGCATAATAAACAGTTAATCACTGTCACGTCTCTCTGTGATGACGTAGTCCCACGAAGACGAGTGCGAGAGACAAGATGGAAGGGAAGTTTAAGAAGTTCAAGAAGCCAAGGAAGAATGTCAAAAAGCGTAGAAGGGGAGTGAACGTCGAGGCATCGGAGAAACCGTGAAGTAGGGTACGTCGAAGATGGAGAATCGGAGATGAGAAGATGCTGCGACTCTTCTCCTTTTTATGCATCACTCCCTTTCTTTATGGAGTTGTTGTATTTTTTATGGTTTGCCGCATCGTACCTCACTCCTATCATCCTCATGGGGGAGCGATCTCTCGGATCGCTTGGATCGCTCGGATCGGTGGGATCGAAGGGCTAAGGGCGAGGGAGTCTCTAAGCTGTGTAAAATCCGCGAGCAACCACGCGGGGTTAGAACGTTGTACGGCTTATACATGGCTTATACGATGCATTCAATAAGTGATGTCCATAAATAAAGCGTGCTCCGGACCGGTTAGGATATTGCTTGTAATTTACGTCGAGCAGAAAATCTCAGCGACGCTCAACTTAGGATTTCGTAAAATGGCCGAAGATCCATTACTCCTGGTACTTAGCCTGGGGAATCGTTAGAAAGGGAAGCAGAAAGGCTAATAGAGACAGGCGTGAGGTCTGACGGCGTTCATCCTTTGAGGCTTGAGGTTTGAGATTCGAGCCTAACCGAGCGGCAAATAAGGACGCGTTTCCATCGATCAGTGTTCAATTGGCCGAGTCGATATTAGTTATTAGCGCACTTCATCTTGTATTTCTCTATTCGTTTATTTCTCATTTCAATCTATTCGTATAACCAGATGAGAATTTATTGCTGACCACGAATCGCAAATTCTCGGCAGGATTTACCCGCTGTAGTGCGTGAGATCGGAGTGAAGAGAAGAAGAAGAAAAAAAACGACGTCTATCAATGACCCAGGGAGATCAGATCTGATTCATGACTATCCTGATTCATTAGGATTACTCAGAAATTTAAAGATCCGATGATGTTGAGTTACAGTGGGATAAAGGTCATTTTGTCGACGGAAATATTGCCCGGCTGTCGACATTGGTAAATAATAGTCTTACGATGCCGAGCGTCGCGACGTTCTGGTCACTTTCTTCGCACCTAGTGTAACGTGAGTATATGCTAATGACGATACAGGACTCGCTCTATAAGATTCTTCGCACTCTTGCTTTCAGACGAGGAATTCCACTACCGAAAATAGTCATCTTTTTCGAAGAATATTCTACGAAGAATTGACAATTCCAAGCATGCCGGGCATTTCGAAAACCTTTCACGAACGAACTCTTTTACTTTCTTCTCCATTGCTTTTCTCTTATTCTCGTCTTTGGCTCTATGCTCGTACTATTTTCTCTCTTGGGCCGTACCAACCGAGTGGCTCACGATTCCGGAGAGTTCAACGAGCTACTAGAGTCGGTTTTTTGGTGTTCAAACGAATTTGATAAGAAAATTGAAAATTTTTGAGAAAACATAACGGTTACCATAAATTCTACTGTTTCACTTGAAACGAGGTCCAAAATGCGAATGATGGTAAAAAAAAGAGCAGGAGGTGGACGTTGATATTATATGGTGATAATTGTTCAATAATCGAAAGAACCTGTTGCGAATCACCGAGTTAAGGATACAGCAGTTAACCGTGTCGCCAAGATTAATTCGATACCACTGAAAACAATCAGCAAACGCCATCGAGCAATTCGAATGATTAATCGAGTGACCGACGAGCGACGACCGGCGTCGAGTTAACGGTTATCGTATCGAGATGAAATTACTCACCACCACATGGATCCTCTGCCTCTGTTTTTGTTCCTGGTGATCTCGGCGGGTAAAGCCGGTACGGCTACCGCCAAAGCACCCAGCATCATCCACAGTCTCATCTTTCCTCTTCTCTCCTCTCCTCGCCCTCTTCCTCCGTCTTCCGCTTCTCTGTATTCGAAGCGTCTTTGCGCCAAGTCCCGTGCACCGTTCACCAAACACTCGCGGCCGTTCGATCCACGAACATCGAAGGTCAAACGTCAAATCAACATATCACTAGGGGTTTACCAGGCTGAAGCACACATGTCGCGAGAGGGATGAATCCGTAAGGCAAATCTACCCGGGTGTCGACGTACGAAGTGGAGCACCAGGATGAAGTTCGTAGTAAAATTATTCCCAAGGAGAATGACAAAAAAAGAAAAAGTAAAACCAATCAAGTACGGCGATGACCTGCGACCTCCTAGGTCCAGCAAGATGGATAAGACTTAGGAGGTGTCGCGATGAAGTGTCAGTGAAGTGTCTCGGGTTCCAGTTCGTCCGAGTGGCTGTCGGCTGACTGTAGGCTTGTTCGCCTTCGGCGTAGAAACTCACCCCCGTGGTCGAGGGTGTTACCCTTGGACCTTTCTCGAGTGGTGGGAGAGTGTGGGCTGCCGCCAACCCCCAGGTAGGCAGTTTAGGTGGTTGGGTCTTTAGGTAGCTAGGTAGACAGGGAGATCGGTAGACAGGTAGGTAGCCGAACGAATGAATCCAGTGAAGATCGTATTGAGGAACCTTCGGATCCGAGTTCCCGTCGTCCTCTCGAAGTTCCTCTCTCGAACGCGACCAATACCCTTCACCGAACAAGTATAGGCCTCGGCTAGCGACTGCACGCGTTCCTCCGCGGAAGAGCCGATCTCGAGCGCCCCATCCCCCCACTGGGTTCCCCGGTAGCCCCCCAACACCGATTAAATCTCGGACCGCCTCTCGGTCCAGCCTCTCTCTTCCTCTTGCTCTTCCCCGCTCACCCTCTCCCTCTCGCGGCACACTCCTTCCTCTTCCACGTGAAATTCTCCACTCTCCTCCAGCCGGCACCTCGTAAACTGTCTCTGTTACAGCATCACTTGCTTCTTCAACAGGTATCGCACTTCGGGAGTGAAGTCTTCTCAATGGACCCAGGCATCCTCTTCATCCCTATTCATGCATCTCAAGCAGATCCTCAAGGGCCCGATACGAGAGGGCCTTCAACAATCACTTACGGGATATGTTATTCTCAATTGACGAAGATTAGCAATCTGTCAAATTTTATAGCTCTTTCAAATTCACAGTCTAAGAAGATCAGATGCTCTTGACACTCCTGACACTCGGAGCACGTGGTTTCCAAGGGGAAGTTGTGGGCGGACCTTGAATCTGCCACGCCTTAAGGAACCCCCACTTCGAGCGCTTCTCGCGTACGAAGCTTTTCTTCTGGATTCCACTCTCTGTTTCTTTCTCTTTTTCTCTCTTTCTCCCTTGCTCGCTTCTTCTTCGTCACTCTCTTTCTCTTTTTCTCTCTCTCTCTCTCTTGCACGCACACGTAAACTCCTTCTTCATCCTTCTCTCAGGTACGCTGGGTCGACGAGAATGCATGAATCAAAGCGAGACGAAGATGCGTGTGCCTAGGTGCGCTATGTCTTGGGAACAGACATATGGGAATATCTATACGTGCACAGTTATGGGGTCCAGATCTTCCCAGACTGCAGACTTCTGGACGATTCAATTTTATAGACTTTCCGTGGATTTGTCCTTTTACCAAGACACACGCTCACCATTGCTTTAGTCATCCTTATGGCTGGTACACACTATTCTTCTCGTCTGTTCAGAACTGGTCTGAGCCTTGGTACCGCTTCGGGCCCTCGCTAAGCCTGGTGCACAACTAATTTCGCGCAATGACTCCAATTACCTTTTTACAGAGGATCCATTTATTTAAGAGGACCGCTTTATGGGCCGCGACAGAGACGGCAGTATTTGTTGGACGCTTCGGTTTATCCTCAGCAAACAAAATCCAAGCCAATTACACTTGGAATGTCCGGCTGGTATCTCGAACAGGTGTCCGTTGCTTCCCGCGCAACTGCATCTGCGAAAAGTATATGCTTGTATACGTAGCTACTTGTTTCAGGTGTCCAGTATACGGAGATTAATCTTTTCTCAGTACCAATAGATACTTCTTATTGATTAATCGATTTGCTCTTAGGGATTTTAAGAATTTCAATGATTTCACCTTAGATTCTTTTTGTCATTTATTTTGCAACCGGTTTTTCTAGAGTGGCAGCTGATTTGCTCAGCCATTATACTCAAGGGGTGTGTTGCTTCCGCAGTCGACAGTTCAGCATCCGAAAAATGGACCAAAATAGAGATGCATCCGTACTAGGAAGCACGCGTTGTATGAAGATGCATGCGTTGCACCCGTTGCACTCTGCGCACGTGGCTTTTAGCAGCGATGCCCGTATAGATGACCGGACAGTAATTCAGCAGCTGTCAAGATTTCATTTTGCTTCTGTCTGGCCGAATGTCAGCTTACGCTTAAAAGCAGACTGATAGTCTGGTAAGTGTTAGCTGGAAATGCAGAGATTACGTAACGGCGTAGTGGAAAATTCTCGAGCAGACGACAAGAACCCTTGGTGAAGATTTTGAGTGGCTTCGAGTGTAGTCGCATGGATTTGCGATACGCCCATTCCTTTCCACGCCTAGGATACTTCGTGCTGATAATTAAGAGAAAGATAATTAAGGCATTCGAGGTAAAAAGGGCTTAGTCAATAACTAACCTTCAATTTGCAATTCTTTACGTCGGAGTTTATTTGTTAGGGCTCTACGCGTCTCTACTGTACCTCTGATTATTCACGGTGGTTGAGGTAAGACAACTCGGCCGAGAATTCAAGGTGATGGAGGAGGATGCTGTAGGTGGACCACACACGCTCGCAAAATGGCTTCCAGGGAGCACAAAGGCATTTCCAAAGGGTCCTTTCGGCAAGGAAGATACTTGAGGGATGTTGCAATCTTTGAAAAATCCTGGAAAGACTTTTTCGAAAAGTATATCTCGTAGTTTCAAAATTAACAGAGCAATAAAAAACGAGATTGAAGATGATAACGGTTCCTGGACGGAAGCTGATCGGGAGTGATACAATTGTTGGGAAAACCTTGTAACACCGGTCGTTCCTTTCATTCTGATTTTCGTCGCCATAATTCTTTGATTTTTCACCTAGAAAAGAGGAAGAGAGACGGAAACAGAGTATTTCGATCTTTTGCAAATGGCTACCCTGTCCAGGTCACCGTGACGAATTTTATAAGCTGCTGAAAAGGTGCTGAGGTCAGAAAAGACCACCGTGATCAGTAGACTAGCTTCTTCTTAGAATAAGGAAAAATTTTGCTTTCATTTGATATTCCGCAATCAGCGTAAAATAATGAATAATTAGCAACCATCTGATTTACCTCAACTGAATAGTCAATCAGACTATATCTATCCATTTTAAATAATAATAAATATTATCTAAAGCCGTATAAGATACCACGAGCCTGTCGTAACTATGAGAGCGGCAAGAAGAGGAGGCTGCTAGGTCGGCAGATGAAGTAGCTCGTAAATCGAACGCGCGTCCTGCAGATGAATAGGTGTAAATGAAGATGCGGCGGCATTCGGAGCCTCCTGGACCACCGCAGTGTTAACTCCTATAAGCGCCTGGACGTTTCCTCCCACAAGGACCACACCGGGAAATGCCACCGCCAGTGCCCACTGACATCTCTGATAACAATGGGAGAGGGACCGAAATTTCGGGATCGCGCCACAGGTTTTTTTTTCAATGGCGCCGCAACCACGCCCATCGAATCCTTTGAACCTACTGGCAGGACCTCGCACGTAGTTGTAACGATCATTTAGTCCTGTGATTACGTAGCGAAGTACGCGTGGTCCATGAGGTACAGCCATCAGAATAATTTTATCTCTAAAACGTGTTCGAGTAAAGGCCTTCTGGTATAGATATTTTCAAAGAGACGCCGGGCGTCGGTCCTTTCTCATACAGGCCTGTCGGGTCCTCTTCACAAGATCTTCTATCGAACTTGGCGACACTATCGATGACAGGTGCAGATCCTCTTGATCCCAAGATCTTCGGTATCCATTGAACCTCAGGAACCTCTAAGGATACTGCCAGCAGGGTAGGGACACCCTATGCCGAGGATTGCTGTCCAGGGGTTCGAAGCCCCAGGATATTAGTAATATAGGTTAACACTCATCCTCATTAACTAACCGAATAAACTGACACAAAGGCTGTGAGATTCATTTATCTCGGATGAGCCTCTCCGAGGGGTAGATCATAAGCCAACCCCCGGATTCTTCACTTCATTGAGTATAAAACCTAAAGAAATTACTCAGGAATTATTTTTCGCGTGAAACAACGGGCAGCTAACGCGACGTCTTTTACGGACTCAAAGGTAGTCCATTCTTCTTGCAGAGACAAAAAAAAATGTCTCCCAAGTTCTCAATGGAGACGCTCCTAGACGCTCATCGACGCTTATCGAGCTTCTCCCAAGCGTGGAATTCCAGAGTGATGGGATTTCGCAGGACTTTGACTGTGCACGAGTATAAGTGTCTCGACAACCCTCTACATACATATTGGACTATCGTAGTGTGCGTATGGAAGCACGGGACACCTTGAAAATTTAAGGGCGGGGTGCGAACACGTCGGGGACATCAAAGCTAAGAGGTAATTATTGTTTCTCGATGCCAGTCGAGCGGATCCAACCACGGTGGCGCCATGAGGCGCTGCTCATCCGTTCTCACCCTCCTCTTCACCCTCCACCCCAGTTGACTCCCTCGCTCTCACTCTTTCACCAAGGACCAAACTCGTCCACCCTTAATTAAGAGAGCGCCATTGGCTTCGACTGAATTTTCCATGCTTCAGCATTCGAGAAGACGTCATCCCCCTCCCACGTGAGGGAAGGTCAGTGATGTTTCGCAAGGGGCGGGGGAAGCAAGGAGAAGAAATAAAAAGAAAATATAAGATAAAGACGAGAGGATCATCCTAGCCACCGGAGGAGCTTGGTCCTAGAGTCCAGGATGCCCATCAGTGTAGCCAGTACCATGGCGTTCCTCGATGAAGTGATTCGCCACGGGCCCCCGAGAGTTAGTCCCAAGATTTTCGGGCCATTACTTCCACCCCGTCTGGACTTAATAAATACGTTTTCGCCGCGAGCGTGTGACTCGAGACACCATAGGCCTTAGCCGTGGTCCCCATAACTTACCTGGAGCTGCTATGGTTCCTAGGGTAAGGCTGAGACCTACGTCCCCACGAACACCACCCACGGGGCTACACGCCGAATTATCCCCTCTGTTATGGCTAAACATTTATGTATTTATTACTGTACAAACGGCCGGGCACAATGCCATTCAGCCGTGATCAATACGCATTACGGCCGGGACCGTAAGAGCCCGAGAGAGCCAATGAGAAAGGAGAAAAATAATGGGGAAAACCCAGAGCATAGGAAACTGTAGGGAACTGCTGGAACCAAAGAGAACTGACAATGAGCGAAATAAGCGAATTAGGCAAACTAAGTGCTTCTTCACTATTCATTCCTGAATTCCTGTTTTTCTAACTTCAAGAGGTTATCGTACCACCCTCCCACCCTGCCCCTAGACCCAAACTCTTATTGTTCGAAGACTTGGCACAGTGCAACGGACTACATAATGTTTTCATTAGATCAAGATCGTTATCTTGCCAACTGAACAAACGAGCCAATGCCACGGACGGCCATGGCCCACGTATTAAGACGAATGGTCCGATGTGACTGGTAATTAATTACTTCCCCCCAGTGTTACAAATATTAATTAATCCCGCTGCTCTGACCTCGGGTTCATAGTTCGTATAGCTTGTGCTTGGTTGTTCCCTCTATACTACAGTTGGTAGATCATTCCCTAAGTCAGAATCATCGCGGTTGGATCACCTGTTCAGGGAATCATTCCTGGCGCGGCTTCTCACACACTCCCATCATTAATTATCCTATACACAAAGCTAACGCCACGTCATAACACTCCTTTCCACGTACGGGCCCGGGCTGCCCGATAATCACGATAATAATGATATAATAATAATAATAGTAACGGGAATCAATACCACCAAAAGACTACACCAGAACAATCGATAGATCCGAGAAAGGATCATGCAGATCCAGAATAGATCGAACGTACGAAAATTGTTTCCTATCTCTTTCTTTCTCACGATACAAATTGCGCAAGAGGAAGAAAGACGGAAGATACAGAATATGACAAAAGTTAACAGAAACACAAGGGTATCAAGAGGAACGAAGAAAGAAATATCTTGTCCTCTCGTCTCTCTATAAATCTGAAGAGCTGTCAAGTGGTCGTCGATCTTCGCTCGAGAACTCGAAGTTCCGTTCTGCATTCTTCGCGCAGTTCGGCGCGTTAATACGATTTCGATTGTTCGTTTTATCGAGCAAGATGACGTATGGCCGAACGCGATCAGACTTCCGATTGGCAATCGAGCAGCCAAGAGAGACAAAGACGAGGAAGGAATTTTTCGTCGTTTCGCATTGGAGAATTGGAATTTTTCTTTGTTACCAATTTTCTTGTATACATCGATATATCTGTATTTACGTAACCGGTGATTCGTTCAGTGACACTATTACGCTGTTTAACGTGTCAATATCGATCTTTAGCACTCTTCGTCCTTACTTCCTTCTGATCTTCACTCTTTTCGCGCGTGGGAGTATATAGGTATATGTATAAATTTTCTTTTTTTTCTTCCACCCCCCTCCCCCTCCTCCCAGCCATTCTTCCTGGAGAATATAGCAAAAGAAAATAACGGATGTCGGTCTCGTATTTAATAAATCGTCGTGCCAGGAACGTAGATCATCGTGTCACGGAGTCAGGAACGCAAAGGATCAACGCGGACGTGCTGGCTCCGCGCTGGGCCCGACTCCTCTTAATTGCTCCGATTAATTAGCCACCACGGTTTACTAGCGCTAATGGGGCCCATGTTTCTTCTTGCCTTGGATAGTTGGTCAGAGATACGTTTTAATAATGCCACATAATTACGTGCTCCGTACCGAAATCTTTCGTAACGGTGACGGCGCGCTGCATCCTGTGAGGTGAAATCGTCTGACCTTCGATCTTTTATTTCGAATATGATATCTAATTGATTTTGCGATTAAACGCCGTTTATTCATTGTTACCGTATAGATCGGGAGAGTCGCTTGAGGAAACGCAGTCGGATCTTCGTTTCCTTTGTCTATGAGATCTCGTTAATTAACGAGCTATACGTAGAGAAGTTGGCTGGCAGGTTTCGATCGAGCGATCCTCACAATCAGAAAGATCACGATCTCACAATAAAGATTGACCTGCGGCTTAATAAAATCAATCGATATCGATAGAGGATCGATCAAAATCATTGCTCGAAGGATGCGATGAAATTCACATTGATTTATTCGATGGTTAAATAATTATTTCGAAAAATCGTCATGATCCTCGCGAAAGGGATTAAAGGATCTATTCGAGGTGATCGTGAAATAAGATAATACAAAAGTTATGACGTTCAAGTTATTTCCGGCGACAATTCCCAAGACGCTAATTACACGGCTGTCAATCGAAGGTAGCCATTAACGAAAACCACAAATGATTCACCGCCAATGATTTGGCCAAATGATTCCTGGAAGGCGCTCGTATTAGAAGGCAACGACCTCGATTCCTCTTGGAGTACGTGGGAGGCAAAGATAATTCGCGAATCAAGCGATCGGATCTATTCGATCCCCTGAGATCGAAGAAATCGTCGATCTCGCGTAATAACAACAGCGTGATGGGCAAGTGAATCCAGCGAGAGAGAATAGCTACCAGCAGAGAGAAACCGGATTCCCGTTAATTAGTAGCGGCGATATCCGAGAATGAATCAAGTAAAGGCTGCGGCGCGCGCACCATGATTCCTCCGGTTTATTTCGACGGGGATGAAGTACATCGCGTGGTCAGCATCCGACTGGTTGGTGTCCCTCAGGGTTGAATCTTGAAGGCTGCCCATGGCGAGTATTGCCCATATTGATGGTGGCGTACGCGCGCACCCCGCGGAGCGCTAATGGATCGATCGTGGGTGGCTTCGATCTAGGGATCACGAGCACGAGGATTCACGAGAAATTATCCCAGCGAAAGAACTATGAATCGATACCCTTTACCCCGAGCTACCCCTTGCCTACCTTTCAGTCGCTATAGATATAGCTGACTCTGTATACCATACCATGACCTGGTCCTATCCATGGTCTACCTCAGCTCCCTTCATCCGGATTGACCCTCTCCTCGAGGAAGACGCTTTACGACGGTTTACGATCCTCCTCGACGCAGTCCTGGAATTGACAGCCGCGCCAATCCTTCGGCGAAACGGTCGGTGCATAACAGTCCTGGACCTTGGTCAGAGAGGAGGAGATCGGAGGAGCATTAGAAGACCCGACAAAAGATTTCTTTCTCTCGTGCAAATTGAAGAAAATGAAGGGGACCATCTGGACATTGACCACCCGCGAGAACTAGGGACTGCCTACTGAAATGCGTGAAAAATCAGAAATGCCTCACCTAGAGCACCCAAATAACAAATAGGTGGCTGTCTGCGGCTTAAATCTCCATGGAATTCGAACGTTCTCGAACCGCGTTACGACGCACTTGTGACCCGTGGCCACCCGTGAGTCCCTGGGACACCTTATTAAATGCAGAATCTCTGATGGGATGCAGTCACTAAATGCATTGATTATGCAACTTTTTATTTTCATGAATAACGCCCACGCGTCGTTTTATTTTAGTCGAAATTTTACTCCAGAATCTGTTACAAGGTCTTTTCGCTCTTGATCCTCCTTCCTCTTTCACTTCAATGATTTGACTAGTGTCGTCAGCTTTGTGAACGCTTCGAACAGCCGAACAAGCGTTTCCATGAGAAGAGCAAAGCTAGGAGCCGTTTAAAAAGAGGCCGATTTTCAGGATCATCGAGCCGTGCGCCAATCTGGCTTGTAAAGCGATCCGTAAAGTAGCGGCTCTAAGTTAGAAGGTTGCTAATTCTTCAAAGATGGCTCCTCTGACAATGATCCTTCGAGTGGGTACAGATACCTGAAAGATGCTGAATGCTGAATAACAACGTTAAGTGATCATCCAAAAAAATTATGGATACACTTAAGAAAAAAGGATGATTAAAAAAATTGCAACTTTTCAAACTATGTTGTGCTTATCTACGCATTGACCTTGTAAATTGACTGTTTTCCAAATTCTGACAATATTCTCAAGTTGGACGTTACAATTGGATAATTTGAATCCTTACGAAACAGATGCTGACATTGACACTGTAAAACTGAAACGCTACGAAGGCGAAAAAGGGCAGAATTCCGAATTAGCCACCCCCGGTGGCTTCCATTGAAGTGTCTTTCCCGCAGATGAGCTACTCCACCCCTAGTACAAAACCCACAAATATTGTTGAATTTGTCATAGACAGGTGAGGGATACCAATCGTGAGTGGATGACCGGATACATGGTCGTTAGACTCTAGGAAAAGTTCAATCCCAAGCTGAGAATGGTGACACTACGCTACCCCATGTTACACTAAGCTTTACTATGGGACATTATGGGACACTATGGGCCACTATTGGACCCCCCGTTGGGGCTACCTGAGGGCTGAAACTCTATAATGTTGTCATCTTGTCTATCCCTGTAGCAACGGTGCCTGCAGGCGGTTAAAAAAGAATCCATTGATGCGGTTCCAGGACACTCGCTCTCATTCTCTTTCACTAGAGCGAGCCTTGCGCCGAGGAAGTTCGCGACTACTATGCAAATATGAAAGCGGGTCGAGCATAGAAAGAAAAAAGAAAAAGAAAGCAAAAAAAGAGAGTAAAAGAAAAAGAAGGGAGCATTGAAATAGAGTGGAGCCCATCGCGGGGCACCGCATTCCAGATGCGCTGTAACCAATTTGTGAGCCGGACGATAGTGACAAATACACGATATTGCCATAACATATCGTCGGGGCGGACTATCGTCCGAATTAATAGTCACCGGTTCTGACTAATAGCCTCATTAATTAACGATCCACAGGGTTGATTAGGCTAATCCGGCTTAATTTAGTGATCGAAGCGGCGCTCCTATGCCTACCTACGTCCCAGGCCGAAAGGCCAGATTCATAGGACGATAGCTCGCTTGCGGCAACCCACCAGCACAACTAAAACAGCCAGCAAGATCACGATGGGTATGGTAGCGCGAGGATCATCTAACGTGATCTGACATCTCGAAATTGACCAAGGATCGAGGTTAATATCGCGGTAACTGTCTGACCTCGTCTGAATCTACTTTGAATCTCGTTCAGCGCTATCGGCATTTTGAGATTGAAAAGAAAAAAGGGCACAGAATCTCGGGAGTTCTTAAGACGCTGTACCACTTAGCCTGGTCGCAAGGAGACTGAGTTGCGAGTGAAAACGGAAGGAGCAGTAAAAGAATAAAAATTGTGGAAGGAAGAAGAGAGCAGGTCTAAGGTCTCTGTTGGGATACAGTCGGTAGGTGGACGCAGGTTGAAACCTTAAAAGTGGAATAGACAACGTCGTGAAGACGCGCGCACTTGAAAATGCGCCAGAGCTTACTGGGCCGAGTGTTTAAGCGGTTGTATAAATAGAATACAACGCCGTTCAAACAACGGCTAAAAGGTTTGAGTTGTAACGCGCTCGAACGCTTCGCATATAGGCAAACAGATCGGGACTCTCGCGCGATCGGTCCTTCCACTCTTGAGGGTCGCTTATTTCTAAGCCATTTAACATGTCTTCCATTTGACATGTGACATTTGACATTTTTGTCAAAGCTGTCAAGGAGGAATCCGTCGGCTAGAAGATCGACCGAAGAGAAGCTGCGACCTCGTGACGTTTGATTTTTCTTCAGAGCTTTTAAACGCCTGATGATCCAGAAGATGCTGATCGTTGAGGATCGAACGCTGGACCGAACAGTGAGTATTTCCTGTCCGAAGCAAATTATCCGTCGAGCGGCATCCATTATCCTTTAATTGGATGAAGATGCATATCCTTTTGTCCCAACGTCACTTGGCTCGGGGAGTGGTAGGTATTAGCGTGCTCGAGGAGGAGTCAGAAGATGAGCCGGAGGACGAGGTTCGATCTTCTCGACTCCTGCATTCATCCGTTCTTTCATTCCTCGTGCCGTATTCGCTCCTGATCTTCTTTTCCTCTGCTCGTCCCACCAGGTCGCGGGATTGCATTTAATTGTTTTGCCTCGAGATAATTGGGGGAGCAGCGCTGACGCGGTCCTCACTGATTGCCCGGTACGATGACTTATGCTTTCGCGGCGCACCACAGCATCACTGTGGACCGAAAGCATAAGTGCTCCATTGTTGTAGGACATCGGAGCGCACAAGGCCGATGGCGCCCGTTAAGTAAGGGTTAATCGGTGGCCCTTCCCTCCGGCCCACTTCGGCCCACAATGGCTTCTCTCCCCCTGCAACCGTCAGGGAGCTGCGCATTCTTTCTCATGACGTTCATCTAGTTCGTCCCATCCTCTTCATCTTATCTGTAATATAACTATCTTATAATTTATCATCTTTCACAGTCTCGAAGTCGCGATCGAGATCGTCTTAAGATTTTTTTTTAATCATCAGCCGCGCTGCTGAGACATTTCTTTGACACGATGCTCGAGACACGTTGTCCTTTTGCGTGTTTTGACAAGATTTCGTAATCGTTCGCTGGAATATAAATTACGTGAATTACGAGAGCGTGAGATCTCTCGATTAAACGATTCGACGATCAGATGAGAAGCAGCGCTGAGATATCGCTTCGAGTTACATACCTAGTTGGGTTTTAGAAGACCGGGATCGGTATTAATCGCGATCCCTCTTGATTGGTTGATTCGATCTCTCTTGATATTCGGAATTTTTTGAATATTTTCAGTCTGAATTTTGCCGTTTTTTATTACTCTTATTATACAAGGCTTACTTCGACCTGGACGTTATTTACACGTGTATATAGTTTTGGTCCACAAACAAGTTTCACACTTGAGACTACAACAGCTCGGAAACATTTTGCATTTACAACGCTTAGAAATTCGAGCATCTCTTGTCCGAAAGCCACGACCGCAACAAAGAGTCGAACAGTTCATTTCACCCGAGCATTCCCTTCCGTGTGTGAATTTGCAGAAATTAGGCGAAGTTGCAACATACACCAGCTGACGTCTTGGCATTTTCTTCTTCTTCGAACTTTCCTCGAGAGATTCGACTCTAACAGCAATTGGATATCTGAAAGAATTCCTAAAAGTTATTATCAGACATTAAATCGATCCTAATCACTGCATTGAGTCAAGTATCAAATAAATTAACCGTCAAACCTCTCGCGCAAAAGTTTTGCAGGTTTTTCAAATTCAACCAGACGTCTCTTGCAGGACTTGATGCTACAGCTACCCGAGACTCCGTGACACTGACAGCTGTCCTCGAAATCGGCGACAACCTGAAAACACATCAACCTCCAGGAGTTAAAACCCCCCGTAAGACCCTCAGCAGTAGGGATAACCACGGGAATCTCTTGGAGCGGAAGATTCCTAAATCAGGAGAGACGATGCGGCTCGAATTACCGTGAATGAATCGATTTGCCTAAATAAATAAAGTGGTTATAAACGTATGCGTGGTTTCGTGCGTGGACCCAGCCACCCTGCATTAGCATCACTATCGAGAGCCATCGCCCGTGTAATTGCTTAATCTTGTAACCACTGAAAGCTGCCCGCCGTGGGAATGACCGCGCGATACACTCGATACATCCGATACAGCCATTTCACTCGTGAGCTCATCCCCCTCCTGCCCACCCTCACCCCTTTGACCCCTGGACCCCTAACCTGTACGATCAGTACCCTGCCGTCAGAACCCTAGGTCCTTCGACGGGATAAAGTTGAATCTGTCGTCTGTCGTTATTGAATAGATTTTTTGGATGTTGAGCAGAATTTTGAAAATGCAAGAAAATTCGAACTCTGATTGCGGATATGATTTGGACAGGACGAAGGTAAGGTTGGGTTCCATGTTGCTGTAAAATTGTCAATATTTGACACCCTCGGACATTCCAAAATCCAAAGCTGTCGGGGCATGAGGGTGCAGCAGGCACAAGTGCAGTGCAAATAAGACAAGGTGGAAACTGACGCGCCATTTTGCAGGAAGAACTTCACTGAAACTTTCCGATAAGACTGTGTAGGTAGAGCGATCGTTACCTGAAGTCCTAGTTCAGCATTGTGAGCCATCAGGATGTCTTCCAGTTGATGTTTCTTCTTCTTAAGCTTTTTCTTCCTTCTGGGTAATCCGAGAATCCTGCGGGCCATTCGTCGTCCGAAACGCAGATCGTCGCTCTGAGAATGCACCACGAGCTGCTTACCGAAGTATGTAAAATTTTCTGATGAACTTTTGCGACATCCGGTGAACCTTCCGTTTCCGCAAGCACGGGTCAGCGTCTGTACCAGGGATGCTGCTACGAATGCAGTGACGATAGCTGTCTCCCTGGTTACTGCGAATCAATTTTGCTTTTGATTTTGCTTTTCCAAATTATTCAAATCCGTGCACCAAACAAAAACGAACCTACCTATTTGAAATAATCTATGATTGATCGTACAGTTCCATCTTGTGTATCTGAAGCGATCCTGACAGTGCTCGAAACTCAACGAAATGGCTTCCTCCAGGACATCGGTTAGGTTGACTTCTCTTGCACAAAGATTTCGCAGACGCTTTGGACAGGAGCCGTTTCTCGTGGCTACGAGATTCCGCACGCTCGATAGGATCGTTGACTCGAGACTAAAAGTAAACCGCAGAAAGACATGCTTATCCTCTTCGGTATCGAAGTTTAAACCGCTTCCGGAACAAATAAGACGGAAACTAAGCTAAGATGGTAGATGGTTCATGGCAGACGATGATTCGGTGCCATTGCGGTACCGAAACGACAATTTACACGTGTCAAAGGAATCCTTGCTTTACTTTAACCCACCCCTCCCACGCCCCCACCCCCCTATTTCGTTTTACAACTGCTTGGATATGTATCTGATAATATTTGACTTTAACATTGGATACAAGGTGCGTCGGTTTGTTCCTGCATTGCGTCGCGACGCTACGAGTCAATCTCAAACAGAATACACTTCCTATTCTTTGGTGAAACTTTTCTACTCGAAACCCTAGTGGCATGCCTGACACCATTGCTAACACCATAAAGACCATCAGCGCCTTCCAGGCTTATCTTAATTCTCAAACAAAAGAGTGTAACACGTTTGTTATCTGATGTCAACGGTGCTACGTCACGGTGTCATCCCCTGGAAAAGGCTAAACCGTCCATCAGGGTAGCTTCTGTTATTCTTTCAACCCCTAACGTCATTATGCCCTTTGTCGATTTTAAAACTCCCGCCGAGTCACTGTGGGAACTTGCTAATCTTTTCTTAAGATTTTACAATGATCGGTTTAGACTGCGCGCGCGCCATGCGAACTTCTTTTTTTCCTAATTCTTCCCTCGGCTGAAGCCAGTGATCGCTGATAAGAATCTCGGCTCAAAATTTTTAAAGAAGTTAATGCTACTCCATAGTCTTTTTCGTTTATTCACTTACCCGCCATACTTGCCGCCTATCCAGTTCAGCAACAGTAGAAACAAGAGGATGACCATGTGCCGTGCCATCATGGCGGAAATAATTTTTCTAATAACATACGTGCCTGCACTGGATCTGATACTATTCGCGTATTCGGTCTTGTGAAACGATCTTAGGGATCGGAAGGTTTAGCGAAGACTGATCGTATTCCGGAAACGTGGAACACATTCGCTCTTGGTAAATGACAATCTTTAAGCACGTTAAGATAGGATAGGCGACACCTTAGAATTTACTTAGATTACGTAAACAGTCGTTTCTTGCTAAATTGCTTTGTAAATGCACTTTTCCTTTTTCTTTTCCGGTAACACTCCATTCGCAGAGCTCTCCACGCTTTATCGGTTTTGTATCATGACATTGTTTGGTATATGAGAAATAATTCTTTCTCGAATTCCATTTTGATAATTACCATCTCATAAAGCTCGCTTATCTAATTAATTACAATTTGTAATTAAAAGCATCTATTTATTTGATAGAAATTTTTAATGATCCCCTACACTGTACAGTAGAGCCATCTGAAGGTAGCTGCTGCAGTTTTACAGTGATTCGAAAAACAGGAAACTGCTACAAACAGGTAAAATCCGCAATTATCACAGTTGCTTACCTTGTTGATTGTTGGTTGTGTTGTATGAGGTCGATGTTTTATCGTGATGAAGTAAAATGGTAGAATCGTTGGTAAAAATGTCGACTGAAGATAAATAGACAAGACACTCCGGAGTGTTCCATCCGCGCGAGTCTGACGTAGTAACGCGTGGTCGAGAATGCTGCCACCTGTGAGTCGAAGCAGCTATTACTTCGTTAACTCGGTTAAACTGTGCTCAGTCGTTGTTGAGCTAGTGGTAAGTCAACACCTTAACACGCTCCCTGCTCCGAGATCTCGATACTTTCCTACAGCTTCGAAAGATTTCGCTATCCCTTAGAAAGGGATAATCACAGCTTCGCGTTTCAGAATTAGCCTGTATATGCCAGTTCATCATCGATGAAGCAGAGTTTATCTGAGTTAACGAAGTAATAGACTCTTTAACTCACAGGTGGCAGCATTCTTTATGATGCATCAGTGTATCAGATTTGCGCGGCACGAAGTACACGAGATGCCTGGTCTATTTATCTTCATTCAAAGTCAGAATACTAAGAAGCGCATTCGTGGTATCAGTCGATAAAAGCAGTTTTTACCAGACATGCAATTTTATCATTTCATGGCTAATCAAGATCGAGTGCCGATTTTAACGCAATTAGTGTAATCAGTTTTATCGATATTTGGTCTGTCTAATTTAAAATTCATGTTTTGTAAAAACCATTATTTACATTTTTAACATTTCGCGATACCTAATAACCGACTATCTGGATGGCTGTTGATTCGTAGATGAGTGAGATTTGACTTCATCTAAACCTAAAAGTTAGAATTCCAGTTATAGAGGGGTAAAACGTTTGCCATGGGGGGGGGGGGGGGGGGTCCGTAACATTCAACATTTAATGAAATTGCCCCGCAAGTGAGTGTAACGAGGGCAAACACCTCCCGTGAAGTCCTTGGCCAAAGAGAATCTTTAACCCGAGCCAGACGGCGCGGCGCTATCAGACCCTAGCCTCCATACCATACATAACTGCAGCCCCTTGTACCGATAAAGTCAAGTTTACTCAACTACTGAACCCCCAGGGGTCAAATAGATTTTAAAAAGAAACTCAAATAAGGACCCTCAACAAATCTCTACGAACATCAGTCTAAGCTGTACAGCATCATTTTTTAAGCTTTTTCAACAAAATTGGAATTACATACATTTCGCGTATTCAAACCTCGCACAAGGTTATCATTCACAAAGAATTTTGCTCCCTCTTTACAGGATCGTCGATCCTCAGATCCTCCGATTCTCCGTTCGACGAACTATTTCCCCTTTCTAGAGAAAAGTCTGACTTGTTCCCTTAGACACTCCCCTTCAATCCTTGCTACTCTCGCCCCCCCCCCCCCCCCACACAATTTTCTCTACGCCACTCGTCCTCTTAATCGTGAAGTCAGCGGTGCATCTAGAACCCCGATGAAAAACAGAGAGCAGAAGATCGACAGTAGATGGTATAGAAGAAGGGGGCGGCATATGAACGATCGTGCGAATCGGGCTGGACTTTCCCTTGTGGCGCGAAGAGAAAGCAACGCGGAGGGGTTGGACGCCTCATCCACAGAGATCAATACCGGCACGTAAACCGCCTATGAGCCTTTGGGCGAGCAGTGCTCTCGCGCCGCGGCCACGCACCAGACACACATAAGAACGCACGAGACACACACGGTGTGTGGTGGCTACTCATCCTTAGCCATTATCAATCGCTCGGCAAGTCCTCTGGAGAAGCGATGCCAGTAGGAGCGGCTGTTTCTCCAGGGAGAGACTATCGGAGAGAGTACTTCCATAGATTAGCGAACGCCAGACCGCTTTTATTAGTACTCAGATTCTGAGTTGATTTTGACAATTTAGGAGAATAAATTTATCGCGAAGATAAAAATACGTATGCTAGTCACGTCGAATCGGGAGTGGCTGTGATCATTTTTTATTCACTCGCAACATTAAATGCATAGATAATGACAGGAATTGGCGGTACGCATGTGACTATGGCTCTGCGTGCATTCCTTTCTTTTATGTAATTGACATTTACTTACGAGATACCCAACCTAAGCTGATGCTAGTCACGCTCGAGATTCTGACAATGGGACAAATGTTTTATGCTTAATATACCTTTCGGTCGGCTGGTGCGCTTGTGAGAGTTAGGCTATGCGCCACACGTGATTTTTTCAAAGTTACCGGAGGAATAAATTCGGCGAGGAAGCTCGGGACAGGATTTTACAGCGAGCCAGTTCGTCACAGGGTGAGTCAATTTGTTTTCTAATCTTCAAATCTCTTCTGTTCGTGTAATCAAAATTGTAAGCTTAATATTTATTGTGCAAGCAAACAGGGCTCGGGGCTCTTGACCCGTGCGCCTATCGTTAGTTTATCTGATTACTACAGATTTTCGTGTACTGTATCATATCGCATTCAATTCGAGTGATGATCGTACTGGGTTTGAATAGATCGACATGAGAGTTTTTGGAATTTTAAAAATTCTGAAAATCATTGTTAGATAATTGTAGGAAAAAAACACTAGTTTTTTCGACATCCCAAATCTGATATCTTATTTATATCTTATTTATATCTTTATTACTAAATCATTGCCATCAATCGTATCGGACGCGAAGGGAAAAATTCGAAGGAGACAATTTCAAGTACACGTGCGTCATATCGATTTTAGCAAGATAAACGTCTTTATGGATAGTTTGATAAGATATGAAGGTTCCGCAAGTTTAAACTTGTAACGAATAAGATGTAATTGCTTCCAAACGAATTGACGCGTAGCGTAAAACCTTTAGAGTAGAGATTCAAATTGTCTGTCCTCCCAGGAATTATGGGTAACGTTCTCAAGAAATGTATATCTATATATACTGAGCCCTATGGCTCAGTTTGTAAATTCCAAGGAATTCATGACAATGAGTCTTACCAACTGTTAGTTATCACAAGTCACTGTTAATTGTAAACTAGAGTAAGTTGCCCTTGGTAAAAGTTTAACAGTTTGGTGCTATCGAAAAGCATTCCGGGTAAGCTGGGTTTCAGACTAATTAGTTACCGTTATCCTTACCTGCGATAAACTCGAGTCATAACTCGAACGAGAGCACGTAGTTTTTATGAAAAGGGTTAATAAACGGGGAAACGTATGTAATTTTAGGTTAGTTATCTTAAGCCTCGACATTTTTCGTAAAAATAGCCGTGATAGTACGCGGAGAGAATTCAATGCTAAAAATTACTCTGACTCTCACGGTTATCGTGAAACATCATGACACTTTTTTCAACGTTATAGACCTGGATTTGAAATAAAAATGTAATTGTAGTGAAATGTTTTCCAGACGACATTAAATTTTACCAAGTCGTATGGTAAATTTTACGATATTTTAAGATGTATCTAATTTAGTAAGTAAACTGTCGAAATGTTCGATATTGGTGTAAAATTTTACCATGCATTATATTACTTTGCGTCGTTTGAGGTTCATCTGTAAGAAAGCATTATAGATATTTACAATTTTTCTTTGTAATCTCTGTAAATTTTTCCGTACTGCAAATAATGATAATCGATCGACAACGATCTATCTTTGGCTATCTTCAGTCGAATCGGCATGTCCGACCGTATGCGATAACGATCGAAGATCACCCTAGGTCATTACCACCATTTGCGTGTAAGAGAAACTTTATTTGTTGTACTTTATACTTTGTGCTAGATTTATAGGGAATCTTAATTGCAAACAGATAAATTTTATCGTACTCATCGTAAAAATTTATTTGCTGTCCTTTTTATTGGATTTATAGGGAATTTTAATTGTAAACAGATAAATTTTACTGTAATATTTTTACAGATTCGTTTGCTGTAGCTTTTACCATGCTGATTGGAAAATTTATTTGTAACGAACGAAATATTACTATGGTGATATGAAAAAAGAAAGATACTAATACAACAAGATATCCCGAGGTTACTATTTTCGCGGTAATTTTTATCGTGAATTTTGCAGAAATTTTTAGCGTATAATTCTTTCCCTATATCGTTTCTCTCTATCTAAATCCCTATTTGCTAATTGATGATAGAAGATGCTTTAAACGATACGAAACAAGAGACCCCTCGGCGTTGATTAGAACGATAAGAAAAAAACAAGATAGATCCAGATAGACACTTGTCGAAATCAAATGGAAGCGAAAATTTATAGTTTAAAGAGATGAGATTAATTCTCTTAGGTGAAATAGAAAAATAATGAAAATAAAGTTTTTTCAAGTTCAAAGTATCAGTCGCTTAAATATTTCTTCAAAGTTACAACTTCATTATGGGCATTGATGTCTTTTTTTTCAAATCGAGGTGTTGTTCTCAGTATACACAGACATATTTACGTGCAATCACGCACAAGCCAGGTGGGTATTAACCAGCTTCCTCTGGTTTAAACCAGCTAGCACCGCCGGTTCTATGTACATCCAGGTGGAAACGATGCTTCAGATCTTAATGTTCTTTTCTTGATCATCCCGTGCGTCGCCTCTGGTAGAAATTTTGTTTTTCTATTTAAAAACTTTTTTCGCTCATCTTTTTTATTTTCACATTTCCCACTTAGATAACCGCTTTTGAAAAAGATCGCTGGCAGAATCTTCCGTATCAGAGTATTAAGGATCTACGGATGATGGATCGACCTGGCTTTGCCAGTGGATTAGTAATCGGCTGACCAACTGGTTAGGAATGATCGTCGGAGAAAAAAAACAATTACAAAATCAAATTGATTAGCAGATCTCTTCGAGATAGTCGATTGCTCTTGTTATCTGTATGCCAATGCAAAGATTACGAAATTAGCAAGGGATTTTTCGATGCACGAACAATCGGTCATTTAATCTTTTTCTTCATCTTTAATATCGATTACGAAATCGAGAAAAAGGTTACGAAGAATTGTATAAATCTTCCTAAGTTATTCATTCTACGAGAAATGATAATGCTAATGGATTGTAATATTGTAGATAATAATAGGACGTATCGCTCACGGTAATATTCCAGTAACATTGCATAACCTGGCATAGAATTAGAATAATGGAAAGGGAGAACAAGACCGCATGGTAATCACGATGAAAGATCCATAGTGTCCAGTGTTTATCACTATTAATATCGTTTATTAAAAATAAATTATTTTATTCAATGCCAACAGACTATAACGCAGGATCAAGAATATTATATGCTCAATTATTGATTAGGGATTCTTATCAAAAATTTTTCTCAACTAATTCACCACGATTTGACCTATGTATTAAATCTCTGTTCTTCTCTCGCAATCGCAGGCTGCGGATGCTGCGTTTCTCTCGTTTCGTTTTCTTATGTACCTCGGTTCTCGTTTATCCAGATTCCGTCCAAAGTCTCGTGACCATTCGAAACTTTGGGGGCGGAGTTTCCTTATCACAGAGCCGGACGTATTTGACTGTTGCTTGACTGCTTGTACTTCTGCTGGCAGCAACGCTGTCAAACGGAGTAAACAGTCTGTCAGCGTTCATCGCGGTGCGTAGACGCAACGATTCCTCCTATCCGACATTCTTTGTTTCTCTCGTAATTCCAATCTATAGCAAATCGCAACCAGTCTCTCTCCCTCTCCCTTCCTCTCCTCTCCTTCTCTCTCTCTTTCTACTTCTCTCTCACTCCTTCTCTCTCTCAACGTCGTTCTTCTCTCAGTACGTGCACGAGGTGCGCTGCTGCATTAGAAGTCATGCAGTGCATTTGACAGTGTCCGAGTTTTCATCGCGCGCGATATTATTAGCAGCGACTGATACGCAATCAGGAACGGCAAGCACGTGATATAAGAATTGACAACATCCTTAGGGAAGAAGCAACGACCAGCAACGATGAACGATCCTAATTACAAGTAAAGGACCTTTTTTTTCATTTTTCCAAATTTTTATACAGTCCACGCGGCATCGTTAGAAACCGATTTCTCGAAGGTTGGCAAAATTATTTATTTTTCGTTAAACATTCTAATTAAATAACATCATTCTTTGGTATCCTTTTAATGAAATTCCTCACGAGTCGTGAACTCTCGAGTTCGCGCTCTCGAGTGACAAAGGGGAAGATAGCAACTCGTAGTGAACTTTAACCTCGATTTTCCTTTCATTTCTATGTCGGCTAACGACGCCAGTTCGTTATACTAACATGATGAATTTTACTGACTGCATTCACTCCACTCACTGATTCCTTATCACTCGTAGCCGCGACTTAAGAAATTTGTAAATACGTTGACACGAGGCTTTTCGATCCAGAGTCTTAAAAGCGGGAAAGCGTTTGCCCACGTGCTTTCGCGAAACTGGGTTAAATCGCGCAAGTGCTGCTGGGTACAATGAGAAGTGGTTGAAGGATGCAAAAAAAATATGAGGACGTAAGCTGATTGGCTGGCCGTCTCTTTAAGGAGATGAACGTCCTCCTCCAGCGACGCTGGACCAGGGCGTAAAAGCGAAGGGACGAAGCTACGGTATAGGGATGTAGAAAATTTTTCGAAAGCTCTCGACTGAATGAAATCACTTAAACAGACATATTTCATGTAAATAACCTGTAAATGTTGTATACGTCGGAATTATTCGTTTTTCGTAATAAATTTTTACGTAACCGATCGTAATAAATCGCACGTGCGAATTATTCCTCTTTTTCGCCCCGAGGCGCTGTCGTTCTTCGCGTAAGTTCTCAATAGTCAGTGTGACGATCTGTAGGAACACGAGGAGTATTTCTAGTATGACGTCATTCGCACGGGTAACCGGTTTGTTGTTTGCATAAATTATACGGAATATCAATAGCGAATAAGGGCGCCGTGAAATTGCGATTAAATCTGTCACGCGAAATCTCAAGGAATTAACCAAGTTCATTGATGTTTATTTGGATATAAAGAAATTTGTTAAAGGTAACGAAATGAAAATTTTGAATTTCTCTCAACCCTGGCACCAAAATCATATTCTATGATTTTTTTGGGACATTACTACCGTATCCTTATCATAGTTCGCGAATTGCTGCACAGTCATTATCTCGCTAGTCCGTAGAAGCGGGCGACATTCAGCAGCTACTAATGACGCGTCATTTTCATCGTTTCATTTCGACGTTTCAATTGACAAACGCCGGTATACCGTCATTCTAGTCTACTGAAAAACTGTCACAAGGACTTTTTCATTTGACATTGTTAGACTCGCTTACGTACATATATCCATTGTAACGCAAGTCGGGCTCTTCGGTTTTTACGTCGCGAACAAAAATGTTTCGTGAAAACAATCTTTGGATAATGAGACCTTAATAGATTTGGCGACACAGGATATTCTCTTAAGCGGATAAGAGCGGTGGACGCCATTATTAATCTCAACGAAAGAATAACGTTTCCTTCGAGTATATGGCCTAAGCGTGTTGACTCATTTCCCTAGGGTCAATATCGTAATCAGAGGTGAAAGTTCATACTCGTATATTACACGTGATTATGGCAAAAGGCAATTCTCGTACCTGCCTTTGGAAAACAGAGGATTTTTTGAAAAATGTTACCACTGACCTCGCACGATTAAATAATTTGTTTTCTGCCAACACAGACTTTAACCTCACGCACGGAGCGCCCTGCAATTCATTATGTAAACCCGCCCGTAATCGTGCGGGTACGTGGATAATCGTAGACCGGTAATTATCCACTTGGCAGCCCCGCGTTAACGTTGTTTGACAATGACGTACCCTTGGGATTCCATGATTCGCCCTCGTTTCTATATATTTCATTTTTATTCGTCACCCGCTATTATACCTGACTGAAACATTGTCGGAATCATAATAACTTACGTAAATGGATTCAGATATAATCCTAGCGTCTACGTCGTCGAATATGATAGTGACACTGTATGCTTTGATATATATATATATATGGAATGCATTTATCAGGTGGCCGTGATAACACGTGTTAACGAGACTTTCAATCGTCTCGAGTAAATTATTTTTTATGAGTTTATCAAGCGCAATAGGAAAATGGTACTAGGTGGCAAGCATGCGCATATGCTTTTGGAATTAATCTCGAATGCAGATGTCAGTCGAAAAGTTTGCAATGACGCGAGGTGTATTTATGGGAATATTCTTTTTTCTTTTTAACGTCGCGACTCGTCTCGCTAAAAGGGATGACTCTTACGTAAAACTTGCCGACAAAAGGATTTGCCAATAGAATTCAACGTGTCATTCGTTACGAGCGATAACTTCGTCGAGTTAATTGCAATTCTCGTGTATACGTCGAGGTCGCGCGAATAGTGATAGGCGAGGCGTGGAAAATAAGACGACTAATTTCTTGTTTTCTTTTTTCTTTCTAGACTATCCCCTCTATCAGGACCCTCCCGCGCCTCTTAGATTTTCCATGCGAGTAACGCGGTACTTTGAAGTTTCGCATTCTGTCATTTGTTTGTATCTGTCGTATTAGATGATTCGCGTCCCTCGTTCACTGTTATTGGCGCTTTCATTATTTTTGCGATGTGCCTTTAATTGAGATATTTTTTATTTTGATTACGCGCTATATGATGCAATTGCTGCAAGACAATTGGCTGCCTTGCTTTTATTGACGAGGTCATCGTGATAAAAGGATAGGAGCTAATTCTTCTTTTTTTTTAGACTTTTTCTATAATTAGAGACGATTGGGACACGGGGGTAAGATTTGAGGAGCACGAGATTCTCTTTTTTTTTAGATGAAAGAATGTTTGTGGCACTTTTTAGTTCTCGTGCGAGATAAGAGAAAATAATGACCTTGGGTTGACGGATCGAGCTGATTGCGATTTATCGCCAGATCCTTATCCTTCCGGTATCTTTAACGATCTTCGAATTATTCAAACGTTCTAATCAGTCATCTTAGCCATGGATTACGCACATGCTATCATTTATCTTTTCGTGGAATAAAATTCTGTGTTGATCATGAACGTATCGGAATACGTATCTTGACAGACAGATCTTCTATTGACGTTAACTGATTAATTCATTCAATAGTCATAACATGTTCTTTTTATATTAATACGATCAAGAGTACTTATATTGATTTTAATAGCTCAGCATGTACTCGTGTCGTTAATGCTCTAAGAAATGATAAAAAAAGTCATGAAACTCAAATTCGGATTTACACGCCTTCCGATAGGCAAACACCCATACACGAGTTTCATTGAATACACTTGAGCAAACGTCATAAATTGATTTATTACTTATTCTGTGTATCTTTCGTACCTTAGCCAGGGTTTACCGAAACTTCGGTTTGCCTCGTAAATATATAATTTTATTTGCTTGATAAAATATTTACCAAAGTTTTTTCACTGCCTTTTTCCCCTTTATTTTCATAACCCGCAATAACTGGGATATCTCCTATAACAATGATATTTCCAAATGAACGAAAGTTGCGTTTAGGCATATCACAATATAACGAAGGTAATGCTGCTTAGACTTGCTCTTCATTTATCAGAAATATTATATAAAGTGTCCTCCGACGCGGAAGTCCAATTATAAGGTTGTGTGAGACGCGAGAAAGAGGCCGCGCACCCACGCTTACGTTTCCTCTCAGACAGAAATTTAATAGAGGATATACACGAGATACACGGTTTTTCCCTTTGAAAACAATTGTACAGAGTCATTCTGCCGGAACAAGATATTCTTTTGTTTCGCACAATTGTCGAAGGTTACGGTTCCGTTTGATTTGGTAACGTACCTGCCACTGGCACTCTATATGTCAAAAAGAAGATTTCTTAAGGTCGTTATACACGTGGCGATTCGAAGACGGCTTTTAGCTGACTTCGGAAATACGTGTTAAAAGTGACGTCCATAAACGGTGACCTATCGTTGACCTGTCGAAGAAGGGTTAAGCCGTAGATACTTTGAGTTACGTATACCTGCTACGAGTGGGAGAGAGAGCACTTTAATTATTAGCACTTACGTCTCTAAGAGGAAGAGGTCTCAAAGTGGGACCTTCGAAGTGTCGAAAAACAATTTACGTCTCTCGCATGACGTCTTCGAGATGCCTCTAGGCTATCACGAGGATTCACAAAACGTTTCCTCGTATCTTTCTCAGACCCTGGATGCAGCCGAGAGCTGGAGGCGTCGGAACCGTCGGAGGTCCTGGAGGAGTCAGAACTTCCAGAGAAGGCGCAGTGCAGGGTAGTCAAGCATCAGGAGGGGTGCCGGACGATGAGGCTTCCAAGGATCCAGGAGCAAGGATCACTCATCAATCCTTCTCCGAGAAGGATTACGAGGGTGAGTTTGGACGTGACCTCGACCTCGCGTTACATCTCCAAGTGACGATCGTGGTCGCAACATTGTGGGTCACTCGTGGATTTGGCTTCAGTATGCATACAAGCGACGGCGGTGCTTCGAAAATCGTTAAGGCTTCCCCGCACCGCTGTTTGTCGCTGGTAGCTCTATCGTGACACGCTGACCTGACCAATCCTTCGGTATTAAGGTTATTTACGGATCCGTCGACTGGGCCCTTGAACGACGCCCATCCTCCCGTTTACGATCAATCGATTCGCGCTCCACAAAGTGCACCTACCTTCGAGGTCGACCGTATTATCAGTAGACGATGTGCTTTATGGCTTAAATTATTCAAAGTCCCAAGTTAAGAACCATCCCTGATATCAGACGGAATTAGTCCAATTGCCAAATGTTATATACTAGTCTGAATATTTTAGAGGTCCCTTTGATGTTACAGGTCATAGGGCACACACGGTTTACGTCGGGGTACACCTTCCTGGGGAGCGGCGACATCGTCGGCATCACAAACACCACCCCCCGCGACAATCCTCGGTCGATAACAAAGATGAGGTCGGCAACGATCGACCTGGTAAGTTCAGAGACTCATGTCGTCTGTCTTTGAAATTTCGAAATTCCGGTCCAAACGAGACACGAGAATTTCAACTGTTGCTCAAATATCTCATTGTAACTTCTGATAAGCTTCCTTGATATTGGAAAGTGTCAGCGTGGCAGAGTGACAGCATGGCGGCATTGGCAGCATGCCAACCACTTGTCAAAGACTCCTCAGGCTGGTCGCCTCTGTACTTGGTTCGATATCGCCAAGTTGTCGCACTGTATCGTGCGATTTTACATGATACATTGAATAATCAGAGATCAAAGATAAATTTAAAAAAAGAATTAGTCTGTTTCGTTGAAAATCTATGTCTCTCGCTCTTTCTAATTACATAATTTATTCGCGATGTCTGAGACGGTACGTTTAGGTCGTTTAGAACGTACGCAAATGGGGAAGCCATTTTCACGTAACTTTTTGCCGTTATGTAAAACTCAACGAGAGAGAATGTTCTTGTCGAGAGAGGGAAAGTAGACGTGCAGGATAACCTCGAGACTCGAGCGATTGTCGCGCCCAGCTGCAGCGGCAGGACGTTTTCTCTTATCATTGACTTTGCAGGACAATTGTTGGTGCCGCGAAGGGGTCGTCTTGCTAACATCTGCGACCATGATGGCGAGACGATATGTAAGCCTATATCTTATACTTACGTCATGAGAGAGAAAAAACAATCGTACGAGAATACATTATTGATGGGACGAAGACTCCTTTGATAGTAGGCATGTCGCACGCATGATACGTGTCGAAAAGAGCGGAGGATTCTTTTTATTGAAATTGGCAGACGCCTATTATCTCATCTCATAAATGGGTGTTGACGCAATTTTATTAATCGATGGGAGGTTAAAGCTGCTGCAGCCGATGATATCACGAATCATTCAATTTTTTGGTATTCTCGTTGTGCTTAACTCCGCATGCTCGATCATCCTCTCTCGTCAGTTTTTAGTAAACATTTTTTTCTGTTCTTTTTTTCCAATTGGCAATTTATTGGAAAATTTTTTATCCTTTCGAACTGTTTCTTCTTCTTGGAAAAAAAGAAATGGTTTTTTATTCTCTCGTTGAATGATCGTCTCACGAATTTCTATAGTTTGGCGATGTTGCTGCTGGCTGCTGATTACTGGCTACTCGCTGCCAATACCAGGAATACCTTTCAAGTACACTCATACTTCTTTTTCCTCTTCTTCTTCTTCTTCTTCTTGTCTCTATTCCAAATCTCTTGTTCCTTCGTGTTCTTCATATTCTTTCTACTCTGTCTCTTTCTACGGGGTTGAATTGCTGTTTTAAACAAAAGATATATTGACTCTCCGTGAGTCTCGTCTCTTGAGTTCCTTTCTTTTTATTTCAGTCACACCACCAGCCCAGAGGGTCCAGTTCATCCTTGGCGAGGAAGTCGGCGACGATGCTCACGAGTCCCATCCTCTCTTCTCCGAGATGGAAGAGCTCGTCAAAGATGGCGACGAGATGGAATGGAAAGAGACGGCCAGGTAAGATTTTCTTCATTAAACAAAAAAATTCACGACTTTCGTAGAAAATGACGAAAATTACGGGCTCGTACGACTTAGATGGATAAAATTCGAGGAAGACGTCGAGGAGGGTGGGAATCGCTGGAGCAAACCCCACGTGGCTACCTTATCCTTGCATTCTCTCTTCGAACTGAGAAGTCTCTTGCTCAATGGAACCGTCATGCTAGATATGGAGGCGACTAGTCTGGAGCAGATTGCTGACCTCGTCCTGGACAACATCATCAACAAGGGTGCTTTGCCGATTGAATCGAGAGACAAGGTAGGGGAATCATTGACTTTCGGAATAATATAAAGGCATAAATTTATTTCTGAACGTCATTGTAATTATCGATCTTTAATGACTCGCAGGTCAGGGAAGCTCTTCTTGTGAGACATCGTCATCAACACGAGAGACGCAAGGACAACAACATGTCGAGACTTCCCATAATTAGATCTCTGGCTGAGATCGGACGAAATCATTCATCCTCGAAGAGTAAGTTTTTACGTTTATTAGAGAAAAATGATTAACGGGTAGAATTTGCATGAAAATAAATGATCGCCTTTGCGACGAAAGGTAACGTGGACGCGGATGACGCTGAGAGATAGGAAAATGGCGATTGGCGGAAATTAATCGATAAACTAGTAGTTTGCTCACGCCAATCAGCGGATATCGGATGGATCGAATGAGAAACACGATGAACTTTGATTGGTGAAAGACGAAATTGACAGAATATCGATGACTTCATGGTACTTTCTGAAATGTGGAAAAATTCGACCTTTTACCTTTTTATTTTAATGATTTCACGTTATTTTCTTTGGTGTAATTTAAGTTCTCTTTTTTTTCCCTCAGACTTTTCTTTTTTATTCATTTACGTTTTCTTTATTTAAGTCCGCCGAACCATGGTGGCGTGGTTCGCAAGAATTGGTCCAGCCTTACGGGTATACTAAAGACGTACGATGCATCCGATTTTACAGATTGTGACTGTTCATGTGGTATGCATGCCTTGTTGACACCAGATTTGCAGGAGCGTCGCAACGCCGACGACGTATACGCGCCGGCGGCGTCTAACGTCGCTCGCAGCACCAGCTGCCCTAATTCCAACACGGCCCTCCTCTCTAAAGAGGCTGCAGACCAAAAAGGCCCTTATCTTCTGGTTCCAGGTATAATTTAGGCCAGTTGCCGCTGCCTGGGTCGCTTGAGGTTAACGTGCTTTACCAGTTTACCAATTGATCGGATAAAAGAAATAATCATATAACCAATTAACCACTTTCCTCAACAGCTCACTTAATAATTAGTACCTCGAATGCAACTGCTCGTCGTTGATGGCAAAGAATCCATAATAATTACCCGCCATCTTTGTTCGTCCACGCGCCTCGTCAGCTATTCAATCAAATATTCGACGATTTATCGATCCCTGCCAGCCACTATTGATCTTTGATCGTCACGTAATTTAATCGAGTTCCCGTAGCTCAGTTTCCCTAATAAGACTATTCAGGGGACTGTCATGGCCGACATAAATCAGCTGTTCCCCCACTACTAATTGCATTTGCACTGTCCAATCGAGTTCTCCAGTGCAAACTTTCAGTTAGCGTCCCTTTGATCGTGATTCGACGAATCGCGATCATCAAACTTACATAGAAATAGTTACGGGTCATCGATACATGATTGATATCTATTTGTATTTTTGTCAGCTGAATTCGGCATACCCCATGTAGTCGGATTCACGACATGGTTCGCGATGTGTCAGTTCAAAGGTTAGACCGCCACAATCATCCATCTCGATGGACTTTGATAATTCATCACGTTTTTTGATCGATGTTTTGTCTTCCTTTATAATTCACCTATCCACAGATATAGTATATTCATCGACACTCTTCGTCACTCTCTGTATACTACGCTCTCTATAGACCTCCTTAACGTTTCTCTCGCACGTTAATTCCATTACAAAACGCAGAGTCACTTGATGATTCGTAATAACTCTTCGACTTTATCTCTAATCGACTGTCTACCAGTAGTCTCGATGTCTAGAGTAACTAGCTGAGTGTCCCGATGGTTGTTCCGACTTTTACTTTAACCATTTCTTATCACATTTCTTTGTTTGTTCATTCACTTAATCGCACAACCGAAATACGTACTTCGACGACTGTACACTATCAACGAAAACTTTCCTCCTCCTAGGTGCCAGAGAGTCCTGCGCGATATCATTACTTTTCAAAGTAAATAATAAAAGCTTCCATATCAAAAGCAAGTCGTATCCAAAAGTACGTCCTTAAGGTTTCCCCGGGTCGATATACCAGGAATACGTTTGGATGTGTCTGGATACGCCTGGGCTACCCCACCCCCTACCCCACCTACTACTCAAAGACACAAACACGTCACGCACTCCCCCTTCAATTCTAGCCAATTAACTTCGACTCCTTTATTTCGTGCTTCCCTTATAATATATAGACAACTCAAAGAGATTTTCTGACTTAATTATTTAGCGGAATGTCTGAGAATCAAGAAAAAAGAAAGGGGGAGGGGAGGGCACTCAGCCTATATATTTAAGTAAGGAAATACGATCTCGGCCCTTTCATCATAATCTAATGTCATTTCCCTCTGATCTTCACTCGTCTTCATTCCATCGACACTGACTCATTCATAACCGCGACTAACAAAGGAATGATTAGCTTGGCTATTGTTGCATACTGATTGATAGACTCGCTGATGATCTTAACTACGTTAACGTGACTATTTAGAAAGCTAAGGGCATGGACTTTCATCATTCTCCATACTTCAATGTCTCTTTACGTATCTCTTTACTGTGTCTCCCGTATCGTTAACGTCTGTCCGTTTCAAATCATTTACTTCTCTACCTATACCGACTAAATGACGACGCTGCCTTTTCTTCCTAACGATCTTGTTTGTCGCGTCGTCCGTGACGACGAGAACGTCAGCGTGAATCATTGAACGAAAAAGACTTTCTGTGACTGTACCTACTATGCACATGGTATATTGTAACGGTATATGAGATACGGAATATTCGGACTATTCGACCTGGAATGTTACTTCTATGTGTCATATGTAAGTTTATGGTGTTGCCGATGGTGAATGTGCGATTGCGTTTGCTGGAACGACGTAAAACATAATTTTGACTTTGATTACGTGCGAACGCAAGCGCAATCCAAACCCACGGAAATGGCGTCCTTGTAAATAAACAATACCCCTATGGTGTATTTCGTGCTTTGTAGTGGAGGAATCGAATTCCGCCCCTGCGATCGCCGGATCGGCAAGTCAGGGCTGTGCTGCAGGACTGAACTCCGGCGGCCGCTTCCTTGCTATTCCTGGCAACCTTGGTAAAACCGCTTTCTAAGCTTGACACTATATACATATACTATATATACACTATATACTTTCTAGTAGAATCCAGTAGATTGAAATCCAAGAAAATGAAAAAACAATTGACACGTGATTTGTCTTGCGTCTGTAAAAGAGATTTAGGATTTGTCGATCTTTTCGCAATTTTTTATAACTCTGTCGATGGCGACAGTCTGGAATGACATTAATTAAGTTATTTAACGTTCCTTACGAGCTTATGGTCTACTCGGCCAGTCTCGTGATAATCTTTTCAATTTACCATCGCCATCTTACTTTATTCTTCACGGTTTAGCAGCTCGCCCGACTCTGCCCTTGGTTACCGAAAATTTCATCAGAGCTAACGCGATAACGCGGCAAAGTTTCTTGAGGAAAATTTACGGGGACAGGCTTCGCGTTAATTCTCATTTAAGTCGCAAACCCTCCCAGCGTTCTTGGCTTTACCGACGCAAGGCAAGGCCGACAAAAAAGAAGTATAGAGAGTACACCGAGTTATCCGGCTCCAACGTACCAATCAGATTTGACGAGTGTCACGCGATCACTTAGCCTAATTACCAATTAGGTATTTTGCATGACAGCTGTCTAATTTGTCCGTGGTGCCTTTGGTCCGGATGAATGGGGCAGGGGCAGAGGGTGATGGGTCTCCCAAGACGTCCCTTGGCTGGTTGGATAGCCAGCTCTAAGCTTCTCTTGCTTTTCTTTTGCTTATCAAGATACGCTTCACGTAGGAAAGTAGTGGCAGTAAGCAGTAAGCCAGATTGACTTTCAGGCCAGGAACCATCGAATGGAATGGACCGTAGCCCCAGCAGCATCTCCATCAGCAGGAATCACAGCTCAACCGGGTTAGAGAATGGCGACATCAATCATAAAGTTAGTCGAGACTTTATCCTGACAATTTCTTGATGTTTCTTCATAATATTGGATGATCCTTCTTCTTAAAGTTTGCATACTTATTTTTAGGGCAATACGCACTTTATGCGAAAAATACCACCCGGAGCAGAAGCCAGCAATATTCTGGTGGGTGAGGTCGATTTTCTCGACAAGACGTTGTCCGCGTTTATCCGCTTAAGCCAAGCCGGCATTATGGGGGATTTGACGGAGGTCCCGGTGCCAACGAGATTTATCTTCGTGCTTCTTGGACCAACGGTAAGGAATTTCCTCTTCTTTACGAGCGGACTAATATTTGGACGAATTGCTGCTTAGAGAGAGATCCTCGTCGGTTAATGATACATTATCTTTCGAGCTTTTCCCATATCGATTATAGGCTCAGTCACTGGAAAATCTTATCATTTAATTATTCCGTCGCGTTTAATCCAAGAAATTCGCAATGAGTATCTTTGATTTCAGGGAGGCATCTCGGGATTCCACGAGATTGGACGTGCCATGGCGACTTTGATGTCCGATGAGGTATTTCATGACGTAGCTTACAAGGCTAAGAACAGGAACCACCTTTTGGCAGGTGTTGACGAATTCCTCGATGCGGTCACCGTGCTGCCACCTGGTGAATGGGATCCAACCATTAGAATAGAACCTCCAGCAGCTATACCTTCTCAGGTAGATACGTGAGATTGAATAGAAAAAGAAAAAATGCAAATGGAGACTCAGTGACCTTTGATTTTGTTATGGCAGGATACGAGAAAGAGGCCGAAGGAAGAGAAGCCAAAGGAGGAAGTCGACGAGGAAGCCGACGAACAAAAACTCCGGGAGGAGTCTGGACTTTCGAGAACCGGAAGGCTGTTCGGTGGACTGATCAATGATATTAAGAGGAAAGCTCCGTTTTACGTGTCAGATTTCAAGGACGCTCTGGCACTTCAATGCATAGCCTCCTTCATCTTTCTCTATTTCGCGTGCCTTTCGCCCATCATCACCTTCGGAGGACTTCTCAGCGAAGCCACCGGAAAGAATATGGCGGCCATGGAGTCCTTGGTCTCTGGATTTGTTTGCGGAATCGGTTACGGATTCTTCTCCGGACAGCCTCTCACCATTCTAGGCTCGACTGGACCCGTTTTGGTCTTCGAGACGATAGTCTATGAGTTCTGCAAGTAAGTCCCCCGTACTGGACTTTACGTATTTTTGCTATCTGCCGTCTCTCTGACCTTTGACGAGAATCTTTGCTGCTTCCCGTAGGAGCACCGACTGGAACTACATGTCGTTCCGCTTTTGGATCGGCACGTGGATCGCCGTGATCCTGATGCTTCTGGTTGCGATCGACGCCAGTGCGTTTGTTTGCTACATAACGCGTTTTACAGAGGAAAACTTTGCTACTCTTATCGCCTTTATATTCATATACAAGGTAAGTCTGGAATACGTTAATTTTTTAGTTTTTTTCCCGATATGCAAATTGCAAGCTCTGCCGTTGAATTTTACTACTGGCGATTCCGTTACGTAACAGTCGTCGATGCTGGTCGCGAGCTCGCGGGCTAATTAGAAGGCCTTAAAGTGTGAGCTTGATATAAGCTGCATCGTCAGCAGAAGCTGCACCGAACCCTCTCGTAGGTCAGCCGAACGCGTTGCAGGCTTCCAGGAGAGCTTGCGAAAAATTTCCAGCTTATAAATACGTTCAATTTGGCATGCCATGCAATTTGCATTTCTATCCGAGACTCATGGTTCGTTCCAAGGATGGATATGCAGAGAGTTAATTGATCTTTCAGGCCGTGGAGAATGTCCTCTCCATTGGAAAGAAGTATCCCATAAATACTCACGGGGACGACATCTTGAATTACGATTGCTGGTGTAAGCCACCGAATCAGACGTTTTCATCGAATTACGAAAATGTTAATTGGACGTCCTTGGATCAAATTGGTTGTCAGAATTACAACGGTACTCTGGAGGGCGAGGGCTGCGGTACCCCCCACTACGTACCCGATGTGTTCCTCATGTCAATTATTTTATTCATGGGCACCTTCCTGCTCTCCGTCGAACTCAAGGACTTCAAGAACGCCCTCTTTTTCCCGTCCAAGGTAACGATTTTTCTAGTATTCGTATCTCTATCGGTATAGTCAATCGATAGTGGTTAAGAGAGAGAAAAAATAAACGAATGATTATTCCAGGTGCGTCAAATTGTGAGCGACTTTGCAGTTATAATCGCCATTTTTTCCATGACCATTTTGGACAATGTCGTTGGTATCTCTACACCGAAATTGGAGGTTCCCGTAGAGTTTAAACCAACGCTCGAAGGTCGCGGATGGATGATCTGGCCGTTCCAGGAGAATCCATGGTGGAGCGCAATAGTAGCTTGTTTACCAGCGTTGCTCGGCACCATATTGATTTTCATGGATCAACAGATCACCGCAGTGATCGTCAATAGGAAGGAAAATAAATTAAAAGTATACATTCCTATTGAGAAAATTCTGTAAATTGCGTTATTATTAAAGCTAGCACAACACAAATGACGAATCTGAACTATTTGTTCCTCAGAAAGGATGCGGCTACCATTTGGATCTATTCGTCTTGGCCATCTTGATCGAGGTGTGTTCGGTGATGGGTTTACCGTGGTTCGTGGCAGCGACTGTCCTCTCAATTAATCACGTTAATTCATTGAAATTGGAGTCCGAGTGCGCGGCACCTGGAGAGAAGCCGCAGTTCCTTGGAGTTCGCGAACAGCGAGTCACCCACATTCTAATATTCCTAATGATCGGTTGTTCTGTGCTTCTAACTCCAATGCTGAAGCACATACCGATGCCGGTTCTCTTTGGTGTCTTCCTTTACATGGGCGTAGCGTCGCTCAAGGGACTTCAATTCTTTGACAGAATTCTTATAATGTTAATGCCAGTCAAATACCAGCCGGACTATATGTTCCTGCGACAAGTAAGAATGATTTTCCCTAAATTAAAAAAAAAAATTATCACAGTGGTTTCTATCAATTTAATGATAATTTTCTCTGCTCTCAGGTTCCCCTCAAACGCGTTCACATGTTCACGATAATACAACTGACGTGTCTCGCGTGTCTCTGGTTAATCAAATCCTTCAGCACCACTTCAATTCTCTTCCCGTTAATGGTAAGTTGAACAGTTGTTCAATCTATTTGATTTGATTCGATTGATTGTATCGATTGTAACTGGAGAGGAATTTTACAGCTGGTGGTGATGATCGCCATTCGAAAATCCTTGGATCTCGTGTTCACTCAACGAGAACTTAAAATTCTGGACGACGTGATGCCGGAGCCCAGCAAGAAACACGCGGATGACCTTCGCCAGCTGGAGAGTGGCGAGGTTAGCACCGCGACTCGAATTCTAAGGGCTATTACCTGTCGTAAATAGCGCAGGAGTAGTGACCATGGGTCTGCTAGACCCGTGATCACTATAGCGCTCTCCGATTGCGATAAAATCACTCTCTACAACGGCTGAGACTCTCGAGGAATATTTTGTACTTGAGAGAGAGAGAGAGAGAGAGAGAGAGAGAGAGAGAGACGATCTTAGTAAAGAATCACAAGTATTAGGATGGAAGAGACGGAGAATAATTGATATAAAACGGAATAGGCCTAGTAAATGTGATAAATATCTGTGCCAAAGGGTCGAGGGACCTTATTTAATATTGACCCAATCAAAAGGTCTCATTTGAGACCAGCTAGCCTAAGCAGTTCTAATCAGTATTACAGACACGACAATGACTATATCGAATTATCAAATGATTGAACTTACTCTAAGCCGACCTAAAACTTTGTACTGTATCATTCGTAATTGTTAGTAATTAATAACGATTTAAGGAGGTACGCCACCTTGTAGATATTTTGATAACCGCTACACACATAGCCTCTATCTGTACTCGTATATCGTTTGGCGCTTTTCGATAGATCGAAACTCGAAATGACTACAAGAAGATGGTACGAAGAGATCGATAGGCTCGCCTCACGGCCATTTTTAAAAGTTGCCGATAATGGAGTATATATATGTGAATTACGTCATGACGCGGGCCCGTTATTCGATTTGAAGAATATTGAGAATTTTTATTTAATACGAAAGTCAAAGACGAGAAGCTCGTTTTTTCTTTTAAAATACTGACAACGAGTCTGCATATTTTGCAGTTGGATGAAATTTCGCATCTATGTGTTTTGTTGTCGTTTAACTGTTTATCGTTTATTGTTGTTCTTCACAATTTCCTGTAAATATATTATGATTTCAATCACCGATTATTATGTTTGTATTGAGTGTGCCTATTCGCCGGCTCGCGCACCTATTGGCTGCTATGATCACACAGTCTCTCACCGTAGCACAGCTCCTCTCTATTTAATTCTATTATATTCTATTCTACTCTACTCTGTCTGTGTCCCCGCCATCTTGTTCTCTTCGCGTGTTTCTTTTCACTGAACTCACCTGCAACTGGATTCAATTTTCGAGGTACGAAGAGATTCCATTAGACGAATATAGATTTGCAACCTAGGCTAGAATTGGTTTATTTTATTTTTTCCTTTTCTTTTTATCTATCCGCAATCTTTCTCCTCGTTCCTTCTCCTCCGTCTTTCTCATTTCCCTATTCGTCTATTAACTCATTAATTCGCATCGATCCAGGTAAACTTTCTTAAGCATTTTCTTTTTTTTTCACTTTTCAATCTTCCACCCTTGGCTTCAGCCCTTTTAGCCTTTTAGGCTTTTAGCGCTAATTGAACACGATCGAAATCTATCACTCATGACTCCATGATCCACAGAGCTGGAAGCGAGATCGTTCGATTCTCTCGAGTAAGTATTTCCAAAGACTCGAGGGAGTTTAATGAAAACTAGAAAACTAGAAAAATCAATCGATCCTTCGCCAATCATCGGTACGTTACACTTGCATAGATCATAGTTCAGCCATCTAGCACATGTTACATTAATATACATACGTATATATACATATTATGTGTACATAAATCAGTTTAAAAGCATGGCTACGCTGCTTCGTAATAGCTGCTGATAATTTAGACCGGACTAAAGTTCAGCCGATTCCTTGATTGATCCCTCAGGATCCAAACGAATCCCTTGGCTTCGGACCCTCGGGTAATCTACAGATCCCACTGGCCAATGGGAACATTATGAAGATACCTCTGACCAGTATCAACATTAGCGAAGAGGTCAACAAGACTGGAATTTGGCAGCAGGTCAACGAGGGCAACAGCATCGAGAAGCCAAAACAACCTAAAATGATCAAGTACGTTTCTTTACGATTTGCATTATATCCTCTTGCATAATTTTACGTATCAAGCTAATGGCACCATTCAATTTATCCAAATATTTGGTATTACAGTGTCGGGAAACCTAAGAAGCATCCAAAGAAGGAGGGTTCGTTGTTGGCCGACGAGATGACGAGGCTCACTACGATGACCGAGGAAGACGAGGATGACGGTGGGATCTCTATTAAGGTGAAAAGTGTAACTGACTCTAAATTCTAATCATCAACACCACCACCACCACCACCACCAAATCACAAGGCAAGACACACACGGCCAGAGCACCATACACCGGCATGCAACACACCCTATATATCTCTGCTGTGAGTAAAATTTTAGAAAAAAAAGAGATTCCAGTATCGCCATAGTATGCTTTCGTAGAATCCATATACGTGAAACCAATAAACGCCATCATTCATCGATTCATCGATCGATACCTTCATCCGTTCATGCACCCATGCATATAACTGCAGTGAAATTGCTAACCCTATGAAGTCTGGCATATCTAGTAAAGTCGCATGGCATCCCATAGCCGAGTTCGGGTCACGCGGTCACTGCATGAGCCAATAGGAGGCTAGTAAACTAAAAAGAGTGGTCAGTTTAGTCCAATGAAATCGTAGCGTTGAGAAGAAATGTTTATGGGTAGGATCTCATCCCTCCTCCACCCTTTCAGCTAACAATGCCACATGGAAATGTTTCTAGGTTGACTTAATTCGATCGAAGGAGACTCCTAGTTCACTCAAGGCGAATGGCACTACTTCCGCCGAGACTTCCGTCTAACGAGCGACGTCCAACTAGCCTTAGGCAGACTTAGGCAGACTTAGACAGACTTAGGCGTGTAGGTCTAAACGCTCGGGACTACTATAGATATTAGAATAGAAATCGCCAGGGAGTTTTATACCACAGATGTTAATTATCACCTTGACGTTCGAGCTCGCGTTCGCGTCCGCCATTGGATATTTTGGTAAACGCCGTGCTAACGTTTTCCCGCGCACGTCCGTGGGTGCATGGATGCGTGGATGGATGAGAATTTAGGAGAGAATTAAAAAAGAAAAGAAAAAAAAATTGAAAAAGCAAAAGGAATCTAATCGTAACGGTGCGTCGAATCTAATTGTCATTGATACCATTTTAAATGATAACAGAACAATATATTTTGGTGTCTGTATTACGTATAGTGGCTTTGCTATGAAAGTCTTTTATGACAGTCGACGGCAGTGAGACGGAATCGACTGCGTGGAGTTTTGACGAAATTTCGGAGATTATGATATTAGAGAGCGAGAGAGAGAGAGAGAGAGAGAGAGAGAGAGAGAGAGAGAGAGACGAGCCGATTTTTGGTAAACGTTTTACACGAATTTGCTTACTGTCAAGCAGAAAGTTTATTAGGAATCATCGTATTAGATAAATCGTCCTCGTTATTACGAGTGGCAGACATATTTAATGACCGTTTAATGGAAGAATCGTTAGCTGATAAACAAAAAATTAGTAATTACGCAAGATAATTGACTTCTGATCGGCCGATGTCGCGTTATCGACGTAAACGATCGATCTTCTTTGTCGACTATTGGAAAAACGCACACAAGACTCGACGTCGTTGAAATGTTCTATTTTCACGCGAAGAAGGTGCGATCGGTATCGTTCGCCAAGAATAAGACTAAAATCGGTGCAAAAGAAATTGAATTGACTGTTTGTCCTGCCGGCTCCAATACATTAGCTTGCATTGTTGATAGTCAATGAAGTAGATTGAAAATAAAAAAAAATGCCAAAGGAACCCCGTTTTAAGAATTTTGACTTTTGCGAAGATTTTGCAAGACCCGCGCCCCTTCCACTTTTTCATGAGCTTTGCGAACACATACATAATCTAGTCCTTCGGATATTGACGAGCAAGTGGATGTTTTTTGAGCGTGCGTGAGTATATTTATGAATGTGTGGGTGTCTGTGTTTACGAATGTTTGTAAACGTAAATGCAATATATATGTATATTGGAAATCAATTTGTTCGTAGCTTATTGTTAGTTAAGAAGTTCGTCACTGTCAGAAGGTATACGAATCGCAAAGTTTAATTGACGGTGATAAAAAAAATGGATGATAAGATGGCGGAAGGAAGCGGCTACTCGTTTTACAGCACGTTTTACACGAGTCAATTTTACACGAGCTAGAGGAGATATTGGATCTTTAAAGGTACAACTGTGAAAAATTAACTAGATCACTTGGATTGTGCGAAACAGCGAAACAATCTCTGTTGAGTATCCAACTGAAATTGGGACGATATTGGTTAGAATTTTGGCCCGTGTGAAACGGGCTTAAGAGTTTTCTGTCAATGGAAAGTAATTGCTGTGCGTTATCTTAAGTGTAGTATTTTCAAATAATCAATGCCGCTCGCCGCTCGCTCCTCGGGTCAAGTTTCGCTGACATTGAAATGCAGCTGCTGATGCACTTTTTTCGTGATGCAATTATTCGAGGGTATTTTACAGGCGTGTAATCCGTGGTAATCATGCGCGCTTAAGATTGTTTGTTAAAGATGTTAAAGATGTTGATTATTCGAGTAGATAGAGGAATTTGCCAAGGAAGCGAATGCACTGCTGGATGAGATGCTGTAGCCTGGATGCTGCAGAAGTCGTAGTATTATTATAGGTTGTGATTAGTTAGCTGATCAGTCGAAATTATTGTGGATGAGAAGCGATGGGAATAAGATTTAGGAATAAATGGGAGAAAATCTTGAAGACAACTTCAGGGGAATCCCTAGAGAAGCGTTATCGAGCCTATTGCCGAGCTAATGTCTATGTAATTTTGAACGTGGCTATACCTCAGCTAGATTTCTATATTCTTTTTCTAATCTGCTTAACATTGAAATTGATAAATTTTTTTTAATTTATATAAATGATCTGTGTGCCAGCTGCGAGATAATCACGTTCCAACTCGTTACTCTGTACCACTGTAAATACATAAGTCAGTGTGTAGATTAGCCCGAGTACGTTATTAATAAACGATTATTAATACTAAAGGATAATTGTCAAATAAATTTTAAAGAACCCGTATATTTTTATTCAAAAAAATACATACGTCGCATTTGACTTTGTCAATTTCGTAGTAGATCAAGCAGAAGAGTTGCGATTTCTGGATTGCAAAGCTTCGCCCATTTGGAACTGAATAAGAATTATGAGGTAAGTGGCTGTCGCACTGAGTATCTACAACAGTCGTGAAGTTGGTAAAAAGATAGAAAGTTGTTATCGTCCGGTTGTTTCTCACCGAATGAAGCAAAGTGAAGTCCAGATTGAAGAATTGAAATGCAGTGAAGGAAACGCTCTTGTGAAGAAGCTGTAGAGAGAATTGTTTAAGCTGAAACAACAATTCCAGATTTTATTGATTGATTTTATATTCGTATCAACGTAAATTTCACTGAATACTTAAATATTAAAGAAAACGCAAAAGTCAGATCAAACGATGAACGTTACCTCAATTTTAGCTTCTCGGTTCAGCGCGCTGTCTAACAACTTGTGAATAACGTCACTGGTTCGTTTTGCCTGAAAGGAGAATTTAAACAACCAGAACCTCGAGGATTTCACTTTTTAGACTTTCAATTGAAATATTCGATCATTACCTCTCTCACAGTCTTGGTGACGCTCCAGGCGAGAATGGCGATAGGATATACAAGGATGACAACCCAGGAGATAAAGTCTAAGACAATTAAAAAATTCATCTCCTCCCTAGAGACGATGAACGGACCCAAAATATAATAAGTGTTGTAGACTAACGAATAAAAATAATATGCAATTGCGAGTAGGATAGAAACTCCATAATATTCGGAGACCTCGTGGGAGATTTCGCAAAGGTTCGTGTAAACCAGTTGCAGCTTCCTTATACTTCCGATTGCCGAATCATTGGCTAAGATGTATCTAGGCAGGTTGAAAGGATTTCCTGGATAAAAATCAGCTACGACGTTGCACCTGGGGATGAGTGCAAGGAGCGCGCGATTGGTGGCATTGAACCTGCGTTCGATGATGTTCACCACGAAGGTGTACTGGAGCATCAGCCAGTAGACGATGAAGGTGGGAATTGTCACGGCAAACAGGGATATCATGTTCTCATTGAAGGCCACGACCTCCAAGGACAAATGATTTACCCACAGTGCAATGCTTCCCAGGAAGAAGAAGAGAAGAAGGCAGATGCCGAGGTGATCGCGAAATATATCATCCATCCTCAGCAAGATACGATCCAGGTGGGTGATCCTGTCAGCAATTCGCATTGCTGTCTTCTGCTTCACGGTGCAGATCAAGATTGCTATGGTTACCACGAGGATACCGCAAACTGCCTGGGTCGTTTCGATGAGTTGAACTAATGGCGTCTTGTTGGGATACGACATGGAGTAGATGGACGGGATGCCTAAGTAATTCATTCCCAATAAGAAACAGGCGAGTAAGACGTTATACACGGTACCGAATCTCGAATAAACGAATTGCGTTGAGATATCAAGAGATCTGTCTTTGTTCGTTGCGTTAGGGTTTCCGGTGTCTACGGATACTTTAGAGTCTTTCAAGTTCTTCAAGCTTCCGGATCGTATCGAGAACGTAGCGAGTCCGACCATTTTGTAGCCGAGTATCAAAACTCGCAGAAGTATCAGACTTATTTTTTCTCGTTGCATTTTAGATTTTAATTTTATCATTTGACCAGTCGAATAACGTATTTGCGTAATACGTAACACTTTCCAGTCGACTTTGTCTGTCCCTTTTGTACCTTCTTAGGTCTCTACGACTGTCTACACTTTAGCAGGGCTTTCAGGGTTTGTCGCGGTGTCGGTGACACTGGCGACTTCCTCGAGAGCAACTGGCGAGAATTTGTCCAGGTGACAAGAGGCTCATTTGTGTATCGCGTGCGGCCACCAGAGAGTACCGAGAACGGGACCACGTTAAATATTCAATAAAGCAAAGGATAGTGACTGTCGTCATATTTATAATCAGTAACAACTTTGAAGGTTATCGAGAATCGATCCTACATCCAAGGAAGTCGATTAATCGTGATCGATAAATAAATTTTACGATCATTCGCGTTAATAATTATGCTTTTCCGTGGTTTTATCTCGGGATCTTTCAATCCACGAGGAATACTTGGAATCTCACGTATCATTATAAACTCGACGACTAATTATACGATGGTTTTACCTCGATACTCTAAAAAAAATTAATTTACATACAACAGTATCCCCAGTTCCCGTTTGATAACTATGCTTTAAAATAAACGTATTTTCAGTGTCATTGTTTCTTGAAGAATTTCAGGAATTTCAATTTTGTTTTTACATTATCATTTTGCATCGATCATAAATGCATTTAATTAATTTTATTATTCTGGATATTAATGGAGATTCAACCACGCTCCGTTCAGTAGACTGCAATTCAATTTGCAACTTTTCAGTCATTATGGTTTTCCAATGTGCAACGAGCAATACGTGTCTTATTAATTCGCAAAGTGCATTCCGCGGGGTGATAAACATTGATCGATTTATCGTCATGGTTACTCCATCGCTAACAAACAATCAGCCACGTCGAGTCAGTCTTAACTTCGCACTTGTCGCTTAAAAGACGTAAAAATTTTTATTGATAAACAATAAAGACAAGAAAGTAGACACGGTAGAGAGAAAGAAAAAAAACGTAGAAAAGATGTTTAAAGAGTGCCAGCTTTTTCGAGCAAGGGACTTCGTGTCTCTGCTGGGCCCGTGTTTTCTGCTGTGTCGTTTCTACGGACTCTTTCCTTATAAAATAACATTAAACAATCGCGAAATTGTACATTCAAAGTGGAGATTAATTTGTTCCTTATGCACGATGCTAATGTATTTTCTGGGTCTAGCGTATATCATATATCAGATCGAATTGGGAAAACTCATAAAATTCGCGAGCGTTCCCGCATTATTGCAAGCCAAATGTTATCTACTCCTGTCTTCCCTTATCGGGGGTTTCTCCATGCTCTATACAAATTCAAAATTGAAATTCCTTCAGCAGCTCAAAGTCGTATCTTCGACGTTTCCCGAAGCAACTTTCATCAGAATGTCCCGGATGGTTCATGCAAAGGACATTTTGGGATTTCTCATTCTGTTTGGACAGATGTCAAATATTTATTCAGAGAACAATGTTCAATCTCTGGGTAACGCCTTTTCGTTGTATTCAACAATAATGGTGTACACGCTGGACATGCTTTATGTAAATTGCGTCTACGTGCTTCGCGCCGGATTCAAAAGCGTCAATGAGAATCTTTACGGTCTTCAGAATTACATGATAACAGAGAAACCGCATCTTCTTCGAAGAGTCTACCACCAGTACAAAAACCCGATAATCCTACTTGAATTGAAAGCACTCAAGGAAAAGCATCACACCCTGAGCGAAGCTGTTCACCAATCGAATAATGTTTTTGGCTTTCCTATTGGCACCAGTGTCGTACTAACGTTTACCGAAGTCACGTTTAGTCTGTACTTTTATATTCTTTGGCAAACCAGTGACATGGACGTCGATCTCAAGCATCAAATTTGGTACTCGTACTTCATGACGTCCGTGACGTATTATTCGATCAAATTGCTCGTAATAATATGGACGTGCGAGGCAACGAAAAACGAAGCTCTACGGACCGGAAGTCTTGTTCACGAGATGCTCATTCGCATAGCTGACATGGACGTTAAGCACGAGGTACCGTAGTTACATTCCTATCATGTAATCAGTGAACCACGGATTGGTCATTCTGATAACTGTGAGTTTGATTGCAGCTGCAACTCTTCTCGTTGCAACTGCTCCACAGAAGCAACACTTTTAACGCCAAAGGTATCGTCATTGACGCTACGCTTTTTAAGGCCGTAAGTATTTCTTAAGGTGATTCTTAATCAGAGCGATAGTTTCTTATCGTAGTACTGTTGGGTTGCGAAAGAAAGAAGAAAATCTTTATTCGTAGGTTGTCGGGGGAATCGCAACTTATCTTCTTATCTTGATTCAGTTTCTTGTATCGTCAAAGAAGTAAAAGAAAAATAATTTTAATGGAGCTGGAATTCCAGGTGTGGTTGAGTGCGTTGAACTTTGACTTGAGCGCCTGATGAATGGCAACACTCTGCCTGTACTGTATATCTGGTAAACTGCCTTCAGGCGTACGATATTTTAACGATGGAAATAATAAGAAATAAATTATTTAATTAAGAAGAAATTGGTACTGTATTAAGTGATGGGTTAGCACGAATAAAAGGAGGTGAAAGTTGGAAAATATTGTTGAAATAATAATTATTATTCCTCTGCAGATTCTTGGTCAGGTAAGTAGTACCAATTGTTTTTACGAGCTTTTAATATGGAACGATTTAATTCACGCAATTTGTAGTAATTTAACTGTCGCCTGGTTGACCTAAAAATTCCGATGAGATAATCCGAATAATTCAGTCGATTCATCGATCGAATCGCACGGTGTACATATTAGCTAAGCAATATAATATTTTTATCTCGTTATGTCGAAAAGCGTTATCATGTTCGTCCCACGATAACAACGGAGCGAAATACACTTTAATAAATTCATTGTTTCAGCAAATCACCAGTTGACCGTAATTCCCTTTTATCCTTCCCTTTCCCGTACTGTTTTTTTTTTTCATTTTTTCCCTTTCTCTTCATCACTCTATCTGTCGCCAAGTATGATTAATTAGCGCAGGAAAGTCTCAACGTATTTTATTCATAATAACCTGCGATTGATATTAATCACTTGTTCAATTTGTTATCATTTCCGTGTCGAGACTGAGAACCTAACAGCAGGAACGAAACGATTGAAAAGGTCACAGGTCGTAAGTTATGGTCAATTCTGAAGTCTGACGTGCAACTGGCAAAAATCAAAGACATCGAAAAGGAATGAAATAATCTGAGATTTCCCGTGCCAGCGTTTAATTCCTCGTGTGCGGAGCAGCGCAGCGACCGCGGACTACAGTGATTGTACGTACGTTTGTTGTGTGCCAGGGGGAACGTCTCTTGGAGAGGAGAAGACAAGTCGGGCTCGTGCAGAGCGTCGGCGTCGATTCAGTCAAGCGCCAACCGCCGGACGCTCGGCGTCGTTGCGACCGTGAATTCTTCTCCATCCTCCTCAGCGTCCAATTTCTTGTTCCACCACTACCATCACCACCATCTCATCACAAACCACACGTTACATCCAGCATCCCAGTCACTTCACGGATTTCGCGTTTGCGTGACCTTTCACGGACGCATCTTTATGAATGGACGACAGTGCAATGCACGCGACACTTGAGTGCTACGATTCTTCAATCGCTAAAGAGAGCGAGAAGGAGAGAGGAAGAGGGAGAAGCAGAGAGTACAGCGTGAAGTTGTTTTCTGACTGTGTCAAGTAGTTTTTATCAGTTTACTTCAATGTAGTGAAGCACACAATAAAACCGTTGAATGACAGTTGATACTGAGTTAATAATGAATTGATAAAAGAGAATTTACATTGTGGCAAACTAGTGGAAGTTATTGCTTTGATTTCTCGCATTTATGTCAGCCTTTAATGGCTGGGCAAAATCGTATTGAATTAATGGAGTGTCGCGGCGGGACGAAGTCAATCGCGTACTCGTGCCTCGACGCTTCTGTGATAACTTGGATAACTCGTTATAACTGTATCGAGATTCTGCCAGTCTCATCGGTATGAATACGACTGGTGATTTGCGAGGTAGAACGAGGGAACGAGCTCGCACGGAAATTGAAGCAGAAGAAGAAGCTCTGTTTTGAGTATCAGGTGAGTCGAGTATCGAGTTCTTGGTTATCAGGCGATGTAAAGTAAACGTTCTGATAGTTTAATAAAGACTTATCGCAGTGAAGTTTACGTAAAACAAGAAAAGTAAAGAGAATTACAAGAGGTCACGCTATACGGGCCTATCGAACGTGTCAATTTGAAAACAACTGTTCAAACCGTCGTGACTCCTTAATCACTACCATTAGAAAATATTCTACAAGACTTCAATTTACTTAGGACAGTTTGCTCTCTTTACATTAAAATTCTTGATGAATAAAGAAAGAGATATATCATTAATGAAATCCTCTTGTAAAAAAGCAGGAAGAAGGCTGAAGTTGCAGGCTTATTATAGTCCATAGTGACAACGACGACAGTAGCTTTTGCATTAAATGTAAAAACTTGTTTGTGCCAATCGATTAGTTAGCTAACTATATGTTCCATAGTCAGACACACGTCCTTGCAGATTAATCATGCACTTTTTCTTTCCGTTCTATCGGTAAGGCTAGTATTTCTGGACCAGAATGGAAGCTGGCGTGAGGATAATAAAAATGGAGATTTGTACAAAGGAAGTTGGTTTATTACATTCTATTGTAAATATGATAATGTAACGAGTGAACCTCCGGGATTCTCATGTTTTTTTTTCTCTGGGGACAACGTTATGAGTCGCGAGCGTGTGCTTCGCTGATAAAATCGGATCTGGGCTGTGCCGGTTGTATCACCCTGTCTCTTGTCTGACTCAGCTACTATATATGCTAGATCGTTTCGTAGTTCGTAGTAAACAAACTAATTTACACGCTTACGGAGCATAGAGCCGAAAAACAACGTAGATTTGCCTAAGTTTATTTCACTGATGATCATAATTATTTTCGTCAACGTTTAAGAGACCTCACGTTCAGAAAATTAAATTTTTAAGTAAGTATTCAAATTCCTACATTTCGTAAAAGACGTCATTAAACTTCTACTGTGATTACGAAGGTTTACTAATTATCCTTCTACGTTCCCGTGATCATTGCTTGCATACCTGTTTTACCAATGCCATGGGCATACATACAAATGCCCTATTAGCTTACGGGATGGATACGATCGATTGGCTATTTGGATAAATTCTTGGATCTCGACAGTGGTGCAATGACTCAATGACAACGCCAGATTCGAATGACTATAATAGAGTCGAGCCAAGATGGATCGAGATCATGCCGGAAGTAGAGTCGAAGGCACTGTCTCTCCTTCTGCCTTCCTTGACTTGTTTACTAGACTTGCAGAGTGAATTCACGTCGCCAATTGAATTAGCATAACCTTTTCGTTGCGTCAGAGGTGCAGCGTGCTTAGGCGTGCAGGGCTCGTATAAATTAGACATAGAAGCTCTAACGAACACCTGAAATTATCATTAGCCAAGCGTGTGAACTCTTAAAGAGAAAAAAAACAGTGACAGTGACTACAGCTGCATAAAAACGTAGAATCAGTCGTTTGTCACGAAGAAGAGATTTCATGGTACAGTAAAAAGATATATCATACCAAGGGAGACAAGGCCAGCATCCAAGCAGTGATGCAATTTATTGGCCGGCAGTTCATTGAAAATGACAGGTTGATTTGTACAAAGACATCACGTTGGCACCTTCTAAGTGACACATTCTCACTATTCCAAGCCGTAGACTTCCCTCGGAATTTCAATTCTACGACATTTCTCATTGTCAGACGTCACTGTGCAACAAACCGGACCTTAGGATTCCATCCTCCCTACGGCTGTTCTCGACTGGCTGCAACTCCCTGGTTACTATAGCGACTGGCTGCATCGGGCTGCAATCCAGCCAAGCCATTGCCCCGTCCGCCCACTCATCCCCTTGCCAATTCCTACATTAAACATCGCAGCTCAGTGCCATCCACGTTATGCATTCCTTAGTCCCTTTGACCTTTGAACCTTCTGTCCCCCTTACCACCCGAACCACCCTCCATGTATAATCCATCGCTTCTAACGCTTCTGTGTAAACTAACAAGAAACCGCCATTAACTTTAGTCTTGGCTAAGCTATTCTCAGCCAAATAAATCGCATTGCCAATACGTGACTCGTGCGTGCACGTTAAACTTGTTTACGCATTGCGCGACATCGTCAGCGTCATACGCTGTAACTAGAGTAAGTCGGAACCTTGACTCTTTCGCGGATTGGTGTGCCGTTAGAATAACCACTCTTCACTCAATATAGAGGAACGAGATCATGTGCTGATCGTATAAGGAAATTTCAATTTATCGTCGTATTGCCAAATTTTACCTACATGCGTAAATTTCGAAAATCCTAGTTGCTAAAACTCTCATGCATATGAGATATATTAGCACTTGATCCGTATTTACCGCTATATGACTTGTATGTATGTATACACTTGCGAAAATCTCGAGGTCGTTACTTGCAGCTTGGGAGAATGCAAGTCGGCTCAGCAGTTTAGCGGAATTTATTAATAGACTAGGAATATGTAGTGCGCCGCGCCTTGATTGCTTTGTGTTTTCGCGAGATCGGTGACCATAGCGATTCGCCAATGGGGGTCGGAGTATATCAACCTGTTTGATATTTTATTCATGGATTCAATGCTGAATAATCCATTCATTGATGGAGGCTCCAGTTATGCTTTGTGCGAATATTGTTCTTACGTATAATGAGCCGTGATGAATTTTAAAGTGAAGGGGGATGCATCTAGAAATTACTACGTGCTTGTACGTCGCGTGGTGTTTTTTAAGGTATTATCTTATCTCTTATAGAATATACCATCTTTGGCTGAGTCTATTGTTCTAAATCTAAATTCTAATTCTATATGGAATTTCGTGGTAATGATGGTGGAATAAGTCTAAGGGCGTGGTTATAATTAGATAGAAATTTGGGAATGAATGGAGAGCAACGTCTCAATGAAATATATTTCTGTAGTGGATGACTCAATGATCCGACGCATATGCTCTGCGTTTTCTGTATATTTTTGCAAGTTGCAGACGGTAAAACCTGACGTATTGGACGTGGCTGCGCGTTGGATATGCGAATGTAGACTCCGTGGGTCTTGAGCGTGTGTTGGTTAATGATTATTCTAGGAACGCTCGTAAAGTTATTTACACCCGTCAAGAGGGAAAGTATGTGATGGTGTGGCACGTGTGTAAACGGGAATGTCCATAAGAAGTTTGAGAGGAAGTTTGACTGGTAGGAATTTGACGACGAAAAAGAGTTCATGCAAATTTATAACCACGCGAATGCAACTTATTTCCGCGTGTCCTTCGTGTTTACGATCCTTGCGAATCAATTAAGGAGGAGTATCACGTAACTTTTTCTTTTTATTCGATTACAAAAAACACTCCACGAGTGCTTGTTCCAGATTTTTTTTTATTTTCATTCACACTCCGTTCGTATCAGGCATTTGCGATTTGATAATTCCTTCCCACGTAGGTACACGCCGACCCGATAAGATTACACGCGTAATAAGTCTTTTTGATAGTCTAGAAAGTATGTTTCTTTGACTTGGGAGATAGAAGGACGGTTAACGCAGAAGCTATAAAATGTTATTTTTTATTTTTATTTTCGCCAAGAAAGTAATCTGCTAGCAAGATCCGGGAATACTTTTCATTCGATGCTGAATCTTTTTCCAGAAAGAGTAGCCGAAACGAAAACGACTCATCCACCCTTGTTAAGCCTGTTTCCACGTGGGAATGGCACGCGATGCTTGTCGCCGTGATTGGTAGCCCCGCGACAGTGTCGTCTTTCTCTAGCGCTCAGCTATTATTAAAGTAACCGAGTCTCTTTCGTATAAATAAAGCTTGGCAGTCCGCTGTTGCGTGTAGTTTGTTTTCGTATACACTCCGAAGCTACTTCACAAGATCGAGATTATGTACGATCGAATGGCCCAGTATTTTCGACAATGATTGTACTACTCGGACTGTACTGTTTATAATAAAACTAATAATCATTTACGTATCTACCTTTATTGTTACTATCATTTATTGAAGTATCAGAGCAAGACAAAAGGAACTAAGTATAAGAAAAATGTTAAAGAAGATATTAAAAGATTTAGACGAATTGCAAAAATATGTGAAATTCACTAAGTTTATCTACTGGAGGAGAGACACGTTCGTGTTACTGATTCTCATTGTTTATAATTTTTCATTTTTCAATTAGATAAGGTACTCTGGTAAAAATATATCTTTAGCAAGAGGCTAAAGTAAATGATAAAATAACTCAAGTCCGGTATCAGCTATCAGGAGATGACCTTTTGCTTTATTTCCTCATTCACAAAAAGCACATGTCGAGGTAATAACTTTGTATAATAGCAACACTCTATTTTTTTCCTGATCCCACCAGCATACAAAACCTGCCGCGCAAATGCCGCCATACACTCTATTTATCGTTATCGATCGAGATAGAAGTATCGAGGCAAACAAGTGACGCAAAACAGTTTCAACTGATACGTCAACTGCATTATTTCTGTTTTCCTAACAACGTGACTTTCTCTCTCAACTGATAAGGCACTATCGGTATGATCGGTGATGGTAGATTGTCGAAATATATATTCGACGTGCTCGATCGATTAATTATTACCCATCAATAAATTCTTATTGTAATCAATCCTTGTCTCAATACCCTACTAACCCATATCGTAATCAGAATGATAAAAATGCCATTGTTTCAAACAAAAAAATTTACAAAATTCTCACGAGTGCAACGAGTGCGTTAACCAGTGCATCGCATTTACATTCTCTCCATGAGATAGTAATATACGTAGTACACCTAACCTATGTGTGCACTGTCAATAGTACGCTCTCTCACATTATCCAATTCTCTGTAATTTCATTGGCAGCAAAGTGCGTCTATTCGTAACGGTCTTACGTCGTTTGAGTCTTTGCAGGCCTGACGTTATCGCGAACCCAGTGGGCACTCGAGGTTATCGCCCGTAATGACTCGGAGTTATTATGCCTCGTTAAGGTTGCACCACGTGCATCTCGTGCGTATACGCTCACGCGTACATTACAACCGGAAGGACGAAGTCGCTTGAACACTACTGATTTATGGTAGACCTATGGAGGCCCGATACAACACGACGCTCAATGCGACGCCCCGCGACAGCACGACGGCGACGCCGTGCGCGATGATAAAAATAATTTCTCTCGCTCGTTCCTTAAGTGAATTTGTCGCTTGGGAGTCGGACGTCGCCGATGACTCTTTTCGTGAGCGTCTAGGCGTTTCTTGAGCGACATCGAAATATTACTCTATCGTGATAGAGCCACGTGTTTAGATTAATGTCTTTGGTGAATTGCTATTAAGCAGCTTCATAGAGACTATACGGAGATGAGCACAGGAACGATTACTTTGTCAGGATGGCAATGAATCCAAGTTACCACAGTAAACCAGGTAGACATGGCGTCAAATCGTAATGATTGCCTAAAGGAAATTTCCTCTAAGTAGTCGGTATCTGCTACAAGGTAATCAGTGCCCGGTTGATCAGCAACGTAGGTATTATCAAAAAGTACAGCAAATCCGGCAAAGAATGCTTAGGCTATTGTAAACAGATCCTTTCCGGCATTGGAAACAGTAAAATACACAGGAGTCTTAGCTTCTGTAACTAGTGTATACCTACTCGGTGCAGCACGGTAACCATTCTCTTGTTGCATTAGACGATGACTATAGTGTGCGGCAATCGCTGCCCTCTGGACGTGTTCCTGTTGCCACTGCCAGTGCGTCTTGTCGCGTCAGTGGCAACGACTGTCGCGCACCATAGTCATGGTTCCTAGTGGAACAAGGGAATGGTTACCGTGCTGGTCGGTAATCCGTGGCACTGCGTCGAGTAAGCATACGTTAAGCTGCAGAGCTAAGACTCCTGATTTACTATGGAAAGTTGGATTCATCGCCGTGCTGACCAGTAATCGTTCCCCTGCTCTTTTTTTTGTGTATCAGAAATACACGTAGCCAATACAGGAAATGGACGGTGCGTGTTTGTTGGACGGAATATTTTCAAGGTTAATTCACAAGGTGACCCAAGGACGTTCGCTTAACCCTGACACGGTAAAGAATAAAAAAATTCCAACCGAAAGTGGGTTATATATCAGACAGTAATCAATCCAATTTCGAGCAAAGCCATTAAGATACTCTTTATTTACGTCGTACGCGCTGTATGGTATCACGCGTTATTACCATTGGTAGGGATAAACGTATTACGAAGCGGACATCAATGTCGACCATGTTTTATTCATAGGTGATAACGAAGTTCATAGGTCGAGCCACTTTAACGCCTCGGCGGATGGACTAACGACTCGAGCCTACTAAATTGCAAGTATTTATTCGTGTAACCGGCTCTCTTGCGTCAATAACGCCCACTTGCGAAAGTGCGTCGCGAATACTGCATTGCCCTTTTGTTTTCGCCAGCCAAGCGCCAATTAAACGTCGCTCATTAACTGCCAGTCAGGGTTACCTGTGTATTTATGCAGGCTCTCTCCACCTGGCCTATTATTATATCTTCGTCCTGAGAATTATTGAGCAGACGATTTCATTCAGTTGTGCGTACACGTCTGAGAAAAATATATTTTGCGAACTTGCCTATTGTTCTTTGACATTTGGCAATGAGTCGCGCGTCTCTTTTTCTTCCTAGAGACGACAGCTGTCGCGAGTCAAGGCATCGGCTCGACGACTTGCGACGGCTCGAGTCGTTCCGGCAGACGCTCAGCGACACTCCTCTTAATTTTCTCGTCACTCTCGATGCTCTTGAGCGGCTGTTGCAACGTCTCTAAAAATATCGTTCGATCGTCTTTCGTATGGAAAGTTCGTCAGAGATCTTCCCCCTCCCCCTCATCTCTCTTACTCTTTGGTTCTCTTTACTCTTTTTTCTTTCAACTCGATACTCCGTACACAAACAACGTCGCGTCCGTGTTCTTGGTTCCTCGGATGATTTCATGGTCTCTACGGTCTTCGTTATCGCTGCCATCGCTATCAGCGACAGTGTTTCTATCGTTTTTCACCTGACTAAACTTCCTTGAGACTCGATGAGTGAGAAGTAATGTAATCTTCTTTCCTTGGCCATTGTCAAAATGGCGTGTGACAGTATAGGCTCGTCCGTCTTTGGAATTTCAACCTTCGCTAGCGCCCGCGTGGTGTCTTCGAAGTTCACGTGCGATTGTTGGTAGTTGAAGTTTTAAGCCACGTTCACACGCCTCTGGCTAAATTGTGTTTTAGGGACGTACGTCGATTTTCATTTGCGATGCGGAAAACACTTCGGCATGGTTACGTGAAACAACAAAACTTCTTGGTTTTGTCGCTCTATGCAAATGGGGCTTACTGTTTCGTCGTCCTTGAGACGCTTTTAGAATTTTAAACGGTAAAACGCTCACGGATTTCTCCGTAAAAACAGTGACAAACCGTAAGCCAGGTGTACTTCGCGGATTATGACTGAGTCTAAGAAGTGGCTCGTATTTTAAAGAATAAATTAGCCAGTAAATTTCAACGGTAGTTTCGGTTTGCAGATACTTAATACTTTGTAGATTCGTTCAATGGGCCATATTTATTTCCTTCGATCCTCAAACGATCTTGTAAAATCTTAAAAATGTGGAATCATAAAAATCTACACGCGATCAATAATTTCTTCGAGTCTATTACACGTGTAAACCTTTTAAAATGTCACCGGAAAGCTCAGCCAAGCATTAAGACATTCTCACAATAGGAAATTCAAAATTTAATGATCTGTATCTTTTCGATATGAAAGTTAGAGGAAAGCATTGCCAGTGAAATAAGGCGCAGAGGCGACGTCTAGGCGTCGCGACGTCTCGGCTCTGACAATTACACTTGTTCTCCATGTCTCTCTGCTATAGATATGTATATACACACACACTAACATAGATGGTGCTTCTGATAACGACGTTGGTGGTATTGCTGGCGCCGGAATTCCTTGAAATAGAATTGCTCAACGGAATTCCCATTCAGCGACCAATTCGAGCATTTCAAATTTCCAATATGAAATTTCGTCATGGCATCGATACCTACGTGATTATTATAATGACCGCTTAGCACTGGCCATTTATCAAAATCTAATCTTGATCATTTTTATAGAGTATCTAGTTATCGATATTCGCTCGAAATCTTGATCGCCCGCTGTGTCGATTGCAATACGCGCGAGTCTTCGATTCTGCATATTCATGATATAAAATATCGTAAATACCCAATTATAGCGTATTTACATACAGGTGTTCAATAAATTTCAAAATCGCGCCAGAAGAAGTGCCTGCGTTTGATTATTTTATTAGCCTTGTCGTTTCTTATTTCGTTACCACGTAAATTTATATCGATTCCCATTGATTTAAGGTGCTTTGCTATACGATCCACGTACATTCTCCGCATCACTGTTTCCAATAAAAATCCTATTAGAACAGTTTTAGAGACGACGATGAGGTCAACAACTTGCTCGTAAAATTTGTCGGCAGTTGGTCTTTCCAGTTTGATCTGTCGAATGGAACGACGAATTGCTATAGTTGGACTTTACGACTGCTCCTTATAATTGTCTCCTACGTTTCCCTGTATCGATGACGTATCCGACGGCAGTCGTTAAATTAACCATCCATGGCGAAATCATTAGATTTATTAAATTTGACCTTGTCTCGGCCAACGACGTAAAACTTTTTTTTCTCCATACTTTGTTCGCGAACCATTTTAATTAGTCGGTCAGGTTTATGTGTCTCCATTGGTTACTGATTCCTGGCAACTAAAGTGGCCCAGGTCGATAATCGTCATTAGAGTGTATAGCGGCCATGTTGAGAAAATAAACGGAGTGAATTCGATAACAAAAAAATTCAGCTTTTTCCGAGGGTCGTAGGCACCGTGTATTATTTAACGTGAAATGCCCCGGGAAAAGAAAGATCAAAATAAACCAGCGACGTCTTTTAATAAAAGTCCGACGACACACTTTCCTCGTGCCAATTTCGCATAAGTTGCACGAGAAAAATATTTATGCCACGTTTCTTTTCCTTCTCTCCCGTTTCCATCCTTCGTACTCTTTTTATATTTCCCTCTTTTTTTTGCTTCTGTCATCCGGTATTCCCCATCCGGCAGTCAATAACCCTTCTTTCGATGAACGCGTCTTTATAACAGTCTCTTTTGAATCTTTTTTGACAGACTTTCTTTTCTAACAAACACTAAAATCTTGCTTTCTCCAATCGAACGAGATTTTTGTGGCTTTTACAACCAAAGCGAATGGAGCCAGTGGGTGTAGCTGGTTTCTAACCCTTTGGGTCCCAGCGATATTTTTATGATGCATTAATTTTGAACTCGTTTAAAGTTGTTGCCTGTCAAATATATATAATATATAGCCCAAGCATTTTTATAATTTTATTTTTACGTATATCCCTGATATATATGCAAATACAAAAAAATACAAAGAAGTTGTTTTAACTAAGGTTAGATCATCAGGGAGTTATTTTCAGCAAAATATATAAAGGGCATCAAATTCAGATACGAATTTCGAGTCCCGGCGACTCAAATTGCTCAGAAAGAATCTTTAGATGTCGAATGGAAGATGCCGTAAATTCATCAGACGGTTAAAGTCGTAATGTATTTGGATTCATTTGAATTGAATAAATACGCAATGCTAGAGTTAATTTGTCGCTGTTGCTAATGAAGATCTAAAATTGGAACCTGAATAACTACACACATGTTCTGACGCGTGCGTGTGCACATGCGTATATGCGTGATATGTCGATTGGATAGTTGGACACACGATAATTGATAAATATATAAACAGCTGCGTTACGTTACGGCGCGGTCTTTGTCGATTAACGAGAGGCGCCTTTTTTCTTGTTTTTGTTATGACCGAGAGTATTAAAATATTTGTTTCTCAATTGGTCACCATTGCTTTCATGTGGCCGGGCAAGCCGCTCGAGACAACAGGAGAGAATAACAGAGCAGAAGAGAAGAAAAGAAAAATTCATTATCGCAGAATAAGAAGCAGTTGCATTGATATTTACTTGTCTGGCTGTTTTCTTCATTTGTTTTTTATCTCTCGCTGTTTCTTTTACATCTCGCGTGTTCACAATTACCTCTTAATGATGCGCAGCGTAACGTCCTTCAGTCCTCGCTCGCCATTGGAAATATCCTTTATTCGTATTCGTTTCAGGACAAGGTTTAGAGGTCGAAAAATGTCGAGACCCGGATCCATCCTTGGCCTTCTGCTTATCCTGGCCGTTTTTAAGCTCACGGAGTCGAATAAGTGTCTCACGATGCGCGAAGGTAATTTCAATTTCATAAAATAAGATAACCGTCACGATTCTCGACGACCCATTCGATCGTCTGTCTTGTGATCCGATGCAGAGGTCAATCCAAAGCGGGTTATCCAACTCGATGGACAGTCCTTGAACATCCATTTCGAACTCTCGAGAAGGATGACCCAGAGGCTGGCCTCCTGGGTAATGAAAATATTCCTCGAGGAAGTTCTGGGTTATCCGGGAATAGCGTTCATTGAGAAGGACGATAAATTCAATGTCTCCGAGACCTTCGCCAGGTTATCAGATCGTGTTAAGAATGTCCAGCGGACCATGTAAGTATATATATGAAATTCTAAATTCCTCATTTAGGCATCGTCGTAGTCGACCTGACCCTCGGGTCTCCGCTTGTAAAGAATTCCAGAGACTATGGTGAATATGGAAGTCTGGATACCACCGCACGAGGACACGACACCCCTGCTGAAACAGTACGACGTGAAGCTCTGTGGCTGGGTCACGGCACCAGGTCACTTTGGATGGTTCATTCCGGAAAGATTGGCCAGGGTCGAGGATACCTGGTTGACCTTCACCAGACAGGAAAGTTCCTCACGCTTTGACGTGACCGACAGAACTCTCCTGAATACCATAAGGAACTTTAGTATTGATCAGGTGAATGGTTCTTATTACTGCAAGGAATCATTTTGCCAGGATGGAATGTACATTCCCAGTCACTGTCAATCGATCGACGGTAAAGATCAGCATTGTGCTTTGCTATTGGCTGCCTATGCCGACGTCACTAGATTCGTCAAGGATCACATAGACCGACTGAAGCTGTACGTTAAGGTCGTCTGGGTTGGACCTAACCTTGCTCACCTGGTGAAGTATCTGACCAAGGAATATCTAGTCCGAGGAGATGCTGGGAAATCGATAATGATCCTGCACTGGACCCCGAGTTCGATAATCCCAAACGAGAGGGAATTTACGAGCGTTCTCTTTCCCCGGTCATTGAATGGAAACAGCGATTATATCTACGAATCAAACCGATTGGTCAAATTAGCCTGGGCCAAACTCGAATCAGTCGCGAAATTCGCCTACGAGGCAATAAATCGCGCCAATTTTACTCAGGATATGTACGAGGACCTGATCGACCGGTATAACAGGTTTCCCAATAGAAGGCTGCTCCCTATCGAGAACGAGCATGATTGGGATCAGAAAATGGAAGAAAGCATTGCTTGTGATTGGCTCAAAGAAAACCTAGATTATACTTTACGTTATTGGATGCCTGATAACGAGGATAAGAATACTTTATATATCGGTGGCATCTTCCCAATGACGGGCACGACTTACACTGCCAAGTCCATCATGGTCGCTGCCAACTTGGCGAAGAAAGCTATCAACGCTAACAATACAGTCCTAAGAGATTACAACTTGAAATTGCACGCAAAAGACGGACAGTGCAAAACGGATATGGTCATGAAGTCCTTCATCGATTACCTGGTGAACGTCGACTACGAGAAGCTCATTGGCGTCCTGGGACCTGCCTGCTCTGAAACCGTTGAACCTCTTGTTGGAGTCTCGAAGCTTTACAAGACTGTCATAATCAGTTATGGAGCCGAAGGATCCAGCTTCAATGATAGGACCAAATATCCGTACTTCTTCAGGACAATCGGCGAGAACAAACAGTACAAGCATGTTTACCTTCGACTACTGCAGCAACTTGGCTGGCATCGGGTTGCTGCTCTAACTGAAGATGGTCAAAGATACACCGAATACATATCCTACATGCAGGATATGCTTCAGGAAAATGGTATCACCTTCATTGCCAATTTTAAATTTCCCAGAGAACACGAGAGCGACGATATGTCCAGGGTAAGTTGCGATGACTTCAAGAATCCATTAATCATTCAAATTATACGAATCATTCGTGTTATATGAATTCTCAAGGACGTTCCCCATATTCTTATTGCAGTACTTGCAGAAGCTCAAGGAAAAGAGGGCCAAAATTATTATTGCTGATGTATACGATCAAGTCGCTCGCCAGGTCATGTGCGAAGCTTACAGATTGGGTATGACGGCTTTGCAGGTGAGTCTTTTTATTTTTTTTATTTTTTTATTGTTTCTTATCAATTATATAAATTCGTTATACGTATTTTTTTTCGCAAAGGGTTACGTATGGTTTTTGCCACTATGGCTCCTGCCTCGATGGTACGATACGGATTATTATAATCAAAGAGGAGAGCAAGTGGCTTGTACCACTGCAGAGATGATGAATGCCACTAATGGATATTTTGGATTGACCCATGCGTACTTTGGCCCTGACGAAGAGATCATGCAAGAGGGTATAACAGTGCGTCAATGGAGAGACAAGTACGAGCGGTTTTGCGAAATGAATCAGGAACTTCCATCGAATTACGCAGGATATGCCTACGACGCTATGTGGACTTACGCTTATGCAATGGACCAGTTAATTAAAGAGAATCAAAGTTACGTGTTTGACCTGCATTCTGATCACACAGTGAATAGATTAACGGACATTATCAGCAGGACCGACTTTCATGGGGTTTGTAATGTTAACTTTCATGGAATTTAATATGAACAGGTATGATTTTAATAATTGTTTATATCAACGTAGGTTTCCGGCTGGATTAAATTTCTTGGAGGCCCCTCTAGGTTCTCTGAGATCTCCGTCATTCAACACGTTGATAACGAGACCAGAGTCGTAGGCAACTTCCGTCCCAACATCTCCGAGGAGAGGAATGAGATCGTAGGTGGGGAACTTGATCTGAACATGTCAGCGATTGTTTGGCTGTCGAAGGAAATGCCAGACGATGGTTCAGAACCACCGCAGAGATGCGTTCTATCGGGTTTGGCAGAACTCCTAGATGTCTCCTGCGAGGTAGCCATAGTGGTAGCGAACGTCATTGGTTTTGGATTCCTTGGTGCCTTCCTGATCATTGGCTTCATCATCGTTAAGAGGAAGTAAGGAAAATAGTTGAACGAGAGGGACCCAAGCATTTTTTTTTCAAGGAATTTACTTTTCATAAATTACCTTTTTCTTTTATCAGATACGACGAAAAGGTTCGTCTTCACGAAAAGTATATGAGGTCTCTAGGCCTCGATTTCCTTCCACCAGATACCTCAGGACTGGACAAGTGGGAAATTCCACGCGACCGGGTTGTCATTAATAGAAAACTTGGTGAAGGTGCTTTTGGCACGGTGTATGGCGGGGAAGCCTTCTTCCCGGAGAAGGGCTGGCTGGCCGTTGCCGTGAAGACTCTTAAGGTCGGCAGTACGACCGATGAGAAACTCGACTTTCTTAGCGAGGTCGAAGTCATGAAGAGGTTCGAGCATAAGAACATCATAAAGCTACTTGCCGTCTGTATAAAATGCGAGCCGGTTCTCACTGTAATGGAGTTCATGCTTTATGGAGACCTTAAGACTTACCTCTTAGCTCGAAGACATCTCGTTAATGATCAGAATTACGAGGATTCAGATGAGATTTCGAATAAGAAGCTGACAGCTATGGCTCTGGACGTAGCCAGAGCTCTGAGTTACCTTGCTCAACTGAAATACGTTCACAGGTAAGGAATAAATGATAAAACCTTAGATGAATCTTTGATGGACCATTTCAAATTAATTATTTACTTAACAGAGACGTAGCCTCGCGAAATTGCCTTGTCAATGCTCAGAGAGTTGTTAAACTCGGAGACTTTGGAATGACTCGGCCAATGTACGAGAATGACTATTATAAATTTAATCGTAAGGGTAAGTAAATCCGTGGAAATTGTGTCTGACGGATTCGGAAGAAGGTTCGGGGCAAGACGAGCCACAATCCGACCAATTCGAGATTCTCCTGTACGATTCGATTTTTAAAATATGTTTAAAAAAAACGGACGTTCGAAATTTTGTAAAATCTTTTGGTTGTGAAAGATATTAAAATATCAAAATGAAAGACGTTTCGCATGGTCTTCCCTCATGAAGCCTTCGTTCGTGTCCTTGAGTCGATCACTTGATCGCTTGATCAATACGTTTCTCTATAAGGTGAACCAGACCGGATGTTACGTCTTTCCAAGATTTTCAAGATTTCAAGCCTCTGCCACGCATCCCCTTCTAAACTGTCTCGCCCTAAAGAAAATAGGAGGAGAGGTGAGATTATTTATCGAATTAGACTTATTCAGAGGAAGAGTCAGCTTCACTATCAGAATTGAGGAACGCTACGTCCTGTCCGTATTCATCTCTGATCTCGTCTTGCCCGAATCGTCTTCTTTGGATCATCCGCTTATTAGCAGCGACTTCACTTGGATCTTAATTCTTTTTACAGGAATGTTGCCCGTAAGGTGGATGGCACCAGAATCTTTAGGATTGGGCATCTTCACCCCAGCCTCCGATGTCTGGTCGTACGGTGTTCTCCTCTACGAAATTATCACCTTTGGTAGTTTTCCTTTTCAAGGAATGAGTAACAATCAAGTACTCAGTCACGTTAAGGCCGGAAATTCTCTAACAGTGCCTAAGGGAATAAAACCACATTTGTAAGTCGTTCTTCGAATATTTAATTATACCGCTATCTTAATGTACTTCACACATTTCTGATAAAACCCTCACTTCCGTTATCAACATACACATTTTTATACAGAGAGGGCTTGATAAGATCCTGCTGGACAGTTGACCACACGAAGAGGCCAACTGCACCGGAAATAGTGGATTTCCTAGCAACAAATCCGCGGATCCTCGCTCCGTGTCTCGACGTTCCTCTGGCCAGTGTCCAATTGGAGCACACGGGTCAACTCGACATTCAACTTCCGGAGAATTTCCAGAAATTCTCAATCTCTCTGTCAAAGTTCAAACAACCATCCTTAGGAGCGACGCCATTCGACTTGCTGAATCCTCCTCTTCTGGATATAGAGAATAACGAAGAAAATGGCAATATCAGTTCTTTACTAGGAGGACGTTCCACCTCTGAACCGGAAAGCTCCAGGCCGTTACTTCCGGTTGCGGAAACCCCAGTGAGATACGTCGAACTTCAACAAAACCAAAATTCACAGAGGCACGTGCCAAGATATGTTAACCTTCATCCTGGAATGGCCAATCTGATAAGCACTTCCGATGGAGACGCAAACGCCGGAAATGCTCTACAACTTGAAGAGAGAAAATCCATTCTTGCGGAAGAACACGAACCACACGACGTCTCCATGCTCTGACACATCCTCTAATAATTCTATCTTGTGGATTGATTAATCGAATGGAGACGTAGATATTGATCACGTTCTTTCGATTTAACGGAAGATCTGCGTTTCCTTTAAATATTATTCTTCGGACTGATAATGAGATTGACGTTGCAAATAAGGATGAGCTATCTGTTGCGATCATAAAGCGCATCGTGCTATGCTCATTGCAATACCGAGACTGTAATTAAAGTAAGATTAGGAAGCCGCGATTAGGTGCTTCAAATCGTTGACTAATCAATAGCAGATAAAGTGGTTAAGGAATTCTTTTAAAGCGGCCTTAACAGAATCTCCGGAAAATAATGGTCGGCGCAAAATAGATTCTTTCCAACCATGACATTTGTGAAATGCGTATTTTAATTACGATTATAAAGTTCGAAGATTCTTTTGTACAAACCTAGTGACCCGGGGCTCGTAGGATACAAGGATGATTTATATATATGTATACACACACACACTTAAAAAAAGTTTCTCGAACGAGCTGACGATCGAGTCTTAATTCTAGATCGACGTATCTTTCAGCATTTTTAATTAATTGTCCATTAGATATTATTTCCCACCTAATGATTAATGACTTATGAAAGTGATTGTCAACAAGACAAAACCGCCTCCGTCTTCCTAGCCTCGCTATACTTATAATTAATAGCTGTTCGTAAACGACTACAAGTAAAGTTCAATTAATCCAGATACTTATCTATTTACATCCTACGTACAAACAATCTAATCCTTCAATTAAATTCGAAGAGACTTTTTATTAGTATTAGAAATCGTCAAGTATATAATATGTACATAAACTCTAAACAGCTGGAATCTCAAGGACGATACATTTCTTAATGTGTCTGTACCGCGCAGAATGTTTCAAGCAGCAAATGGCAGTTGAAACTTCAAATATTCAATAATTTAATGTACACACATTTTTTTTATTTATTCTAACGTTATTTCTACTGTATTCTCGATATCGTCAAAATCAATCCTCCGTGTATAAAGAGAAATTAATCGAGTGTCTCTCGATATACGGAATATTATGAAATATAATGCGCAGAAACCTGTTCAACCAGAATTCGAGTGATTAAGCTTTAAAAGTATATAGAATGATAATTATAAAATCGAGATGACGCAACGTTTACCCAAGGAATTATCTTCCCATGGATAGTATAATGACAATTTATCATTAGAATTTTATTTTAATAGTAAGGACTACTTTAAGTGTCGTTCACCATTCGTCACACGTCACGATTCATGTGTAAATATTGTCGTAATTTTAAACGAGTAAAGTACCGAAGAACTAAGATTTTCACCTTGATACGTTATTATTAATGTTATGATTTATTAATTCTAAGGGCATGTTTATTGTGCTTCTTAAATAAAATATTCTTTACTTCAGTTGCTTAACACTTCTCCGTTAACATCGTATTGTATATTATAACTGCGTAAGACCAACACGCGTCTTTTCACAAGCGACACTTTTCCTGAATTCTCTAGGTTGTGAAGTAATGACCAAAAAAATGAATTTTCGATTGCTACTAGTGTAATTTATAATTATAGACTTTTCACTTTTATAATTTCGTCGATCATCGTCACTTTCTTTAGTAGTCGGTAAGATCTTTCAGTGCATTCGTAACTTTGTTACTTCAGTCGGTAACTCGATCTACCGGGTGTCCGCGTCACGTGACGCCAAACTCAGCAAGATGGATGGCGTAGTCTATTTTTCCTTCAGTCAATGGCGAAACGAAATTATTTTCATAGTCGGATATAAACATCAAGACTGTGCGGTTGTGGTTAGCAACCAATGGTATACATAACAGTTGTTGCATTGTGGATTCTCGTGTTGAACGACAGATGTCGTTCGTTGTAGCTCCGACCAGAGCTAGATCAAGACGATACTCATGTGGATTGTATACAATATTGTACTACAAAGGAATAGTGTCCTACGAAACTTGTTGGGTTCTTCGTTTTCCGAGGATCTGATTAACACCAGGAGAATGTGAGTAATAGCTATAACACAGACATTTCATTCGGTATACTAGATGCCTCCAAGTCATTTTACAGATAAACTAACAATGTTCTTAAGAACGCGATACAAAATAATTCAAAATGCCATCAAAATTCAGATCGCGAAGCGCCGTTAAAAAGTAAAACTGAAATATCGTAATAAGGAGAGTTAAGGGATCAGCGCGAAGCTAATTTCATCGAGTTCAAGACATTTAACGTCCAAGTTTACGTTGATAGGTTGCTCTCGAGTAGATAGATAAAGATAAAGATAACATCTGAGCTACATTGAGGACTACGAGAGTGACTGCGGGGGGTCTCCTTACTAGAGTTCTCCCTAGAAACTTTTTAAAGCTTCGTCATTACGTATAACGTTACGCCATTGAAGAAATCTCCTTCCGAAGTTCCATCATCATCATCATCATCATCATCATCATCATCATCATCATCATCATCCTACAAGCCATTTTGCCAGAAGAGATCAATATGCGTCGTGCTATATATCAGGTGTAATGCATGCTTAACATAACATAACACAACAGCCAAGATAACAAAAAGCATTGTGCTCGAAAAGGCTTTGGCCTTTATTATTTTTATTTTCTCAGTCTCATTTTCGGCAGTGAAGTTTATGAAAAAGAAAAAGAAAAAAATGAACGAGACACTCTTCGCGGACAATCTCGTGCAGTGATCTGGCAGCACTAATGGCCGAGATCCCTTTCTTTGGCAAGGAGAAGTGTTTTGTTACGTGCACCGTATAACCAAGTATTTCTCGTACGGCTACGGCGTAACACGTAACACGGACTGTTATGTAAGAAAGCGCGCGGGCGTTTATGCTTATCTGATTGTTCTGCGGAGCTGTTAGAGTCATTTCTAAAGTTATGCACCCATCGAAGTGATCTTGCATGCCGTTAAAAAAATTTTTCAAAAGCTCGCTGAACTCTGGTCTCGTGGAAGTAGCAATTTTGCCGGGTAAACCGGGATCGCCAATTGGACCTGTCGAGCGGAGAAAGACGAGAGTGAAGAGAGAGAGAGAGAACCAGAGAGAATAATAAGAAATAATAGGAAGGAAGAGGAGGGATCGAGAGTGTGGAGTTCATGTCGACGTTGCGTGTTTCCATTTAGTTCGCGCTCGTGTCTAGACGCTGTCGAGATAGCTGGAAAGCTGGGACGGTAACTCCTAATAGAAATAGCAACAAGTAACGCTATTAAATGGCGGACTGGAGTGGAGCACGTGCAGATAGGAAATGGCGTCCTTCTGCATTTGCTCTTTGGATTCTTCTTAGAAAGACTGGACGGTATATTCAACACGCGGATGGATACGGGGAAGATTCTTAATGTTTGTTTTTGAAAACGTCCAAGAGATCTTCTCTTAATTATTTCCTAGTGATATTTTTATTTCTTAGATAGGACCAAGCTTGCTTCGTATTATGGGCAGTGTATGGAGATGAGAGAACGGCGGCCATGTTTGTTTTTAAGATATTGTCAAGGATGGACTTGATTTTATTTATTTTTTATTTTATTCGGGATGCTACGGGGAGAATTAAAAGAATTGGAAGTCGTCTGAGACTCACTTGGTAGTTGGAATACGCTTGAGTTAACGACCGATATAAATGAGAGACAAAACTAATTAGCTAGGATTATTAGAGACAATATGGCAAATTGCGCTTACTCACTGGTACAGCATGATCGTGCTCGCTGATAGACACTCGGAGCGTCAGCACGATTCAGTTCATTAATTATACCGGCTTACGATTACAAGATTGCTTTAATTACAATTACACAATCGGCGACTCGATCGATATTACCGACTGACCGTGTTTCGCGTTTACGGCCCACCGAGTTCGGCTAGCTGATCCGAGTAATTTAACCAATTTAGACAATTCGACCAATCTCCATTAAACCTTCTATTTTTAAGAGAAAGAAAATATTTATTATAGTCTTAACGACGTCTAGAGTACCAGAACTGCTGACTAGAATAAACAAGCCAGTACCTTGAGATTTCTACTATTTTTAGAATCTGTAAGCTCATAATCTCTATCGAAATTCTCAACCTGTTAAAAAAAGCCCTCAATCCGAAATTACCAAAAAACAAAATATCCAACTACAACAATAACACGTGCAATCGAATAAACAAATGCAGCAAAGCATATCAAAGCTTCGAATTCACAGCTGATCATAAACAGCAGACTGATATTTTTCCTCTAGTAAAGTGGGCGTGCTATTGGGTGTCCCTAAATGATTTCGAGTGGTCCAAATTAAATAAGCGATCCCATTATAGATACTGCTGATATGGTCGTGAACGATCCAGAGTGGGGGGGGATGTTTAAGAGTCGATCGTAAGAGAGTATACAACGTCGAGGGTTTCTTAAAATTATTATTCAGTGCTAACAGCCTGTGGATAAGGAGATTGTTTATGATCGCTCTAACTTAGCCATTGTTTGTTCAAGAGAATATTGTCTCTATCGTTTACTTTATGGTCTCCGGGTTATCCGGCGTTGCTGTTACGCGAGGAGGAGTGAGAGGGGCTGAGGCTGCGTGGACGAGAGAGGACGAGAGAGGACGAGAGAGGAGACACCCGTAGCTACGTAGATACATACGTGAGCTGCGACTGCGCCGACTGCAATTATCCAGAGACTAAACTCGCTCGACTGACTCGACTCGCGCGCCAAGTACTTTTTGAATTTTTACCAAGGACGCCGTCCGGCAACTTTTGCTCCTCCGTTCTCGGCCCGATGTCCTTTTGCTCTCATCCAAACTCTCTAGCTGCCTCTCCATGGCAGCCTCCGTATCTTTTCTCTGCAATATGCAGTATCGCGTGACCGGCGCGATCTGCGCGACTCACGATAACCTTTTTCCAGGCACCTTCCGCCATTAAAACAGTCGCATCTTTACCGTATGATATATCGAAAGACGTACCGTGTGCCAATCGGAGGCATCTTGGTGAAATTACGTTTACTGGTTACGTCAGACTCTCTTTTCTCTTGTATCTCTTCGATAAGCTTCTTTAATTCGAATTATGAATCATTCTTATACGACGAAGAACAGGACGCTCGAATTTCTCTTGGTCGACATAATCGATCTGTACCTTGACACTCTTGAGAGCGAATAATGAATCTGTTTTGTTTATGTTAAATATATGTAAACACCATGCTGCTTGGTGCTAGAAGACGTATCTGGGTATTCCAAGAGAGTGTCGTGGGGCTGTCATGTCGATTGAATCTATAGTGTGACGTCATGATTGACGGCTACCGGGGATCACTAGCTGTACAAATTATTGCCATTCCACGTGAAGTTTCTTTAAAGCAACCGAGAAGCAGCTACCGCCTGCTGGCTGTTCCTGCATTGTGTGCAAATGCATATTAGTCTCTCGGATGCATAATGGCCGTCGGAGCGTGTCCGCGTAGCTCTCATTAGCCTTTATAATTGGGAAAGAAGTTGCAGGAGGAAACGAGGAAGTACGAGCGAGGAAAGTGATTGGCTGGTTGCGTAATTTCGAAGAGGAAGAAGAAAGGAAGAGAGACGTATGCGAATGGTAAAAAATAAAATGGAGTCTCTCGGGAATGGACTGTGTGGAAGCGGGGTCTCCCGGCGAGCAAGCTTAGAAATTGGGGAAGTCCAGTGGGCCGAGATGCGATGAGTCTCTTCTTTAAAAAGCGAGTGAAAAATTGAGACACTCCTTCGAAGTAACATTAACGGTCCATTGTCTCATCTCGGGAAGTTTGTTAAGTGGCTGTTTAGCAAGCGGACTCCTGTCCCCGATCCCCGATCTCCGCCACCGGTTGACATATTATGTTTCTACGGTAGACTCCGAGGGCTTGGCGGCGCCAGGGTGGAAGGGCTCTCTGGTTCCGTTAAGACTTTTAGACACGCCAGTGGCACCTCCCTGTCTGACGCACCCCACGCGTACTCGCTACGCACCGTTACGCAAGCTCCTTCGATTTTCCTTGGCTGACCCGGTGCAATCGAGCCGTGAGCAGTATTGAAATTTTTCCACGACACTGTACACCGTGCGGGCTGAATTTTTGTAAAAAATGAAAAAGACGGCTGAACGCGTGATTCGTACAGGAAGAATGAAAGAGGGGGAAGGTTCGCGTGAGTTTGGTGGCGATAACTTTTTATCATCCTGAACAAATTTGAACGACTCGCTTAACATAATCGGATACAATGGACTCGCAACAAGAAGAGCGATAATGCAATGCGCATGGAGGTGGTGGTTTGAAACGTGAAGTAATGACGCGTGGTCGAATGAGTCACGACTGGCAATATTGTGAACGATTGTAAATGAGAAGTGGGTAGGTGGGATCTTATAGAATGTTGATGCGTCTTCCGGTTGGTATCGAGGAAACACGTGTTAACCGTGTCCGAGTTAAAAGACACTGATGCGAGGCTAATCGCGAGCGGCTTTATTAAACCACTTTGCTGCTGACCGCGCGTGGGCGTCGCATTAAGATTACCGATCTTGGTAACGATTCTGCGACAAGTGTCTCTTCGAGCGCATTGCAGTCGATTAGTTTGTCTCGCGATGAGATGCGAATTTAATGGTCAGCGCAACTTGACCCAGATTACGCTGTACTTTGGGTCTGGTGCTGCCCTGTTAATTATGCCACTGAGAAACACGGGGGACCCCTTTTACTTTGGGTAGGGCCCCTATCGAGGATCGTAATCGTAATCACATTCGTATACTCATACGTCGAGACACGCATGGGTACTGCTCCGGAACGTTGCAAGTGGCCCTGCCCTGAAGAGAACTTCCGGGTCTGCTGGGTGTCCCCGACGACACGCAAGATACGGCTTTGGTTTCTCAGAATTTTTTTTATCTAATTTGCTTCCTTTTCGCGAAACTGAAAGAATCGCGATTTCTTTCTCTTTCCTTCTTTTTCTTCGTGGCTCCTCGGGTTTTGAATAATGGGCGACATTAAGATTTCTTTCAGCCGCGCGTCGGCTGCGTTTCGTATTAGCATATTGTGATCAAGGCACGTGGGCCTGGACCATAATGAGTCGCAGTTATGCATACGAGCAGTGACACCTTCTCGCTGTCGAGTGTGAATCATCGTGTCGGGAGATAAGCATTCTCTTTTCTCCGCAACAATGCATGTGCATCGGCGGCCGCTCCGACTCACCGGTAACACCCAGTTATTATAAAACGAAATTATAGGTGGTTCACGTGTTGAGACGCGAGGATGGGACGATCTTTTTCTCTCATCCACGACATTAATCTCTCTCTCTCTCTCCTCCCTCTCTCTCCACCTTTCTCTTTCCCCCTGATCCTCGCCAGTTCCATCATCGGTCAGATCTCATCTCGTGCCGGTCTCGCACTTACGCAATTCTCTCAGATGAGACTTTCGCAAGCGCGATCGGCCAAGGCACCTGCCGCACGGACCTGCTCGATAATCGATTGCGAGAGGTCAATGATATTTCAAAATCTGGCGAAAGGTTAACCGTGTCGAAGATCGTCGGCAATCGATAGTGACCACCGGTGGCTAGTGACTAGCGAATAATCGATAGCATATCGATCGTTATACTCCCAGCCTTCAGACCATTCGGCAGCTCGAAGTTGCTTCTGAATCCCAAGTGCATCAAAGTGCAATTCCAGCCTGATCAACGTGTATCCAGAAGTCTAAACGAAATTGCGCAAGGGAGGACGGTCGTATCCCGAGGAAGAGAGTATAGTCAGAGGACTCTAGGGATGGAGAGAGGAGAGGAGAGTAAAAGAGGAGAACCGAGGGCACGGCGTTCCGCGCGTATGAATGAATGTGGCGCCAAGTGAATGGACTGCGTCTGATCGCGAACCTACGCGCTTGCTCCTGGTGCTGCTGCCGTTGCGACTGCAATTGCGGCTGCTGCTCCTCCGTGGCGGCGCTCTGCGTGCGCCTTTTGCGTGTGCGTACGAACCGTGCCACGGGAGCGCTGAGTGATGACTAATTTGTGCACACTTACTTTAGCATTGTTCTCGATTTGTCATGGATCAAGCGCAGCCGCGCAAGTCGAGTTCGCTCGAAAGCTCAGAGATCAGAATTTCAAGTGGGTGAAGCCCGCAGGCAAACCGGACCAAAAAATAGACTAGGATCGGTTTCAAGGAAGGTTTTGTATATGTATACCAGTGAACTTAGCAAAATGGCCGAGACTCTTATATCGGATTGGCACGCTTATTGTTAACGGTCCTAAACTCCTTAATCACAGTGACAGTCGATCGTTTAACGAACGTGGAGCCCTGAGCGTTACGGTGTCTGCCTGTCTGGCGCAAAATGCCAACCGAGCAGCCGATATCGTTAAGCGGTCAAACAACTTTGATGTGACGTTCAAATAGATTCATGGGTTATTGTCACGCACGGACGAAGCGATATTGCAGGCTAATTATCTGCGACGGCTCTTTCTCTCTCCGTTTCTCTACTTTCTTGCTTTTCCACTTTGACTCGCCCTCAGCCTCCTTTCCTTACTCGGTACCTATACAGTATCGAATCATGAATCTCGCAGCACGACTCTCTCTTTACAGTTGAAATCATTCGAATCATTAAAATTGTTCGAGTGACTGAAGTGACCAGATCGACGCCTGGGCGTCTCGACTGGATTGGATACGTGGATACGCGATTCCGTTCTGTTGATTGGTCAACTCTTTCTTGGGATTCAGTCGCGTGATGAACGAGAGACGCCATTCGATACGGATGAATCGGAGGAACGAGAACTCCTAGGACTCTTACAATGCGGATAACGGATAATGGGGATAATCTAATGCTTCTTCGTTTCCAGGCTAAATGGAGCGTCTCTATGTAACGACGAGTTCAACTTGTTTAATAGGATCGAGACGCCTTTAATATGCGGAAAGGATATATTCGGATTGGTGTCAGCGTCGGCGTCGTCAATGCCAAAGGGAGCTCGGCGGTAATAGATTTCAGGGGCGACGTCTCGTAACGAATTCTCCTCCGTTCACTCGCTCTTGGATTCGGATCGAAAGGGGATCGTGAAGCTGGGACAATGCTCGAAGTGAACTGCGAGTTTCGATAGTCGATACTCTCTTGAGATATCATAGAAATTTCTCGAGAAGGCTTCTTTGTCCGTTTCGAGAAACAGAAGTAGCCTTCGCCTCTCACTACCTGCCCTGACTATCGTGTGGCTCACCAAATAAGAGGGCCTTTAGAAATTGGACGTGATACACTTACCGATAGCCCGACTCCCGCATCGGATTCGAACCGATCCGATCCTGATCGGATCATCGTATCGAGCCGGCGATCCTATCGCCGATGGACCGTGTCCGGATGACGAGCAGGAATTAGGCAATTACTTGGCCCTTAATTGCTAATTACTTAAGGGTGTAGTCGCCCGGCACTAATTAGCGTCTTAGCGAGTCCTTTGTTCGGATTTAACCGCGACGATCATCCTGGCTCCGCCATGCGGCTGTTACACTTTGAACTTTATTTTCAGGAAGCAAGATCACCGAAAGAGATGGCCAGGTCGTACTTGATGAGATCAATGATTTCATATACCTATAGTCCTGGACGATGAAAAGTCTTCTCGGATAAGGCGTGAATAAAATTTGCGTGGTTGGTACAGTGATGCTGTGACGTGGAGATGCGGAGGGTCAGCGGCGAGAGTACGTGGCTACGAGCCTGGGGCGAAATACTCGTAAAGGCAAGAACGTCGAGTCCGAGAACTGGAGAAGAGCGCGATGCAATTATAACAGGTTAAAGTCGTCCGGGCAATTAGAGAAGAGGTCGGAAATTGAACCGCCCACGCGATATTAGCACGAGCGTACGAGCGCACTCTGAACCTCCGTATTCCATTATGATACCACACGAGCTCTCCTCTCTCCTAGCTACGTGGTACGTACTGTTGCGCTCTGTTATTTATGTGACGTTCCATTACAAACTCTTAATTGTTTGACTAATGTGCGGCTAAGTGCGCGACTGGTCGAGGTCCGGTTCAAGGGTTTCGCTCGCATTGCCCCAAGTCAGAGCAAGTCCAGATCTCCGTGATCTTCTCTCATCCTCGTCCGCATCCTCGTAATCGACATCCTCGACTCCCCAGGAGATTCCAAGACGCGTGCGACTGTATCTCCTGAGAATTGAGAAATGCTAATGTTTTGACCGTACGTTTAGCAGAGGCGTGAAGATGAGAGCGATACAAGGGGCAATTATGAGCGGCCATTATCTGCGATCGTTATCGAAAGGAGGGCCTAAACGCTCGGAGTCCATCGAGCCCACTTTAAATCACCGCAGGCTCCGAACTGGGCCCGCAGTACTATGGGCCTGTTCTCTGAGACAATGCCCATGTTTTCGCACCTGCCGCCGAACCCGTCGATGCGTTTAAATATTGATTTTTCCGAAGAGTTACGAGGTTAGGTCCTTCGGCTATGGCGAAACCCTTAACACGCACCTGCCAATTTTCATCAGGTTTACATCTACAGACGTCGCAAGCCTCTATTTCATTTCTATGAATAATTTTTCCAGCTTTCATTCGAATCATGTTCGCCTGTCTGTTTATTCCTTCGTTCGTATGTCGCACTGTGTTGTTTGCCGACAGGTGGGGTCGCGTAGGACGTTCATGCTTTATAGCAATAGATGGCGAGCCTCACCCATTACGCGCCATGATGCATTCATAGTCGACGTCGGAGGAAATTCGTTTTGCATAAAGGGCGAACGTGTCTGGTATACTCTGAAGTCTGGCAGAGAAGCGTGGCTGGTGCATGACGTGTGATGCGCCATGCGTGGAAGTAACAGTCGGAAGTGATGGTGTCGTCATGAGGATCAGGATGACGATGTTCCCATGGCAGTCCTTTCGATCCGAAGCCGCAGGCGGTAAAAGAAATTGCGTAGGTATCACAGGAAGGTCTCACGAGTCATGATCAGTGGGGGCGGATGAGGGGGGTAGGGAGGCTACTCTACCCAATTCTCGAACCAGCTGCAATTTAATTTCCTTCCGTTCCATTGTTTTCATGCGAAGCCTCAAAGTTTAGACCGAGTCCAAAGGACCGACCGATCCTCTTCCTTAAAACAGAGATCCACGCGGATCGTCCACGGGGCGAGCGTTAACGAGCGCGAGTTCCTTAGATCCTTAGATCTTGAGATCCTTCTCCGGATAGGAAGGACGGACACCCGTGAAATTCTTCGTCAGCGCATCCTGCGCCCTCTGACGATAACTGATTTCAGGCTTCGTTAGGTAAGACAGGATCCACGGGGAGCCCATGGAGAACGTGGAGAACTTTCGATCCATCGAGTCAAATGATCAGGCGAAAATTTTCCACTTGATCCCTAGTGGAGTTCTAGTCAGCGGAATTTTTTTAAAGAGATCCTCACGTTATACCTGTAGCCGGTGTCCTGATTGCGTATGGCACGCATTCGGCTAACGTGTCAGCCTTGACTCGATTGCGATAAGCTACTAAAACAGGAAGGAACCGGAGCCGTACGCTCAGTGTAACCTTTCCTGACCGAGACCTCGATCGACTTCCCATACCTGTATCGTTGTATCCTAACCTACCTTACTCTACTCTATTCTCTATCCTATACAGGATGATCCCATCGTATCGTATCATATCATTCGGTATCGCCTGGTATGGCGTCGTGCGTGTAGAGGATAGGGAACGATGCGCGCGTCATACGAGCTGATATGGCATCGCATGACGTACCCGACAGCCTAACCGGTGTTTACACGGACGACACATCGTCGCCCTGATGCCTTGAAGTCGAGTATCGGGTTTCGTGCGCGCGTGCTCTTCAGGAATCGTTTGCGACACGTGCAGATTACTGATCTGGCCTGAGTTCGTGTTGGGCGGCTTGCGCTTCCACGGCCTTACAGATTGGATCGAATGTCCCCGTTGAAGCATTCCTGGAGAACGAGAAGTTCTTTCTGTCTTTATCTATTTCTCTACCTGCCACTTCAATTCCACATCTCCTCCCGCTTCTCCTCCTTCTCGTCTTCATCTGCCAATTATCTCTATTTCCAATTCCAATCCACAGCCTCTCGTATCGCTATGGTCGTTCCTCTCTCGTTCGATGCCCTTGACGTCGACGCGGAGCGTGACGACGCCGACGTCGCGTTACCTGACTCTGCACCTCCATTGCTTCTCTCTTATATAGATTAGATTCCGCTCGGAAGGTCTTGGACGTTAGTCACGAGTCTTCGTCACGGTGTGCCTTGTTGTTGCTGCCTTTCCCGATGAGAATACGATTTGCGTCCTCGAGACTTGGGCATGAGGATCATCTTCTGGAATTCCATAATTCGTAGAAATTTACTTGGTTATCTGTAATTTTTTTTATAGTTGTCTAAAGTGGAATTCGGTAGTGGATATTGTAGGCTAGAATTGAGTAGGCCCAATCGATTGGACTGGGACTAGGATCGACTGTGAGTCCTCAGGATTGCTGACCCAGTCGAGAGTTAATCAGGGCCTCTTCAAGGAGAACAGATATAGAAGCACCTTTCGACTGTGGCAGCGGTACCAACCACCAGAAATGATATCGAGCACCTGCCACGGGATGAAACGAGCCAGGAGAGGCGTCGAGAGGCGTCGAGAAGCGTCGAGAGGAGTCGAAAGGATCGAAGAGAATACAATGGCAACGTGAGTTGGCAGATCGAGCATCGATTGTGCAGGACGCGTGGGCGCGGCTAACGGTACGTGGCGCACGAAAAGGTGAAAAAAATTAAAAGAAAGGAAAGGAAGAATCGCTGATTTGAATATTGACGGTGAAGAATGGAGATGAATTTCGAGGCGTGGGCCTCTCGTAACTGCACCTTGCAGCCACTCTGACCTGCCAAGATTAATCCTGACTGCGTCGTGCTCACGTAACGACTTCACGGGACACCCCGTAGACATTTGGAATTTTTGAAGAAGAAACCCTTTCCTTACGCACAGGTCCCTTCTAAGAACCGAGAATTTCTATGGAGTGCACAATAGACTGATAAGAGACTTTTTTTATTTTTATGGCGCGACATGCTTCGCTCCATTGATAAAAGGATCTCCGTCGCGGCAGCCCAGAGCTGTGACTAACCGCATTGGATTCCGCAGCGGAATCTAATCTCCTAAACGGCGGAGTAAGCTGCGACGTAAGCTCTTCGTCTCGATTTCAAGCTATCGTACGTTCTACAGTCTCGAGGTGTCGTCCTCGTATCGACGCGACGTCTCGTTCCTTTCAGTCAGCAATTTGAAGGCTAAGAAGTTGGAGGAACAGTGGAAGGTTTGCGTACTGGCAAACCAATAGCCGTGTATCCGGTGCGCAAATCCATTCACTCGACGTTGCGTGGCGCAAGGGTTCATTCAAGTCGGTACTCGGTGCCGCCCACGTGTCTCACTATTTGCATAGATCCACACATGCCCGTGCGAGAAAGAGAAAGAGAGAGAGAGAGCTAGCTGCGTATTCAGAGACACGCGCATATAGAAAGAGGCACAACCGAGCACAACCGAGCTGGAGATATTTACATACTAGATTCCCTATCGACAAGACGTTATGCGAGCCCAGGCACGGATCGTCCGATTATACAACTGCGCAATGCAGGCAATTCCTGCCTGGAGGCTTATCGTATCAGCGGGCTGAGATAACGCATGAAAAATTTTCAATTTTCAAATCTGACATTCTTATGGAAGATTTGCCAGAGATTCGATTCTCCGGGATGCTGGATCCTTGGTAGTGAATTCTTCATCGGAGTCCTTCGATCGATCCGAAGTAATCTCGAGGTCCTGAAATCCTACGTGATAAGGATTCCTTCGTCCCTGGATATGCAGGGGGGGCACTTCCTATTTACCATGGGAGAGTTATCGGGACATCTCGATACAAATCAGCCGTGGTTCGCTCCCTCTGGGCTCTTATGGAGTCTTATGGTGAGGCAGGTCGCGGTAGACTCGCGTATATTTGCAAATCGATTCGCACGTGAGTTAAAAAAATAATGGCGTGGCTCGCGCGTATCCCTCGCTGGCGATTTATGCGCGAGCGCGAATGACGTGTCGCGAGGCGGCTGCGACTGCGACGGCGACGGCGTCCGTAGGCGGAGCTACCGTCTCCGATGTCAGCGATGATTGGCTCGAAGGTGAACCGGGAGACACTCCGTAATTATGCCGAAGCAATAAATTAGCCGGCTGTCACCTCGTGAAACCTGTCTCCGACGTCTCGATTTCACGCTAGAAGCCTTAGGGCTGGCTCGCGTTCGACATTCCCAACCAATCGGGACCAATCACGGCCAATTCTGCTCGAGGTCTTCCAACCTTTTATATACCAGCAGGAAATTTAGTTTAGAGTATAAAATTTCCTTACTACACCAAGCCGCTGTGCGCCCGGTGTATTTTGAATTGCAAAATAAATTTCAGAACACTCGAATCCTATTGTCGCGACACAAAGACCTCATGAATTCATCGAAGCTGGTTTATTGATCAGGGAAAAGAAGGGCTAACGGTCCTCTTAACTGTCTGCATCCTGCACAGTGGCTGCACCCGAAACCGGAAGTCCCTTGGTATATTAATTTTTTTCCTCCCTCTGACCCATTTACATCAAGATACCTCGTAGGATAGGAAAAGCATCACCAGCCAGGATAAAAAGCTAAACTAGGTCGACCGTTTCCGTTAACCAAGGTGCGACGAAGGTTGCCCGAAGAAGACTTCCGGCTGATTCAATTAAATATGGCCATAACGATCATTCCAATCTGCCCTTCCTCAAATACCTTGGATATTATCAAATCGATATCCACCATGAAACCGGTCTAAGCCACGGCTGTTTTGTAGGGTCTATGGGTTCCATAGATTCCATGGGTTCTTGTATAAGACACCATAGTCGCTACGGGCTAGAAACGACTCTGGAGACGACCTGGCGTAGGAAGGATGAACGGCGAACGATCAAGAGCGAACGGCAACCCCTTGGGATGAGTAATGAGACCGTAACACGGCGTGTAGCTCTCGACAAAGGGGCCAACAAGTGTAACGCGTCTTGAATGCCGAGGCTGCCAGTGAATGACTCTTCGAAATAGTTCCACCGCGAGCATAATAGTCGGTTAATGATCTCCGCTGAATACACAGAGTGAATACCGTGTGATCACCTCCTCGCGGTGTAAACTCCAAGGAGAATGCGATGCTTCGTGCTCGCCTCTTAAACTCTCTGATTTATTATTTATCCTGGCAGCGAGATTGGACAGGTGAACCATTTCTTTCTCGATAGAGAGACTGGGCTATCAGCATCCATAGAGCGTACGAGGATGAGAGAGAAAGAGAGAGGGGGAGGGAAGATCAGTGATCATTGTCAGAATCCAAGTGCAGTCAGTAACAGTAACAAGGAGATATACAGTATTCTCTTTTGTTATGGATTAACGAGCCTTACTGCCATTAACGAGTGTGGCCAGTCACGTTCGAAGGAAATTCAGCACAAAATGGCGGACTCGTTAGACAATCTGATCCAAGGATCGAACGATCCAAAGAATCGTTCAGCACTTTGATTTTATTTTGTATATAGGTATCTTATGCGTTTCTATCAATTCGTACGATTTTATTGGTGCAAGCAGGTATTACCGAAAAGTTTATCCAGTTGTTGCACTAAGTAATGGGTTAATTACGGGCATATGCACTCGTTCTATTTAATGCAACGAAAGGTGGTTCCCCGTAATGAGAGGCATTTCTTACGCGGCCGCCGCGCGCTTTGTCCGAGCCGCGCACGACACTGGCATGTTGGCATGTTGGCATGCTGGAGCGGAGATAATTATTACAAAGTTGAAGAAAATGCTCCTCGAGTGCGAGGCTCGAGGTCTTCTCGTTTGGTCAGGCCGCTAGTTTTCAGATTGAGACATTAGTCAGATGTCAAGTGAACGCCGGGGTGCGGGACAACACTATGCCGGCCAGACTTGCCGCTCGCTATGGAGCCGGGATTCCATCTCCTGAATTCCATCTTAATATCGCGAGGAGAAGATTCACTAAAATTTGTCATATTAGGAATTTTCGTGAGGAATTGATTTTTATTGTCGTAAGGCCAGGGTGCCGCGAGGCGTGTTCGCACCAAAGTACAGGGTGCTTCAATCAATTTCGAATTGATCACGAGGCTCCTCGGCATCATTAGGATAATTCCTGACCCAAGGCGTGGGTGGCAGATGTGTCTGCCATCTTTACGAGATAGGAGAACAAAATTACGCAAGGCTTGTTATGTCATAAAATCAAGAGGATTCTCACTTCGGTAATGGATGACCTACTGAGATAAGGCCAAATTGATTCTAAGCTGTTTCAGCCTCCCGGCGACTAAGGATCATCGGCTTCGTCCATTCTTCAATCTTTCCTCGAACTTCCATCTTTAGGCTTCGTCTTGTTTCGACTGTACGTATAGTTGGAATCTCGTAACGCTTATTCATCTTTCCAGGTCGACCTCGGAGATCTTCGAGATCACGAAGTCATTACCGTTGACGCGCGTCATTAACCGCACTTCTATTCTGACTGTTCTCCTGCTAAACTCCTAGGAAGTAGGAAGCGGAGGAGCGCCTCTGGAATTAATCCTTTTCTCGAGCATTATTCGCTGATAAATAATTAGTCTGCCGCAGGCCGATCCGCCTCTGAATAACTCATGACTTATTGTAGCCTATCAGTTTTAAGATCGTGGTCCATATACGAGCTTTGAGATTTCAAGCACGAGGGAAGATGATAACTACTAAGGGTCGAGGAGTGGGGGGATCTGTCTATATATAAATATATATATGTTATCCAATAGGTAGAAATAATACGGAAGACATAAATCGGTAGGATCGATAAAAGAAATCTATTAGGAATGATCCGATATAAAATCAAACGATTCCGGACGTTCGATCGTCGACATTTGGATCGAGGGTGCGGATTGTCGCGATCTACGATTTCTTGGGAGGAACGTTATTGCTCCTTTGCGATCGTCAAGATTTCGATCTTCAGGGCAATCTCCAATGTCGCCTAGTGCACTGAGAGTAACTCGGATCTACGAGCAGTTTCAATGACTTTAAGTATCCGGACTCTTGCGACTCGATCCTCTGGAGTCTTCTATACCAGTTGCGTCAGTTCTGCCGGACTGCTGGCTCGCAGCATCCCTCTCGTCTCTCCTGGGAGACAATTGACTTCGATTGAGCACACTAGAGCATCCTGCTCACTTGGAACCTTGTACGTGCAAATAAATAACTACTTGGCAATAATCATCTCGATCGATATCGATCGCTATCGCGAACACTGGTATTCGCAATGGCGATAACCATTGCACGTCAAGTGGAGCGTGTAAGTTGCAGGTCGTAGCGATCAGAGTGCGGGAGGACGTTCACCGTGTGGAGGAGAGAGATAAAGCGAGGGAAGAGACAGAGAGAGAGTCGGATGATGGGTGGGAGGAAGAGAGGGAGCGAATGATTTTTGAGGGCAAGAGAGTAGCTAGGAGCATCGTGATCACCAGGAGCCTGGAAGCGCCCTCTGTTAATGATAGGCTGAAGCTGCCAAGGTCGTATATAAAGATCGAACTAGGTAATGATTTTGGGCGCGTGTTAGGTCGGCTATAAATCCCGGGCCATTACGAGACAGATGCGGCGCTAGCGAAGACGGCAACCCCTTCGTTCAGGCTGGACCAACCTATTGGTCCAGGATGGGCAGAACCAATTATTAGCTTAACCGGCAGTTAACGGCGTCTCTTTAAAGAAAGTGGTACGGTTGGATTCTCAACGAAAGGGAAGTTGACCCCCTTCAAATAATAACAAACTTTTCTTTTTCGAGGCTGCACGATCGACGCCCCGAGGGAACTGCTCGACGCCGACGCCTCGTGCGTCGTTCGTACGAGAATTCTCTCGGACTTCATCTTCTCCTCTCGCAGCCTCCGATCCCTTTGGTTTCCTACTATAGCTCTTCTCTTGAATTTTTGCCGACTTCGTACTAGATTAACCTGTCCATCCGAGAAGGGAACACCTGCTCGGAACTCCCACGACGCTGATAATCATTCGAGTGAAATCCCAGCAAAAGGCTGAGCTCTCGCAAGAATACCCTCTCGGCATTGGTGCACTGCTGCACCGTGAATGCATCGGTGCATCGGTGCATCGACGCATAGGCTAACTCGAAGAGGAACACGTGTAACGATCCCACAGTTTTAATTACGTTTTTAGCCAGGGCACCCCGGCGCGCACGGTCTGGCATATTAAGATATTCTAATTATTGTTTCGTAATTAAATATCATTGTTAATGATCACCGTGTCATTGGAAAACTAATGGTAGCGGCGACTGCAAGGCTCGCCGCTAATGAAGACGTGCCTCGGTTAAAGGTGTTGTGTTTATTAATGATTTTTTCTTTATTCAAAGGTGGAGTCCTCTCTGTCCGCCAGAATCGTATTTTGTTGCCAGCCTGTCCACGTTGCGTAAGCCGCTCTATTTACGCGGAGCTAAGGATTTTCGAAAATAAGAAATAAAAAGCTGGGAAGGAGAATCGAGAAAGAAGAAGCAGAAGGAGGTTGCGTGCGCCGTGGATGTGGCGAAGCTAATAAGAGGAGGAGATGCGCGCAGACAATCAACCTCCTCTTGGCAAACACGCAATTACCGAGCTACTCGGTTGGCGCGAGCTGCGCTACCACATTACGAATCGACGAAATCTCATTCGACCCTGATAGCCTCTTGGCCGTGTTGACCTTTGCCCTCGGAGCGGCTTTTCCAAAGGGGATGCACGCCCCCATCTCCACCACGGCGTCTCATGATATCTCGATCCCTACTGAGCCGTGTTATTAGATGCCTGCAAGCTGAGCGGAGTGAGTCTGTATGGTTTTGCACCAAGGCGACCTTTAGTCTAGCCAGCTTCGGGTCACCGACGGCTATTGCATAAGGTGCAGGTGACACCAGGGTACCCGCCCCCTGTATGCATTTAATACGCGCTTCTCTAACGTGCGTGTATGTCACGTCATTACCATGCGAGTGGAGCTCACGCTCGCCGATAGACACTGCGTGGGATAAAATATCTGCATTAAATGCCGCATAATTGAGTGTGAACTCGCAGTCTCGAGTCAGCTATAGTAAAGAATATCGAAGATCGATAGATCGAGAGATATCGGAAGGAACGATAAGATCGATCGAAGAATCGGAAGATTCGCCGGCGCGAAAGAGACTTTGCTCGCGAGTTCCCCTGGTGCGGTGGTCCTGGACTCCTAGAGTCCTGAAGTCCTGGTTAACTCTCAGGCACTTAGAGTCGATAAATCCTGAAAGCCTGTGGAATAAACAAGGCTCGTAATACATATTATGGCTTTCTCGAGATCCGCGTGCAGTTAGACCGCAAGCGCCGACACCGTGTAGGCGACCCGAGGATTAAATTATGGGGGACCTTGCTACGTGGCGCAACCCCACATCCTTTCCAATAGATCGTTACTTTCTGCCGACTGTCGTTAACCAACTTGGAACTGTCGATCGCAGCTGGATAACTGTCAGAAGTTCAACTGAAATTGCGTTTCCATGGGAGCCCGACGAAGAACGAGAGGAACGAGAGGAACGTAAAGGAATCAGGACGCCGAAGACGAGAGGAACGCAAGCAGCGCAGGCTGCCGCCTGGAAAAGTTCTGCTTCCCTGGCGCCACCGGGGGTGGCTGGCTGACTTGCTGACTGGCAGACTGGCTCACTGGGTCATTGGCTGACTCGTTCTCTGGATGACTGTGAGACTAGCCGACTAGCTGACTAGCTGGGTGGGCGCACGCCTCTACTCTCAAAACAGGCGTACGTGAATGCGTATTCGAATACATTAGTCTAATACCAAAGAGTTTGCACTATGGCAATCTAATCCAAGAGCGATATCTTGTACTACGCCGTACAGCAATGGAAACAAGAGTGCATAGTTAACATAGTCAGCATAGTCCTCGTCTGGCACAAGAGCACTCGTGCCTTTTTCTCCTGCATCCAACACAGTACTCTGACGTCCCAAGAGCAATACGGCCGACATCAACATAAGCGTGTAGGACGTCCTGGATCTGCCCAGTCGTTCACAGATAGTATCGCTTTATTTGCTCGGCTTTACGATTCGGACCAGGAACGTCACGAAACGCCACTGGATTATACGCGTGCGAGCTTCGCCCTGATACGTCCGCTCCTTATTTACGAGCGGATTAACGTCCGTTGCGCGTGGCACCGCCATCGCCAGTCCCATCGCCCCAGCATTAACGCTTACCTTCCGCCTTACCGTGCTACATTACGGAATTCTTATACTCTGGCTGCCTGACTGCCTGACTGCCTGACTACCTCACTACCTCACTGTGGCCATCGACTGGTCCAGGGATCCAGGGATTCAGTCAGCCAGCCGTAGCGAGCTCAGCGGCCTTTGGGGGACATAGGAAGTAATAAGTTGCATATCTCGGGCGTGTATCTCGGCTGGTCCCGCAATGCCCTAGAGTCCTTAACCTTCGTTGCTGCGCTATGAGATTGCTGGCAATGCGGTAATGAGAGCATACCGCAACAGACATGCTGGCTTCGAGTTCGAGTTCCTCTCTTTAAGATGCCCTCTCACTCCTCTCTCAAGCAGGAGAGTCGCGCGCGCGCGCGGATGATAGATGACGTCGTGGCACGATAAATCACTAAATCACTCGGGGATCGCGGAGATCTAGCGATCTCGCTTCGGCTGTCGATCAGCAGCGATCGCAGATACGATCGACACTCAAAGTATTAATTATTGCTCACTGGGTTTAATGTATTCACCAGTCAATCTCACCGGGGGGATTTCGTGATGCAACGTCAATGGCTCCTGCTGGACCATTGCTGTTGCTATTGCTGCTGTTATATTCCTGCCACGACAGAGTCACGCAACCCACTAAATTCACGTCCGGCTTTATGGATAGAACCAGCAACGAAAGTTTAGGCCTAATTGGCGCGGGGCGTTCATTGCAGCTGGCTACTACGTTAATGTTTTGCGTCGCGTCTAACTTGAAATTCTCTTGAATGCACTATCATTTCCTTAATCGCTTTGTCTCGGTTTTACGACTCAATCGTCTCGTGCTAGAGACGCTCGCGGCATTGAAAGGTGTTAAAAATCATCTCTCTCCTCCCTTCTCTTTCATCATCCTCCTCTTTCTCTTCTCTTTCAGACCGATCGCTTCGCACGGGCGAATCCCTTAATTACAAGCTAAACTCGACTTTAACGACATAATCGTCCGTGTAATAATATACTACAGCCAAGGCGTAGGGGGTAAACCTGTCACCGCTCTGCTCTTTATTGAATTAGTTAATTACAGTCCCGAGAGGCACCAAAGTGGCGCTGAGTTATCTCGTGCTTAGGCCACCACGGATATGATCTCCTTTCGTATCCATCCATGCATCCTTTGAAATGCACCAGATGTCCCGATAATACAAGAAGTATCCAATAATTGCTAATAAATTTTTCAAGGGTTTTCGATCTCCGACCCAGTTTCGCAATTGGCACGAGGCTAATTATTGTCATTGGTAATTGTATTGCGCGCAATCTAATTCCTGAGCGGGTGTGGTTGCCCGTTGCCGTTCGGAGATCTAACAATAAGTATGGACCGAGAGCCTGCATCGAGTCGATTGCCCGGGAAGCCAAGAGTGCTTATCAAGTTATTAAAGCCCGATTATAGACGTGGTATAGTGTTTGTTTAACCTGATTCGAAAGTTTCTCAGCGAGTCGTTCGAGCGAAAAAGAATCTACGGTTAAGATTTGGGTCGTGACCTTCCTCAAAAAAGGAGGAGTCAGAAGCGACGAGCTATACAGAGTTGACCCATCGTGAAAATGGCGGCCACCTCCTCGGCATGGATACTTCACTGTCCCTGATGATTCCGATTAGGTCGCGGCGTCCCGACGACCCCGCTCTCTTTGCGAGGACCGGAAACCGAAGCTAATCGGAGCCAAGTGTCACGAGTGTCCGGAGCAAAGCAAATTGTTTTTACGATATACCAGCCGCACGAGTGTACCGTAGAACGAGATAGATAACGCGGTGAACCCACGAGACAAAAGCACATAAAGCCAAAGAGATCGCGGCTGATAAGATCTGTAGATTTATGTAAACTGGTCTAGAGAAGCCAGCCGTTATTGTATATATATAAAGCTACATCTTCCACAAGGTACGCAGCCTCCTTCAGCTAATTCAATTAGTTTTACGCTCGGTGACTCGATAAATAACACGGCCTACGCATCCTTCCGGCATTATCAATTTTACCGTAACTACGTACCCGAGGAATCGATCCTGATCCTGATCTATATCCTTGGGCCGTGCTTATGCTATCCGATGCCTTCCACACTTGAGGATCATTCCAAGGAATGATTCGAGGAATGAAAATAACGAGGAAGGGAGCGATCGAATGAGCGAGCTATCTGATCTCATTCGACTTGATCCCGACTGTCTTCCGTATGAAGACCTGCTGTCCCGCTGTCTGGATCCTCTCTGGATGTCTGAATGTCTGGATATCAGTGAGTACAGGATCACAGACGTGGACCTCCCTTTTGGTACAGAAGGCATGCGTGTTGGTGCGTGTATGAGCGCGATTCGAAATTATTGCTGTATCTTATAAATATTCATGAGTTACGATAAATATCTCGAAGCGTAGCTACACGTCGCGGCAAGACAGCAGTTCACGCCTGCTTGTAAGACGTTTTTTTCTTTTGTTTCTGGCTGCTAAAATACCAGCGAAGAAAATTTCTTGGGAAAAACGTAAAAATTCTGTCGGACAACACCGTAATGCCCCCCTGATGCTGTAATTACTAGTGCCGTAATGCAATTCTAATGCGGCGCGACGGCTACGCCGTTTACAAGGGCGTGCGGAAGGTGGTTGGGGACGGAGGAGGAGGGTGGAGGTTTACGCGTATGAAAGTCCTCCTCCGTGGCTGTTCGGTTGAACGCGTACAGTGTAAGACGCCTGGAGGTTCCTATTGTATAAGCTCCTGATCTAGATCGGAATTACTTTTATCATTTTGCATTATGCCTTCGTTATGAGGCACATAATGACGGGCTTTATGCGCCGCGAAAATATCGAGCACGTAACCTAACCTAAGGTAACGTAACGTAACGCTATTTAAGAGCTACCTTAGATTACATTGCGTCTTCTCTCTTTGGATCAAATACAAAGCCAGTCTTAGAGGCTCTTCCGTGCCTGATGAATATTCGGAAGCAATTACGTAGAAACGAAGGAGGAGTATTAGGAGTTAGAATTGTATCAGGAGTGTCAAGACTGTGTCGAGGATTAGGAGGATTACGATAGTAACGAGACAAGTAAAGGGCTGTCGTGACTATCGCAGAGCCCGTTAGAGGCTCGAGTGTGAATGTTACGTCAGCACGATCACCCGATCGGCGTTTAATCGAAGCTAGATCGAAGCTCGATCGGGAGAACAAACCGGCCGCGGGCGGTGGCCCGATTTAAATGAAAACATGCTAAGTAATTATTATTCTAATCACATTATAGGGCCATTTGTCGAGAACTCCAGCCTCTCGTGCGTTATAGGCCGCCGACAGAGGATTACGTAAAACAACGTCGATCGGTACGATCGAGTAAAGTTTGCCCGCAAGATTTATCGTCGCTCGCTCGACGAGTATCGGGAGAACCTGGCGTCCCTTTCTAAAGGGTATTCCGTGTTCCCTATTCCTCATTCCTTATTCCCTAGTCCGTGAATATCGACAGCAGCGTGAGCGCGAATCCACTGTGTAGTAACAATGGGAGACAAAGGTAATTCCGCCATCCGCATAAAGTACGTTAACGCAACCGCACGCAGGGAAACGCAGCGCGGAACAGGAATCGCAACATAATATTTTCTCCCTCTGTACGAAAGTAATAGTGTAGGCTTGATAGCGGCCATTACTCTTCCTCTCCTTGGAGCCTGCGACCTCTGTGCCTTCTGCTCCTCCAGCCACTTGTTCGTCTTACGTCACGTTGCGTTTACGTTTGCGGCAATGAAAACGCGAGAGTTTCATTAGCCAGACCTAACCGCGCTCCCCGTCCTGCGTGCGAGGATACTTGGTTCTTTTCGTTGAATCACCGGCGACTGCAACCGGAAGTTGAAATCCGTGGAAACCGAAGGATTTATTAGCAGCTGGCGTTTATCGCGTCGTTAATTAACATCGTGAGGATAACGCGTAACAAGTGTGTATGAGTGAGTATAGTATACGTCTGTAAGAGTATCGCGTATTAGAGAGAACTCCCGCTGAGCGAATTGGGCCCATTCAGAGGTCCTTGGGGTCCAGTGAATCATTCGGGGGCCCCACAATAACACAACGGACTTCTAGAATCAAAGCCCATAATGTTTTGCCTGAATGGCTCTCGCGCTCTATGCCACGCCAGGCTATACGTAAGCAGCGTATAATGAGGCCAGTCAACGAAATAAAAGGCGATAATCGTTTGGAATATCTCAAGACCGGAGAGATTATCAGAAAATTAATACGTAATGTCGGTCGATTACGCTTAGCAAGAGGAATCCGTATCTTCCTCGTCCCTTGACGGTCAGAATTCTGGGCCTCCTTCCTATCCGGTACCTGCAGACCCACGATCCCAATTGCCTCGGTTAAGAATCGTAAGAGAATGGCAGGTCGCCCGTTGAAATTGGCAAACCTACCGGAATCGAGGATCGGCCTCTCTTTGCTTCTCTCGGTAGAATCGGTAATCAGCAACTGGACTCGCCGGGACGGACAAAATAATATCACCGCGACTGGACCTGTAAATCTTGGCAGGCTGACAGTCGCAATTAACCAATAAGATAGCGTGATACCGCGTTACGAACTCGGCTTGGCTCACGGTCTGCTTCCCTTTCCCTTTCCCCTCTCCCCGCTACCAACGTTCCTGGAAGAAAGCTCGACCGTGTCTACGTTCACGGCGCTATGGCCAATTGGCCAGCTTCCTCGGCAGGAAGCGTCTCTCCCCCTCACCTCCTCTCGCCCTCAGTTCACTAAAGCACATATCTACAGCCCATATCCACACCTCCGTGTGTTTATGCATCTCTTGACAGGCAACCGATTACTCGATGATTCAAGACTCGATCGGCCGAGAAGTCGATCGCCCATTTTTCATCTGATCTCTGTGCACTTGGAGTAAGGCCGATTGGTTGGCATTTGTTTTCTTCCCTAATTGAGATTTCAAAAATAAAAAGGTTGTACCGACCGTCGAAACTCGAAATAGAGATAAATCGATGAGTTTGTAGATCCGTATTACATATATTGTTGCTCGAATATAACGATGTGAGATCCGCTACCGCGGTGCTCCTGAATTCCTGTGCTCAGCAGCTACGTTGCTGAGTTGAAAACAAAACGGTGATCCATCGTCGGTGCGCAACCGATTGGTTAGCCAGTGAGGTTGCTCTTGCCCGGGCCTGTTACCTGTCAGGAATTCCGATCGAAATACAATCGCGCCTCTCCTCCTGTCAATCGCAGATCCCTTCTATCTCTTCTTTTTCTCTCTCGATCTCTCACTCATCAACTATTCTCTCTGCCCCACCCGACCCCTCGCCCACCCCTTCGACGATCATTACTCCGCTGCGACACCTTTCGACGTTCCGGCATACCCACTAATGACCAATGACACACGGTGATCTTTGGGTTTCCACTGTCCTCCATTTTGAATCCCAGCAGTGACATCTGGACTACTCCAATTACCTTGGCAACCGATCTTGCCCGATACAGTACACGTGTAGTCCTGTATGCCCGTATCTGCCTCCTTCTCAGGCAACGCAGATACCGATTCCGTGCGAAGAAATTGGACGAGAGAAAAGGTCGAAGGGTACCGTTAATATTGATAGGAAATTCAGAGGTACCATCCTCCGCTGGTCCAGGAACCAGGGACAAAGCTACTCGCGAACGAGGCAGGTAGCCAATGAATGTCAGTAACGCGAAGACTTTGAGGAGATTAAAGCAGGGCGCCCCCCTTGTGGATTTATAGGGTGTTTTCTCAGATCCATTTATCAAGGAAATCGCAGCAGCTGCCCGAACGTTCGAGCACGTAGTACCTACGCTGTGCAATACAAATTGATAAATCTCAGCGCGCTCAACGTCAGAAATTATCAAAGCCTCAGTTATATAGCCGGTAAGCCATAAGTATGCGCAGCAAATCACAATGGTTTAGCGGTGCAGTTACGCCGGTACGCTTAATAGATTGTGTCAAATTGATCTTACTTGTTCGTACGTTGGTAGGTTGGTAGGTTCGTTCGGTCATTGGTACGTTGACTGGCTCTGGCTCTCTATAGCTCATTCGTTGGGCGAGTAGGTTTCGAGAGCGAAGCGAGTGAGCTATCGAGTAACTCGCATTCGTCGAGTCTCTCACCCGCTATCAGAAAAGTCGATCGGTAATTGAATAAATTACCAGGCTCGCGGATAATGGGACAGAGTGTAGGGAAACCTTTCTTCGACATGGTTACGCAGGTTCTCCGTGTCCATTGTTAGATCATTAAAGTCCGGCCTCGTGCCACGTACTGACGATAACAATAATTAGTGGCATGATCCGCAGTAATAGGCATAAGGAAATCTTTTCGGTGAAAATCTAACCGGTTCGTTTCGTTTCTTGGCAATGAGACTTCCTGGAGGTGGTACCAGTGGGGAGACTGATGGACTCCTGGAGGATCGAAGGGACTGGTGGTGACGGGTGGTAACGGGTGGTATAATGGGAGGTGATAAGGGATTGTAGATGGGACCAGGACTGGTGCTACTCCCGGATGCCAGAATACGCTCTGTCTTGGCTACTCGTTACTCTTAGAGTCTGAGGTAAGAGAGAGACCGGTTATTACATGGGCTAAAGTGGAGTTACAGGTTGCCGTGGGTCCACCCGCGCAGCGGGTATGCTAACGGTAGTGCATTCAACCTGATTGAATTATGCCACGCCTCGTGAGGCCCGGATGATGCTGATGGGACGTCCTGGCCCTGGAGGAAACAAAAGAAAAAACGGGAGCGCGGGAGGTGAATGCCAGATAATATGGGACCTACTCACGTATTCACGTGTCCTGCAGGATCCTTGGGTCAGCGTTAGCGCAGGCTCTCGCGTCTTTTGTTCAGGCTGCGCCTCTATAATGGGCAATGATTATTGATCGCATTTTAATTGCCGTTTAAAAGCCGAGTGAACCTCTTTCTTCGCGTCTTTCGCAATCGATCCGAGAAATTGCGGCCCTCAGCAGTTATGGACGCAATTCGAGCAGAGTCCAAACGGGCTGCTTCCACTTCCAGCGACCCGGAGGAACTTTGAGGAAGTTTCCGTAAGTTTGAGCACCTTTAAATGGCCGCCGTTTCTTTTCAGCCGCTGTCGGCCGCGAGAACAAACTCGAACAGGTTGAGTTTAATGTTTGCCGGCAACATCATCCAGCTGAATCGAATGAAATGCCGTTTGGGCTTGGCGTTCGGCGAGCACTGAATCTTCCCGACGCCCACCACGTGTCGTCGGTAAGGGTCCCTCTCCCATCTATCGGCGCGAGTACTTGCCGCGTCTTATAAGTCATTTTAACTCGTTTCTTGCGTCGTTCCGGTCAAGCGGAGCGGAGTTCGAGACCCCGGGAGGCCAGTCGTTTTCGGAATAGCTTTGATGGGCCGAATTCCAGCGGCGCGCCAAGCCCTTCTGCTCCAGCCACTTCATCTCCGGTTCCCTACTCGAGTCCCAAACAGCCCTTTCTAGCACTTGAACGTCGGTTGGTACCAACTGGACCGGCCGGACCAATTGGACCAACTGAACCAACCCCCATCATTCCCCTCGACCTCGTCGACGTACAACCAGCATCAACCATCACCCATTACGAAAGCTTACGAAAGCGGCAGGGCCAGCTCGTAGCGCCGTTTACAGACTCGACTCTTAAGAGACTCCGGCCGGATCGGATCAACCTGCGTGTGTCGGCACCGGGATACGGATCTGAAACACACATTGCTCGCTTATCGCGTCAGCCGGCCGCAGACCGACACTCGCGACCGGCAAGATAATACTCTGCGATATATATAGGAGTGTACAGACGCTGACAACATTCACAAAGACCCATGGACGCACTCTCCCATCCGGGCGCGTAACCTAACCTCCGTGCGTGAGTCCCAGGGTGCGTCGTGTGCGTCGTGTCCGTCTTTTCTTCGTACACGTAACTTGCTGGCTCTAGCGCTATCCGAGCGGCATCTAGTGCGCTATTATGTATCGCATGATACGCTCGAAAGACGTCTAAGAGAGAGAGAGAGAGAAAGAGAGAGCAAGACGCGAGCAGACGCCTCGAGCCGAACTCCGGATGGACGTCTGGATGGCTGGATGGGATCTCTCGTTGCGCTCAGGAATAGCAGTTCCAATGTAGAAGGAACCCGATCGGCTCTACCGTCCGTCAACCTGCTGCTGCTATTGTAAATCAATTAAATACTCAGAGAGAGAACAGCGATTGGTTCGTATTAATTAAATACCGTAAAACCTGTCCGTTGGCTCTATCCTAAATTCGGCTGACTGGCCCTCGGGTCAGCAAATAAATAACCGGATCGCCATTATCTAATGCCATCTAATACACATCCTATATTAGGATTAGAGTTTATTATCTGTGACACCGATCGACTTTACTTCACCCACCACCTCCCCCCACTAAAGGTTCTTACTAACATTCCATAGGTTCTTCCTCTCTCTAAACAGTTGGCAGTCGGCAGTCGACACTCACTCACTCATTCACTTACTCGACGCGTTCACACTTCGCCTTACGATTACGCGGCTTTCAATCTCTTTCGCTTCACTTCCGCCATTTCACTTCTACTTCCGCTTAAGCGAAGCAGCAGTAGCAACGCGGCGTCTTGTTGCGTCGATGGAAAAGAAATAATCAGGAGCGGGAATAGTCAAACGATAAGCGACACCGTTATACCGTTAAGCCTATTATAGACTCGAACACGGAGACTCGGGAATCGATAGCCTATTAATCGAATCGGTTTATTGGCTTTAGACATGTATGTTATTTCTCTAATCCACCTGTAGCCAATCTGATAGGTGCTCCCGCACCCGGCATCACTGGATCTCCCCTACTGTATTGTATACACGGTGTCAAACACATCTTCCATTCGGAGTCAACACGTCGATCATTCCTTCGAGACGGAGGTTGCGTCGCGACGTCACGACGTCAAGTCATTCCCATTACCCAGGATAAAGTCCATAGTGCCTCTAAGTCGCATTACGACTTAGCTGTTATTATGACTCCTAAACACTGATTTAGCTGCCTGAACTAGTTTTGTGTCTTATGTTCCTATGTTACACTATGCTTCCATACCGATCAATCACGTAACTCTTGCGAAATTAATGCACGCTGCCTCACAATGACTAAAATGACTTCGCACGATTGCTCCAATACGGACGTACTAATGCTCATTATATTCGAATAATCCGGTTGCACGGTTATTCGAGGCGTTTTGAAAATTTCTTCGTCACGAAGCATCAAAAATGGCGGCGCTTCGTGATTGCTCCTAAGAGTCTCAGCGAAATGCTCCGTTTTAAATGGAATCTCGTAAGCCTCGCAGGCCTCCAGCGTTACTCCGTATACCTTCGAGCTCCCCGTGGCTCCAGACTGAGAGACTAGAGAGAGAGAGAGAGAGACTCGACACTCGATAAGTTGTTTTGCTCCTTCAGGCTCTCCGCTACCTTCTACCACCGCAAGAAAATACATTTCGTAACGGATAGCCCGCATTAACCGTTGTTTAAACGATAGCCGCCTCGATTTTGTCCGGGCTCTCCCCGATGATGGATTACAATTAATTACATTTTGCGATCCTATCTCCCTCTCTCTCCTTCCCTGTAGCCAGAACTCCTCCAGCCTCCTGAACGCCTCCGACGCCTCCAGCATCACCGTCCTCTCGCGATCCTTTCACGAGATTCTGCCAAGGAGCAAAGCGTGCGCGCCATCGGTAAACACTGCTAATCATACGCTGCGGGCTGTCGAGCATCCAGGCGTCCAGGCGTCTCATTCTTAGCCGTTAACATTGAATATCGAATGATCCAATGATGAGCTGCTGCGTCAAGATGTAACGTGAGACGTATAACTCGGGATCGATCTGGACCTCCCCCGCAATCGAATTCGTCTCGGTAGCATCGGCAGCGTCACGTTATTCATATATCCTTGTACCGTCTGGCATGAAACGATGTGAACTTTGGCCTGCTGCTGACACTGACGAATTAAACACATGCTACGCTCTCTCTGTTGGTAACACTGCTCCGATAGAAAACGCCCGAGATGCGTGTGAAGTGCCCGACATGCGGAGCATTCATTAGGAGCCTCCTCCGTAATAGTTGATCCGATACTCACTGATTCACCGTATATAATTTTTATATCTAGAAAGTTGGCAGCCTGCCAGAACGTCAGGTGAACATTTGCACGCTTACTGCTATGCTTGCTATCTTTGAAAAGTGAAACTGACAAAATTTTGTCAAGCCTTCAAATTTTTCCTACATTTTGATAGATCTATCGTTCTTAGATCCGCTCGACGTTGGCTTGAATCATGAAAATGATTAATCGTCTCATTCGACGCGAATCGAGATACGCACATGGGCACAGTATAAATATATATATATTCGCCGACTGACCCGAATCATTCACGCATCGTTAGAGTAATAGGTTACTCGCGCTAATTAATTATCCGATAACATGATCACTCTCGCTTATCAATATCTATATACCAACAAATTAGTCATAGTGGGGAAGAGGGTAGGAAGGGAGAGTATTTCGTGGAATTCCTTTTAATTCATGTAAATCGCGTAAATCGTCTCTCCCGCATGACCCCACGAATTTCACCTTTATCGAGTCTTTTCAGCCAATTTCGTTCAATGAAACGATACGGGTCCACCTTGATCACTATCAGCATCAGTATCCCGTCCAGGGAGTAAAATTTAACCTCGTCCAGAGCCGAAACTCCACCTGGACCCATGCGGGTCGCTTTAATTTGGATATCGTTTCTGTGCTTCGTTCGAATTAATTTATTTATCGGTCACTCTCGCCCCGCAGAGTGCAGCATGCAGGTATTTCTTTCACTACCGGCATCGGCTCAGCCGTCGTCGTATATACATCTGAGAATTCTCAGCTCACTGGCTCAGGATTCCACGTAACGTAATACCTCGAGTTTTCCCATGTCCCGAACCGACTCGATAATTCATGCGGACGTTCTGTGCAAACTCCCGCCGAGCCGTAACAACCACCGGCCTGGAAAGATCGACTGGTTACCCGTGGGCATTGGCATAGCAATTCACCCCAAGGGTTGCAATATGCCTCGTGCCAATATTATCAACCCCCTAGCGCACCGTTCATCACTCGTCTGCCGCCACCAGTCCCACGCTCCCGAATCAGACACGTGCTATACCAAAAGAACCTGCCCCTTTTGTAGCAGCCCCACCGCCCAGCCCTAATTCTTTCAAAAAGTTCCCTGCTAATAGAGAGAACGCGAACAGAGAAGCGTGAAGTAGCTGCAAGTGATGCTGGAGATGCGTGTACCAAGTGAACTCGGTTAGATGAGATAATGTTGAATCTCGGAGCGTGACGAGTTACTCGGGGTGCAGAACAACCAGCTTCCGATTGGAACGAGTGGCTAGTAGGAATCTACGCTCGCACGAGAGCTCGTCTGATTCATGACCGGATGTGCGTCATAGAGGATTTCTAGACGATTGAACTAAGTGGCGCAGAGTGCAGCCCGTCCTCCTCAATGACGAGTCTTTTTTCGTCGCTGATTTATCCGGAAGCCAATCGCACGTAAATTGGGAGCAGCGGCTGCCAAGCTCGATCCAGAGATCGTTTCAATCTTCAAATTAAGATGCAAGCCAAGGGCATCAAGGTCCCTAAGGGCCTGGTTAGTCCCTTCGTTTAGGGTAGTGCTTAATGGCGGTAGCCACGCTGGTGGCCACGTCGATGACTATCGACCAGTGTCGCATAACATATGCCTGTGCTTTGTTATCCGCATGGGTCTTGTAATAATATCGAGAGAGCGAGAGAGAGAGAGAGAAAGGGGAGGGTCACGTGTGGGAAAGACATACACGGCCCGTTAAGCACACAGGCATACCGCTTGCGGCCCTTCTATCTACTGCCAAACATTATTAGCCTGAAATCCCTTGGATTAATAGCATCTCTTGTTTTATTACGATCTAGGGACCGCCGCAGCATCCCCCTGTCCTCGAAAGGGTCTCGAATTTTCCGTAGTATCTGTGACGGAAGCGAACGGAAAAGCACGAGGCCGGATCTCCGCATGCGGAACGCGTGCACGCACGCACCTACGGCTATCTCCTCGATTATTCCGCATGGCACGCGTGACGTAGATAAAAGCAAACAATGCCCACCACGAAATATCGTTCGACTCGCAATCTCGAGCGGCGTGGATTGAATTATCCGAATCCAGCCACTCCGGGACACGTGGCGTCACGCTCGTCGCGGATTGCCGCCATTGGCTATCGGCAAACAATACCGGTCCGATAGCGCGAAAAGTAGCCTAGACCGAGAGAACGTGAACTCTCGCGAGTGCTCGATCATCGTACCAATAAGAGTGATTCTATACTCACGATCAGCACATTCAGTGCCATTCGATCCACCACTCCAAGTAGCACACAGTTCAATCCAGGGAGATTCCCACGATCCGCGAGATACTGTGGCGAATTTTCTGGCAACGACAATGAGATATACTCCGTGTTTAAGTTCACTGGTTCACTTGCGGTAGTCGGAGCGGTCAATCAAGATCGGTCAGGAGCGATCAGGAATGATCAAGAACATGATCGTGGTCTATGAGCAATTTTGTCCAATGAGCTGATGGCGATTTCGGAACGAATCTGAAATCAGGGTCGAGCGACGTCTCGTCTATCTCGATCAGACCTGCCTGATTCCGGGGTCACCGGTCACCGATCGCTTTAACCTGTTTCTCTCTGACCTCCTGGTGCACGACATGAACCTTCTTTCTCGATGGAGAGAGTATCGGTTCGCGACGAGGAGCATAGAAATGAACCGAGTAGATCTTGTCTTTAAATTTTCATCCCGTACGAAATAAAGAAATTTTTATCCAACCGGGTGGCAAGTGGTCCAGCAACAGCATCCCTTAATCTATCCAAAGTTCACACGCAAAATCACAAAATTTCTCTCGTCTATACCTATTGTCCCTTCCAGCAGCCCTTTTAATTTGCTCTCACCACCCCCTCACCCTTGACTGCACGGTGCCCCATTACTATTACATAATGCGATGCACCCCTATCCCAGACCTGCGGCACACGACCATCGGGCTCCACGATGCGGACCCATGGGAACCGGTAATGAGATGGTGGTCATGCTTTCCCACCCTACGAGGGTGGAATCGGAGATGATACGGGTTCGATACACCATCAAATACCCAGCTACCCTCTACAGGAGAGACCCCCCCTAGCTTTTGTCAACAGGGACAATATGCTACCTCTCCTGAAGGAACAGAGTGGACCTGTGGGAACTGCTAGTAAGCTTCGATTCCGGAGTCGTACCCCTACCCCCTAATTCAGAGTCTAGATCATCCAAGCAACCTCAAGTGTCAGTCCCAGTGGAAGATGCTCTTGGCTTTCGAACCTCCTAGACAACTGGGCTTTTCGGTAATCGATCTTCCAAGAAGCATATATAACAATTGGCAGGAAGTTAAAGAAATCGAAGCGCGTCGTTAAGTACTCGGAATGCCTGCGGAGCCATTATGACTTGTCGAAAAGCGGTTCTGCCAGAGCACAATTCAATGAGTATAAATTAATTCAGCTCGTTAGCGTGGTGTAGCGCGTGATGTAGTCTTGCTGTAGTCTGCTGTAACGTTGTGTAGTCTGGTCGCTGTGTCGCTGCCACAAGTCTCTGCCAAGTCGCCTCGGAGGCACCGGACTTTACACACGTTGACACACGTTTACACGCGTCCACAGAATCTCCTACGTTTTCTCCACGCAGTATCTTGTGCGCATGCGTACAGAGGCTATGGTTCACCACAGTTCTAAACAAGCTATTAGAGTCTCTATGGCGGCGACTGTATGCTGCACACTCGCTCATAGAGGCATGCACTAACTGGGTCATATTATCGGATTAATTAGCCCCGCTACGTGTGTACAAGCGATCGTAACGATCGGCTAATAACGTATCGGTACTGTATCAACAGTGGACACCATTAGGCGGGATCTCGCGCGACACGCGTGCGGCGCTACTGTCACTGGATATCTCCACGCTAATGAAGTCGTATTAATTAAAAATTAATGCTCAACCGCATGTTGACAGTTCTCCGTGTGTTTCGGGCGAATAACGCGCAGGAAGTCATGTTGTATATACATTTGTATTTCTGTCGTTTCGCGCCAAATTATTGGATAACGTTAGAGAGATAGAATTTACAATGATCCTAGAGATTTTTCGATCATTGACAATCTCGGTTCATCCTCTTGCGAAACTACGCAGGAGTAACTGGACTAGTCGATTGACGATGGATGATCGTCAAGGAATATTATTGTCAATTGATAGCACGATGAGCGATTGCGAAATCGGGACAATATATTTGCAAGGGTTTATTCGTTGTTGAACAATGGCCACGTGGCTGGAAACTGTGGATGACAGTTGACTGTCGCCACGTGACTATTGGCGGAAGGAGGGGAAGGGTATCGCATCAAGGTTCAGAGAATCGTGAATCGTTAGGATGATTTGTGAAGCGACGGCGTCCGTTTCCGATAGGGCGTCGAGACGGTAGGCGGCGTCATGGGAAAAAGATAGGAAAAGTGAAAATGTAAAAAGGACACGTTGACGCTACCGAAAGGCAGACTAGAGTCGGCGCCATTAATCACTGGGCCAATCGAAGTATCTTCTTCGAACGATTGGATATCGCTTTGCTGATAAGCTGATAACGATAACGATTGGACGTCTCGTGGTAAGGGATTAAAAAAAGGGGCCAAGTATAGTAAGTAGGAGAAAGGGCGGGAGTCCCTGCTTCTACTTGCTGCTCACGTCCCACGTGTCTTCTCTTTCACCAGACACATCGACTTGTCAATTCGAAACTAATGGAGACATCGACGTCGACATCGACAACGCCGAGTATCCACTGGAATCCGCGCGTCTCATTAGGCTCAATCTCGGTCTGTATATTCAGTGCCAGAAACCGAATTTTCGAGAAGGAGAAGATAGAGGTGGCTCCAAAAAAACAAGATTTTTTTATTAAAAAAAAGAAGCCATTTAATTTACGAAAGGCTTAGTATCTCTGTAATGGCTACAGTCGGACACTTCGCTTAATTAGTCAAATAGGATTTCAATATGTAAATGAAATACTCGATTTACAGTGGGCATAGCAGTTGTAATGAAAATGGAGTCATCGACACTCCGTAAATAGGCAGTTTGGCCAGTGCGCATTGCGCAATGATGGTAAAGCGCACTGTATACATGAAACCGAACACCAGCCACACGATAGCCCCACGTGTGTGCACACACGGCTCGTAGAGCTTGTATACACTTTAGAATTAAAGTCGTCAATTTACGAGGGGGTCCCGCGCTGCCATGAATGCCAACCCGACATATGCTCTGGTCCATGGGGGAGATTCGTGGGGAGATCCATGGGTTCACCTGTGGGAAACTGACTGGTGGGAAAACTGTGTCACTCTCTCATTCCTACGATATTTTCCCACCTTTGACCTCCACCTTGCCAGAAGGTGCAGCCTCGGGATGAAGCCTCGTCGGGAGGATCAGCATCCATTGGTCCAGGAGGGCTCCATAGTCTTTTTCGTTCCAGAGGATATTGTCCCGATCGGACAAATAATCACCGTAACAGCCGAACACCCTGGCAACCTGGCAAAGGTGGGGAGGCGGGTCGAAACGGGTGTGACCTTTGACACGTCCAAGGCATCGCCACTTGGCGTCGCCGTTAAATACTCGTGGAAGAGGAGACCGTGAGAGTGCGTGATGGATGCCGTCGCGAAGACAGACGCATAACGCGGCAGCGTTAGCGTCAGCGTTTGCGAGACCCGTGATGCATTGCCGGTGCGTTTCTTACGCGCTACCCACTCCTGCCCGCCTCTGTCCACCTTACTACCCACTTAGCGAGGCAATTTGTTTTTGCTGTTTGCTGCTTGAGCGGCTGCGCAAGTATTTAAATGCACAAGCGGCGATCGTCTTACCTGGTGTAGCGACGATTATCTCTTAAGAGAGAGAAAGGGAGAGAGAGAGAGAGATAGAAAGAAATTCGCAATGCTCACCAGCCTTTTAAACGTCGTGCCGTACGTCACGCTCGCCACAATGGACCTATACGTTAAATCGCAGCCGAGCTATACGAGCTATACGAGCTATACGAGGTACGGGTCAGCCTAGAAGTTTTCCAGGACGCCATAGCGCCGAGTACTTCCGACGCTTGAATTATACGTCGCTCCTCGCAGACGCACAAATCTCAAAGCCCTTCCAGGATCGCCTGACTATTCCAGCGACTAATCTCACCGCGAACTGGTAATTACCGCGGAATGAATCATTCGTCGAGCTCTAAACAGCGCCAACCGACAGCCGGCGTCCCGCCAGCGACCTGGCGGCGGAAGGCGCTGGCCGTCGTACCGCCTATCACTAAATCAAGCCTCAGCATGCTCGTAATGAATATACAGCCCTCTAACGGTTATCTTTACCGGTTTCTAAGCCACTGATATCATCCGCGTCCTTTCGTCGTCACCTTGGCAACGTCGGTACGACGACCACTTAAAATCATTGAAATTACTTAAATACAATACTCAACCGGTCGAAGATCTATTCGCAGCACTCGTAACCGAGGAGATCTTTCCTCTTGCGTAATCGAGTATTCCGATATATCGATATACGAGCACGTGATGCAGTTACGTAGTAGGTAGGCAGGCAGGCAGGCAGGTAGGCAGGCGAACCAGCAAGCAAGCAGCGCGAACTTGCTGTAGGAGTAGACGGTAGGTAGGTATTGCTATTTGTCGAGATCCTATCTGGATGGGTGTAGCGAGTTATTACAGGCAGAAGAGCCGTTTCTGTTCAGCCAAGTCCCTGAACTCTGATTCTCCTTAGTCGTGAGGTCGACAAAGAGATAGAGAAAACATCGAGTGTCTGTCGTCACGATGGTCGTCATCGTTATAACGTCACCGTCGACGATCACGAGGATGAGAAAATATGGGCGTGGTCATATCGATCAACTAGAACGTTACCGATTGGCTCTTTCCTACGATTTTATAAATACATAAAACACGTCAAGAGAAAACGCAATAAACACGAGCTCGTGTTTGCTCGCTGCTGGCGCCACTGGCCGAGCGCCCGGGAAACTGATAATTTACAGTTGACGGCTGTCGGTTGGCGGAGCGCAATTCTAATACATGGAATAATATTGCATAGGCAATATTATGCGCACTGCGCAGCCATTGTCTATGCCAACGACAGAAAACCCGCTGACAGCCGCAGGACGTTTCTCAATCGATTCGCAGCATTCGAACCTGGACCATATTTCGTCATTCCATCTTTCCGTCTTCTCGCAGTTTCGTCATCGATCGAGATGTAATGACTAAAACTTGAAATTGTCTTTCGAATCTTCGATCGATCGCAGATACGACACTTGGCCAAGAAGCGGAAGGATAGGTTCCGCCCACGTTTTCTGCCGATCGATGACTAACGCCGCATGCGGCCAGTGCGTTTCTGCTCGACAGTAACCTATGCCGATGGACCGTGGCACGGGCCACAGCTGATTAAATCGAAATTATCAAGCTCCTAAATTGCCTTTACGAATAAGGAGTCTCCAGACTCCGTTTCACCTGACGTTTACGATCAAGTGCTGTTCACGAGGTCGTAGTTCACTCAGTCCAGTCAGTCGAGCTCATTGACTTTTGCCATTATGTCAGTGCTCCAGTCATGTTGTTAGTCTCGATCGGGTCTCACGCGCTTTGCTTTGCATAAATAGTTTCCCGAGAACGACCTACAGTAGAATAGTGGCTCGTGATGACTTCTTGTTCCCTGGATCTGCCTGTCGAGCGTCTGCGGGTGTGTTCGCTCTGTGTGTATGCGCCCGTACGTTCACGTACGCGGGTGCGCACGTAAGTGCTCAGCTACGCGAGTAGGGCGCATGGATCGAGCGCACCGCCGATTACCGATACCGTGTAATTTATTGCTCCGTATTCGTGAAACGTGACGCTGGGGCCCCTCGTAAAATGCTTCCAGTTCTGACTCAGCCGATTTTTAGCAATCGAGAATGTTGATAGCTCCGGCCCGCGGTCGCTGGAGCGAGTGGCTGTATGCTGCTCTCGTAGATCGTCAGAGATAACGACACAATAACTTTAATATCTCACAGTAATTACGCACACTTGATGAATATCGCGTTACAGGTTCGGTTACGGGATAGAGGATTTTTCAGCTGGTTTGCTATACGGTTTACAATTTCGTCATTTGTAAAAGATTCTGCGTCTTCTGGACCAGACGGGAACACGACAAGGACACGACAGGGATGATCGTAGATACGAGAGACGTGACAGTCGCGATGAATGTCAATGATGATTGAAAGGAAAAAAAGTATTGTTTACGTAGGCTGAGAGAAATTGACATCTCGAAGTACGCAGCATCGTAAATGGGGAGAAGCGAGGGCGGTAGGATCGAAGTGCGGATAGTCTAGAGTCACGGACAGCTTAGCAAAGTCGGTGCAAGAAACAAAATAGAATAGGGCAGCAGCAACAGCAGCAACGGCAGCAACGCCACGAGTAACTTATGGTGGCGTGCACGGAACTTGCCAGTGCGCCCGACCGCCTAACGAACTAGATTTAGTAATTGTTTTGTTCTATTCCGTTCGGTCGGTAATGTGCCATTACTGGTTCTACATTGTAAAACACTTCTCATTGATAGCATGAGCCTTTAGTCGGAGGATATGAGAGTGTATATATATATGTATATATATTATAGAGCAGACTTTGTGTATACAGGCCCCATGTAGGCCCATTGTTTGCAATCGGCGACCAGCGAGCAGCGGCCAGCGACCAGTTCGCTGAATTTATAATGCTATTAATTGGAAACATTTCCGCCCTTATATTTCAATCGATTTCCCCGTCCACGTCATTGATCGTTGATCGTCGAGCGTCGATCGTCCGGCTGACGCAACCGGCGCGCCGGGCGTTCTCGACTTTCGATTCTTCGAGAGATAATAAATGGCGATAAACGACGCCCGGAACTCCGTCGTCGAGATCGCAACTCGAAATTCCCCTGCGTCGCGACGCCCGATCAAGTTTGACTTTAATTCGAGCCATTACCGCGGGGAGCGCTAATTATCGAGCGCTAATAAGGGCCACTGTAACGGCATTGTAATTAAACGCCTCAGCGTCGACTGCATTTCTCCGGACGATGGGAAAAATTCTGTCCACTCCTCGGGAAGTTTCCGACGGATGTAGATGGCACTGTCCTCCGGTGGAAGAAGAGTTGGACCATGTAGAACGCGCTGGAGACAAGTTCTCTAACGGCCTATCCAAGATGGCGAGGTATCTGTCGCCCGGGGCGACGTCCATTCGTTACTGTCGCCCGGTTGTGAGTCCGCCGACTGTCAACTGTTTCACTGGCGGCACGTGCGCGCTGCAGGCTCGCTCACGGGATTAACACGTCCCTATCTGGCGCAGGAGTGGCATATTTTTTACTCGAGCAATGGCGCCTGACTAGCCCGTAATTGGAATATAATTACTGACGTTACCGATCGTGCGATATCGAATTACTTGTTCTTGACTGTAACGACGCACGGAGTAGAGAAGGAACGTGTCGCGCGACAGGGACGACGACAGGACGACGGGAACCTGGTGAACCTGGTGAACCTGGTGAACCTTCAATCGACAGCAGAAGATCCGGTGTTCTACCGGTCCTCGTAAGGTAATACGACGTGGATATAGGAGTTGCGCCTCGGGCGGCGTGGGCTTAAACAAAATGCGAGAGAGAAAGTGTTGCCGCCAATTGTGAACGTTCTTTACTCTTCCCTTACGCGCTCTCCCGCTCCCTCCTCTTCCCCTGGTCGATCTCCCGGAACGATCCGGCCTTTTATTGTTTGGTAGCTGACAATGAGATCTATAGCTTCTTAGGCAGGGAACCCGAGCGATACTCGGAACCTCGGAGTCCGAGCGGTCTAGTGGGTGGACGAGATGGCCTGAATACGCCGTGAGGCCTCGTAATTAATTATAATAATTAGAGTCGAGTCAAGTCGAGAGCGTGCCGGACTGCCGGTATCCAATGTGTCCGTACAGGCGGCGTAACCGAGAGCTCTCTAATTGGAGATTTCTATTGTTAGCCCACTGGCAAGCCTTCGTAAACGGCACTTTGCACCACTTTCCAACACTTTGCTCCGTAGCTCCCTCGGCCCGTCAACCTGGTACCTCGTCAACCCTCAACTCCGTCAACCCTCAACTCCATCAACCCCCCGTCAATCTTAGACAATAATAAAAAAACCGCTATAACAGTTTTTTTTTCTAAATTCTCCTATGCTTAGAGCCGTAACCATAAGGAATCTAATAAATTCCTCTTAAAGACATTAACGTACGTCCGGCTCGTAGAAAAATGGCGATATCCGAGAGAGCGCGAGCCTATCTTGTGGGGGAGTACTCAAAGAGCAACTCAACAGCGGCAGCTGCTGGCTAACTTATGAGTGTTCGGAGATCCCGCAGTCGACTACTAATGGGACTAGTACTACCAGTAACTACGCCGCACGTCGCACGCCGCTCGTTTTACTCGCCTCCTATACATCCTATCCTATCGCTCTGCTACGCTCTATAGGATAATACAGTCGCGCACGTGTGTAATCTAACATACTCGAAAAGCTCTCGCTCGTGCTCCTATATACGCATAACGCAGTTAACGCAAACGCGTCGAGACTCGAGAGAGGACACACCCGCGCCTCAGGCACGCGCTCTCCCTACGACAAGGTTCCACCTCCAGCACCTTCACGCATGTGGCTCGTACGTGGCTGGCCATGAAACAGGGAAATTCGACATTCCACGAGGACGTTCGAGTATGAAACAAGATAGGCAGAATGGACGCCATTCCAGCAGATAGATACGCGCTCGAGAAATACGTACAAGGAATCCAGTGCACATAGGTGCGTCAGGGCGACAGGTTCATATAGCATCCGGAGTCGACTTGAACCTCAACTCCTGGCAGCTAATATATTTACCAGCTGTGTCTTATCTGGCTTCAGGGTTCTAGAACCCGGACGGATTCTCTTCCTTCCTAGTAGATGCGAAACCTGACGTTCCCCTTTATCTTACTGTCCCGTGAATACTTACGTTCGATTCCCGATACGCGACCATTCCTCACGAGGACACGGAATACGAAATGCGCTGATTCGAAGGAGCTATTCCTATTGTGGCTTTTCTTCTTCTTTCGGGAAGGATCAAGGATAAGGACCTTTGACCGTAAGTCAAGAGAGGATAAGGAAAGCTTAGATTGAAATTAGCGCTGAAAGAGAAGCCGTAACTCGAAGGCTAATCCTGAGCGATGTTCATGCGAGTGTTTATAAATCAACGCTACACCGTTCGAGATATCGAATCGCATTAGGAGACAGTTTGTTTCGTTCGGGACGCGCGATAATCGATCTCGATATTTATGACTAGGAGATTCATCGCTAAGATGAATGAACCTGGCAATCAAAAGATAATCGTTATATGTCGTTCCGGAAAGCTTCTCGGTTCACTCTCCAGCTTTGCCAAAGAAATGGTAGCAGGATCTGCCAGTCTGCCAGGGGACTGAGACTTTCCTCTCTCGGGATGGCTGCTATCGCCAGACACTTTGAGAATACAAGAGAGAGAAAGAGAGAAGGTGAAGAAAAGAAGAGAGCAAGTCCGGCTGGATAGGTAGACTGGCTATCGGAATACGCACGGTTCTCCGCATTGTTCGATAATACGAACCGTTTAAATCGTAATGCCGATTTCATAGAACATTCCCAGACGGTCGGAGTTGGCGCCCGCCTATCGCACCGGCCAGCAAACCGTGGAGAGTAACTTAGCGAACTGCCGTTTGCTTGTCAGCGAACTTGCCTCACCTTAGTCACCAGCCAAAGTCGCGACGCTCACTCTGGCTGCTCTGGTCGCCGCTATGAGAACGATACGTGCGCGATATGCGATACGCCTTTATCGTACGGCAGCACGAGCCCTCGCGAGCACTGCGACGGAGTTACAGTGCTCTCTTGGCTTCCGAGTGCAAAGTACTTCTAAGGAGTCTAATGCACTGAGACTAACCTAACCTAATCTAATGGCTAGCAGCAGTCCCCTGCTTTGTTGGAATTACTAGGGAAATCGTTAAGTAATTGGCAGTTGCTTGTCCGTACAGTCGCTGCCAATGGCTGACAGGGGTTTTACAGTGACTGCTGCTTGTGCATTGTCGCTCTAATGCGATTATGCCTTGCGAGATCGCTTCTTCTGCTGGATCGCTTATACCTTCACTTCCTTCATCGCGATTCGCGAATCGGCTTATTCGAACGACCGGTTTGTTGATCGGTGACGCCATTTCAAAGACCCTGAACTTTTCTCAATTGCTCCTTCCTTTTTCACCCTTTGGCCTAGCATGGAAAGGGACGGCAGTCTCTTGATATTCTTAGTTGATTTCGTCGCTCCATTTCACTCCCTCTCTCCAACTCTCTCTCTCTCTCTCTCTCTCTCACTCTCTTTCATTCTCTACTTCATTCTGATCCCTATCTATCCATTCCTTCATTCCTCTTTTCTCATCGGCCTACTCGGTCACAGTAAACTCGGCCGCTCTTGCGTCACACGACACGCACAATGCCTTGCAACACGATCGTGCCGCGTAGATACATTTCCCGCATTAATTTATTCATCCCGCCGTCTATCGAGGGCGGCGATAGGCGCGATGAGCGAAAAAAATACAATGCCAGTACAATGGTCCATTGACGCGGGGAGTCTGGGAGAAGAAAGAGTTTTCAAAGTTCGCAAAAACATTGCAAGCGTTACTCAACGTGCTCGGGATCATTACGGATTCTGCCTGAAAGACTTCTAATGATTTTCACGAGTAATACGTCACGGCATTGTCACCACAGGAGACAAATACAAGGAAGACGAGTAGAAGAGATTCTTGATAAAAGATTGATGCCGGCGTTGAATGCTAGTGTCAGCCATTGTCGGTCGGCGTTTGTCTCCAAACGATCCTCCCGTGCTATGAATCACCGTGGAAAATGGCGAAAGGCTGAGCCCTCCGCCCGTTACCGGCACGCTGTAATAAACTCCAGTATTTATACACCACGCGTACACTATAATTGGCGATATAAGCGAAGTCAGTAGGCGATGCCTACAAGTGTAATCCATTAAGATGCGCCCACTTTGTTTCCTGTCGGTGAATGAGCATGTCCCACAAATACTTAGTGTTGCAGCCTGGCTGGCTGGCTGACTGGCTAGCTGGTTGACTGGCTGGTTGACTGGTCGCCTGCAAGTACCGAGCCTGCTTGCTACCAGCACTACTTATCCCATACAAATAACACTTTGTACGTTAGAGCGCGAGACTCTGTCTAGAGTCACGAGTGGGCCACTGCACCCATCCAGCAATCCTGCTATTCTCTTGTTCAGGTATGCGTGCGCATATGCACACGTACGTGTGGATAGACATGATGAGAGCGCATGCGTAGTAGTTTATGTGTCACCGCGTCCAGCTAAGCCGGAGTTTCGCAAGCAACGTGTCTAGCGTGGACGCCGGGTGGCTGAGAGGCTGAGAGGCTGGGAGGCTGGGTGGCTGGGAGGCTGGGAGGCTGACCAGGTAGATCAAGCCTCACCAAGAGGCTGCCTTCCTTCCGTAGGATCCTCCCGCAGGATTCTGGAATCGGTCCGCGGGAGAGATGCTGGGGGAAGAGGCGCGGGGAAGAGGAGGAAGCATCGAAATAATTAGAGCACTTGTCGTGTATCTTGCTGACGTATGGCACAAGAGGAATCAGGTACAAGATGCAGTCTACGGTGAGGCTACGCCCAATGAATGGTGGCCGTATGCATGTACGACATGTACGATGTGTAGCGTATGTACCCATAGGTATGTACATACCATACGTAACCGTCGGCGCATGTAAGACACCGCGTCGCCGGCAGTGGCCCATTTTCGTCCCTGTTACACGGCCGTTATTACCATTATTACCAGGGACATTACCATAACGGAGATGTTATTTAAATAAGTAGCGGAGATGGACCTGGACTAGACTCCGCTTCCCTGAAATAAAGTAGTTACTTCGGGAAGGGTATTTTACAAGGCTCGATGGAACTGTGGTTCAGGGATCTTTTTAAGATAGGAGAATTCCCCGGGGTGAGGGGAGGGGCGCGGGACTACAGTCTTCTTCGATCTTATGTTACTTCGCTACTCTAACCTGATAAGTACGCAGTATTCGACTCCAAGTAGTCCGAGTAGTCCGAGTATCCGGAGCTGCACCGGCACGAGTAACTTAATGCAGCAGGCTTAACGTTTATGGTGAGTCGACGGCGCTGGGCTTTTCTCTGGTTTTCGAAGCGGCTAGAGTAGTGCCCTGGTCGGGAGAGTCGGGAGAGTCGGGAGAGTGGCTTAAACGAAGCACCTTCCTTGCAACAAGTTTGTGTACGTGTACTAGCGAGCAAGATATATCGTTCGTCGAGTGGTGTACATTGGGTCGGACGCCCCCGCGAGATGCCAGATTGTGAACACGAGCTGCCCTGGCGCGGATGCTGCACTCCTTCCTTGGACTCTCTCTCTATTATACCAGGCCGACTCCGAGTCCGAGTCTGACTCTATTAGATCGTCCATGGAACGCCCGGATGTCGACATCCTAATCGAGATGCATTTCGAATGACCGCTGGTTGCGGCTGCCAAGCCGACCAGGCTGACCAGGTCGCTCGCATTGGCGGCTGCTGTAACCTCCTTCTGGTATTATCCAATCGAAGTTTTTGGTCAGTGATCGGGAGAACCAGGACTCGTAGGGATTGAGAGGTCGGGAGGTCAAGTTGAAAATTATCATTGTTGTATACCTAGAGGAGCGGGTGAGTGCTTACGAGAGCGACATTATTTACGAATGCATTGGTAGAGCCACTAGATAAGGGAGCTATAAGCTATTCCATTCGTTCCATTCATTCCGGATGGTCGGGTTACGTTAAGTCCGTTAAGATCGCGTCGATGCATAAGCAATTTATTTAAATTAATGAGCTCACCTCGCGAGCCTCCAAATAGGCTTCGGCTGAAAGTCAACGATCCGATCTATCTGTCCGAGCGAGCGTGTTTCGTAGTTGTCGGAACGGGCTGGACCAGGAGAAAGAGTCTGTTCAATAGGTATATAGTATAGTATCTCTAGTTCATTCTTATGGCCTTTCCACAGACTTTCTTTATCTTTTCTCAATCCTTTCTTCACGATGCTATGACGTTTCCAAGATGGTTTCTTTTTTGTTAAGGGGGAAAATCTTATGACGTAGCAGTCAGGCGCCACGATTTCGAAGCACGAAGTACATGAGATTTTTTAATGCTGGCTCCAATTAACGTAGTTACTCTTATCTCGTGCACCAATAAAGTCAATTTACCAGTTGGCTTGGCTTGGCGAAATACCTCGTGAAAAATCGCTGCGATTATGGCCGCGTGCGCGCGTATAGCGACTGACTCCAGAAATCGAAAGATCTCATCTCGGCGCAAAACCTGCTCTCCGATTCTTGCGACACGAGCTATATTATTTCAGCGACCTTGTTTTAGCGGTGAACAGTATGCTAAATAAAGTGGTCGGGTCAAGTGGAGAAATTACCCAGTGTTTAGAGTGTCGGTGGGCGCCATTCCAATTTCAAATGTATTTCCCTCCTTTCTAGATGGATCGGGATTGCGCAAACGTCTGCCGCCTCGGTGTGGGCCACCCTCACGATTTCATCTCGTCGAATCCTAAGACGCCCAGAGTGATTTCGAATGACGGATGATTCGGTAGAAAGCGCAACGACTCGCAAAATCGCGAAAACTTGGTAGCGTTTCACTTTCGACGCCCACCGTCGGGACACCGGCGCAAGAGCAGGTTCTGTTTTGTTTTGTGGATTCGGCTTACGGCCGGAGCAGGTTTATGGTTTATGCGCTAACATATATTAAGCGTCTCGCGGCCGATATGGCCGCGCTGAACTTTCGTACGCCCACGCGGCGCTTGCGTGAAATCGTTAAAGCCTTTTCGTTTCCGGAAGAATCGCAGCCGTAAACGCCGCGAGACGTTCCCAGAATCGTACAGGGTGGTCGCGCACTTGAATACAGGCTTGAACTCCGAGCTGCTCAAAAAGACGTTCAAAGTTAGAAGAGCCACGCGGCGATTAGTAAACTCGGCAATAGAAATAATGCCTGGTGCCGATCGATCAGTAATTATTGAATTATTTCGACACTCGCTGTTATGATCGCGCGGCGCTCAATCCAGCCTGTACAAAGGCGCCGATAGATCGATAGACCGACGCGATGAGCAGGGAGGATCATTACCGAGAGACGATCCGGTTGTAATTGGGCCGCGCGCGCACCGTTCCTTCATTGCTTGATTGGGCAATGACGAACAATCCACCATTCTTAAGAGCCGTAATGAGCCCGCACGAGTTTCATCAGCTCGGATATTTCGATCTGCCCTCCTACCACACTTCCACCGAGTGAACCTAAAGCGTCGCGACGCTATGGTCCAGTAGGAAAGCCCCTCTCTCAACTCTGTTTGTTTTCTTCATATTTTAAAAATTTCTCCGAAGACGTCGGATTTGTGCGGAGACGATTTAATGAATTTCTATAAAATATGGAATCCCGGCGACGACGTGGCGTCGGGACGTCGCACGGCCTCAGGCGCCAAGACTCGAGGAACACACGGGCAAGCAGATACATCGAGCAATGTGTCGTACGTGGGGGAGTCAATGGCGGTCAATGGCACGAGCGAGCCCGATCAGGTCCACCAGGAGCAACATCTCACCGCGCGGCATAGCAGGCGGCACCTGGACTGGACTTAACCCGACTCAGCGAATGCTGCCCACAGTTAACTCGCATCCACACCGAAAAGATAATTTTATTTATCAAATATTACGTCCATGGATTTTCATCGTGAAACTATTTTTTTTCTGCAATCTTTGGTACCTGATTAAACTCACTTGGTTTCATCTGAACTATTCGCACACTTGACCCCTATTAGAATGACCTTATTATAGGCAGATACTCGTTGTCACGTATCTCCAGTGTGTGTGGTACCAGAATTTTTTCTGGGCTCCAGGAAGTCTGGTACCAACGACCATTACCGGCCATGACCTCCTTCAGCAAGTCGAAGGAAGGAATAAACGATTTGAGTGCGCTCAGTGTGAAGGCTGCCTAATGCTTCACCACCGAGCCAGAAGCCTCGCCGCTTCATGCTTCCGAGAACATTACCGGCCGTGATAATCGGCGCATTCATCTCTACTCTCGGGAGATCCTGGCTGTGTTTTGGTCAGACCTCCGCCGCTCTCCTTGGCTCCTTGACTCCTCGACTCCTCCGCTTCTTCGCTCGTCCACACGTCCGCTTGTCGTTTCTCCGATAATTTCGATCGACTCCTTTCCTGGCTTATTGACAAATTCGAATTCGATCCCGAGTGTTACAGTAGGTAGGCAGGTAGGCAGGTAGATAGGTAGGTAGGTGGTGAAACCTTTCACTGGAGATCGACTGGTGCAAGATCAGCGACATTCTTGCGGATTGTCGCAGCGATGCGCTCGAAATTTGCGAATGAATGATTTCCGAGAGAAAAGGAGAGCCGTGGAATGAGAGAGAGAGAGAGAGAGAGAGAGAAAAGGAGAACGACAGACAAAGAGAAACTAAATCGTCGTCCATCATTTTTCACGCGAGAGATAATAGAATTTTGTGTCGGGGTCTCCACGTTGGCAGATCAGCCCAGCGTAATCGATTCATCTCGAACTTATGTTGAAACCCGAAGAAGGAGGTGCAGGGGGAAAGGACCGTGCGGCCCGAAAGAGGCCCAACTCCGTCGTAGATTAGAGATGTTATCATGGGCCCGCTACGCCCTACGCAGACAAACTTTTGACCGTCATCTTAAGGGACCAGATACGAACTAGATTAGGAACTCGTTGCTCCAATGTCCCTGACGTCGGTCAATTGGACTGCCATTGCTACTCGCGAGTATTAATGGAGGCTACCGAGGTGCCGCGGGCCTCGCGCGTGCTCCTGCTTTGCCTTCGAATTATTCTTATGCCGACGCCGACGACGTCAACGACGCCCTCTACTATTTCCCAGAGTAGTTTAGATTTTCGATTCTTCGCTCCTTCATTTTCAGTCGATTCGAGGACAAGATATTCTTCCTCGAAATTATTACACAGGTAGTTCTCATCTTTTTCATTCTCACGGTGTACATTTTATTTATTCTTTTTTCTTGTTCTTTTTTTTTTAAGACTTAAGAGACTTTGAGACTCCTTGTTTCCCTAGTGGCTCCAGGCCGCAGCTCCTCAGGAGTCATCCTGAACGAAACACTGCACTATAGGATAGAAGGGAGAGAGGACGATCGTAAAAGTAACACCATAAATTGTACACGGGTTATAAAATCTATCCAGAGCTGGCTCTATGGGAATTTCTGTTGAGAGTACCCATAAAAAAGATCACAGCGGCTCGCACTGTTAAACGATTGATCGTTCTGCTCCCCGCAGGTTGCGCGTATCTCTTTCTCGAAATTGCCTGTATTAATCAGGTGTCTTTGCGAAAGCAATAAAACACTTCAAGATATTCGAAAGATTTTTATGGCACAGAAGCGATATATATATAGTTAGAAAATGAATATAAAACTATTTGGCATATACCTGGACCATCCTCAGCCGCCATACTGATCCGGCAGCTGATCCGGCTGATGCCCATTGCCCGATGGCACGCTCCCCATCCTGGACTAGGGTTAGAGGGGGAGAGCGAAGGGACGCTTTATGTGCCAAATGCATTGTTGTGCGACCGTGCGATGCAAAGGGGAGAAGAAATGCACGACATGTGATTCCTGCACCTGAAACGGCGGCCCTGCGCTCGCGACTCTCCAACCTCCCAATGGCGCAGGATCAACTTATTAACAGTTGGTAAGAAGCTTGCTATTCAACCATCTCAATATTCTCAAGGTACAGAAGGTTCGGTCTCTCTCGGTGCCGACGACCTTGCGACCAAATCTCAGAAGGGATATTCCGGCCTCCCTTGTTCGCTTGAACTTTTAAAGCAACCGTGGCTCAGGGTCCCCGTGAAAGACGCAACCTCGCGGGCTCTCCATTCAGAATCATTCCTCGTGTAGGTATTCTGTGTCCTGGGTACAATGCTTCCAAGCCAAGCCGAAAGGTACCTGCCACTCTGTACCGTCTTGGACACCTGCGCCAGAAGACTTTTGATTTTTCTGCCAGTGTTCGCCGAGACACACCTTGGCCAATTTCTTTTGCTCCTCTTCCGACCGCGTCTGTCGTTGGTTCATCCGAATATTCTGAGTTGCGTCATGAAAAAAAAAGAATTTCTTTAATTATCCACTGTAGCCAAGAGGTACGTGCAGTCTGAGTGACATGAGCGCGTGACGTACCTGCCTGCGGCCTGCCGGACTGTCTAATCCTTTGAAGGCATAATCGAGTGAATGGTGGACGACCACGTGACAAAAAAAGCCCGAGCCGGAAACCCGTATGTACTCGTCGAATCCAGTGCTCCATAAATCTATCCCATACGAGGTCCATGACGAAGGTAAAACGCCATATAGCTCTAACATTAACCAAATCTGAACAAACACACGAGCCCCTACCAGCTGGGCGACCCAAACGGGCTCCCCAAAGGTTAGGCCAGCCTCTAAACTCGAAAAGGTGCTGCCCGTCTCTAAAATAAAAAAGCAAAAAAAAGGTTCGAAACGGTACAGGAGGGTTGAATGGAACTCGTGCTGCACGTAGTCAGAAAACCTGATCAAAAACGAACCTGATATCCGCTGAGAATAGGTCTCTGCCTACATAGGGGTCGAGGGGGAATTCCACCTATCGCAGTACGCAGTTACGCACTACCGGTCTACCTAAGAGACCAGGAAGGGAAAATCTCGAGGTACAGTTAGACCTTTCCAGGGCTCCTTCTTCGTGCCTCCTTGGCTCCAATGGTTTCGTATTACGCACCAGGATCATATAATCCGTTATTCGCGTGTGGAGTTGCGGTCCATTAGGAAATCGGCAAGTCGACAACCCGACCTTCCGTTTCATGAAGTCAGCATCCTCACCGGAAGGGAACAACGTGATCTTAGGAATGCTCGTAGACAATTCCTTGAATGATTTCCGCGATCGATTCGCCTCGACGAGTTAATTATGCAATGATCGCGCGTGTTCGATCTGCATAATAGGAGTAATACCGAGAAGAATGCAGGTCGACCCTGAACTCCCAGAGATCAAGGTGTTCCAGAACAGGCGTCGTCGCCAGCAGGACTGGTGCGTGTGAGCGCCCTCGCTCGTGATCCTTTTGCGTTTTCACGGTTACGCAATTTGATCGAACGCGAAAACACACGAGCCAGTGAAGCCTCGGTTAATCCTGATGGACGTTGCGACGGTATTAGCGTCACGGCGCTTGCCACTCCTGCCAGGTAGACGTCACCGCGAAGACGTCGCGACGTGTCGTACCGCACTGACTGCACCAGCTGCAATCCGACACCTCGTATTCCCGCGGACTTCCATTCCAATGGCGCTCGAATCTCTTATTCTCTCTAAAGGTTCTCGCAATACTTCGAAATATCATCGCTCAGCATCCGAAAGACGCTTTCAAGTGCGTAGAACCAGGTGGTACGACAGGGCGCGTGTCCAGGTTGGGGTAGGGGGCAGGTGGGCCCCCTGCATTGTCAATCTCTGCCTTTCTGTACCTACCGCGTGCCTGGTTGACTGGCTGGTTGGCTGGCTGGCTGACTGGCTGAGCGTGTGTGTTCCATTGCGAATTCGTGTGAGTCTGAGCTACCTAGGAGAGTTTCCAGCTCGAGGGGTGCCTACATATAATGAGGACGTATGTGCGCAAAGAGGGGTGGCACATGGGGATGGGATAGGATTCCAAAGGGAAGGTAGTACTATATGGTGGCTATGGGGAAACCAGCCCGGCTCACCTAGTGGATCGCACTCCATTGTACCTAACCAAGGCAGGTGATGAGGACGGTTGAACCACGCGACTCCGGTAGATGATTCTCATTGCACGAGGAAGAACATGCCGCGAGGCTGTTTATTGATTTCGATACCGGAAGCGCCGTACTACGAGTGTCTGAACGTTCGAGCGTCCCGACGTCCGTCTCGTTCGAGGTGTGGCCTTACCGGACTTCGATCCCGGAACGTGTTCGCCACGCGAGATACTCTAGCTGGAGTGCTTGGCTGCTCCAATGGCTGCCCCTTACGAATACGCATCGACGCTACTCTCTCTGTCTCTCTCTTTATCTCTCCTTAACCTAACCTCCTATCCTTCTTCTGCGTCTTCCAGTGCACGTCAGCATATTTACGAATTGAGAACCCTTGTTGGTTTCTGCTTCGGTACGGTACAGTACGGTATGGTGTTACAGCATATTGCGCCATTGGATGCTGCGTGCAATCTCCCCCCTTCCCCCCTCCACCCCATCGATACTCGAGAGGGCACGTGCCATCGGTCGTCCATACGTCTGTTCGTGGGTCCATGCCGAAGCAGTACAGCTGTGTAGGTGCAGCGTAACGAGCGAGCGAGAGAACGAAAGAGAGAGGGAGTAGAGAGAGAAGCTGGGAGAGCAGGGAGAGATGCTGCGCTTAGCAGCTAGTAGATAAAGAGAGTAAAGAGCGCGAACAGATTTGGAGCCGACCACCCGCGCCCAAACGAACGAATAAAATACAGTGCGCGGAATAATGCCGCATGCGGGACAAAGCCCGTGAAATACAAAGAAGTTCCCTTTGCGGTGAGAACGCCTGGAATTACGATCCGCGGCGGCGGGACGCGCTCGAAAATCGTAAATCCAAGAAAAGGCAGTAAATCTGCGCGCGTGGACAATGTGGCCAAGTCGGAAGCCCCGCGATCAACGCACGGATCAGTGAGACCGCCGTCTCGGCCGTCCCGGCGTCTCGAGCGTCCCGGCGTGGCTAATGAGATTACTTCGACTCCGCAACCAACCTCCATGAGTTCTATCTCCTTCCACCCCTTCGCACCTCCACTCGCTGACTACGCTCTGATTTACTTTGTACCCAACCTGACTGCGCTGTTTCTTTCTTAAACAGAAAAGCCACGTTCTCGTATACAAACGGACGTTCCTGCATCTATACTCTATCTGCAAAATCAAGAGAAGGAGATGCGTCTTATTTTATTGAAACAATTCCTGACTTCTCTTAGAAAAAAAAGGAATGGAGGATGACAAAGGCGCGTGCGGACGTTGTAGAGGGTGAGTACGTCCAAGGCACCCAGAGGTCCGCGGGGAAGGAATGATCGAGAGAAGGACAGGCTGCTCTAATGGCGTCGCGGAGAACCATGCGTGTATATCAGGCCTAACGTCATGAGCGTCATGAGCGTCATGAGCGTGAGCACGAGCAAAGGAGCAAAGTGACTGGGCCACATTGCAACATTGCTTTCTCCGTCTGGTTGTCCCGAGTTGGCAGACGGAGGTTGCCGAGACTGGCGGCTTGGGTGCTACCAGGCTACCATGGTAGCGCGCGCGCTGACCTAATATGCTTCACGGCTATCAATCATACATCGAGCCGAGATATCGACTTTCTTGCATAACAATGGAGAGAGGTGTTCCCTTAGCTTGGCAGCATTGGTTCTCGAGGAGGAGTTTCGAGGAGCCACGATAGTCCACCTACCTACCTTCGTCTATAGCTTCGCAGACAGCCTGGATAATTCAATTAGTTTCTCTCTACGTAACTGATCCGTCTGGATCTTTTTTGCGTCTCGCGTTTCCGAGATGAGAACAATTGCCTTCGCGAGATTAACCGATCGAACGCTCAACGGAAATCTTGATTTCCTTCCGGCTCTGACTTGGACCTAGGAATAAAAGTACCTTCGGGCAGGGTAATTGCAAATCTTGGAGTTCTCGAGTGCCCAGGTGCGCTACGAATAATAATAACTGCCTGCACCGATCTAGATACTTAGTTCCGTGCGATACGGGCGAGTTTTGTTGAGCGTTTTTTTTCCTGAGAGTTCTGTCGACGCTATGAGAACTCAAAAGCGAATTAAATAGCAGCTTCGAGCCACTCGGGTCAATCTCCCGCTAATGCAAACCCTCGAAAATTCGTTACCTGCCGCTCGCTCGTTCATTCGTTCATTCATTCATTCATTCAATAATTCGATCATTCTCTCACTCTTTCAGGACTCGAGAGGCTGAGCTACTCAAATTCACTTCTCACGTGCCACTCGAGATTTTCCCGCGGGAATCGCAAGACCGTGAGAAGTCTTCGAACGAGTCGGAAGTCGGAAGAATTCAACTGATGCTGGACGTTGATTTCTTTTATAAAACGATCTGATCGTTACTTGGAAATTAAGATCATACGGCAGCCCTTTAAATGGTTCAGGATCTTTGTAACTCTGCAGACTCCGTATTGAGTCCCGATATCAGGTCAACTAGGGGAGGCTGGTTTTGGTGACTGGTTGGGTGACTGGCAAACTGCTGCACGTCGTATGTAACCCAGAGACAGATGCCTTTACAGCACCTTTGGTCCATCCACCCCGAATGGCAACCCTCGACACCCTCGGTGCGCTTCGCACGAACACATGGGTTCATAATACGTGCGTGAACTGCCTTGATGCATAGATGCGTGCATGGGTAGGTGCGCGCGCGCGCCACAATGCCAATAATAACCTCGACAGACCCTGGCGGCATCCCTCGCAGATTCCAGCAGATGCTGCCGTTACTGAGACTAGAGGCTCTAGTTTTGTCTAGGAGGGTGCACGTTGGGGACCTAGTCGGGGACTCACAATGAGTAGGGGGCAGGTGTGGGATCCCCTTTGGACAGGCGCGTGCCCCACACGAGCGGGGGCGGAGTCTCTTTTATTTTTCGCCAAGAGGGTCTCCAAGAGAGAATCAGAATCAGATGCCAGAGCAGAAGCAGAATATGGACCAAAGCCAAACCCATCGTCTCGGATGTCTTTCCATGCTCTTATAGTTTTTCTTATTCATCTAAGGGTTCTTTTGCGATTCTCCCTTTACGAGTAACGGTAATGGCTTTAATGCTGTACACATATATATGTATACGCATACACGTTAGCTTCAGATTTGCATCATTTTTTATGTGCTGCAATACTGAACTCTATAATTGGACTCCAGTCGCTCTAGACCCTATATGCTCCCTTGAGTATCGAAGAGCGGAAACCACCACTAATTTTGTAAAAGAGGAAAAATGGAGGTAGCTATTAATAAGTCGGTTTTGTTTGTCGAGGGAGGAAAGAAAAATAAGAGATGCCCACTTCCTGCGGTCAAGTGCAGCCGCTGGTCAGCTTGAAGTACTTTGCTAATAAGCCGGTGCCAGAAGAAGAAGCTAGAAGAAGCCAATCCGGTAAAAGGTGGAACAGCCGGTGATCGGGATCGTTTTTCGGGGTTTCTGGTAAGTTTGGACTCTCCATCCTCAGCCCCCTTATCCCTATTTCTCATTCGTTTCCCTCGGAAGAAGAAACTACTGGAGCCAAAATGAGGATTATTTGAATTTCCTTGAAATACGAAAACCGAAAAAGTTTTTGCCAACAGACGCATTCTTATTCGCGGGAGTTTTCGTTGGTAGCAATTGCTTCTTCTGCAGCCGGAGACAGAGATCTGCATCACAATCCGCATAAGAACAAAGACGGAGCTTTTTGGTTGGGACGGGCCTTCTCGGATGTCTGCATCCGGTTGGTCACTTCCGGCACGCGTAGACACGTGTCTCGAGCGTGCTCCCTCCTGCCACTATTTCTCTCTTGAGAACTCAAAATTAGCAGCCATCGACGTTTCCGCGTCCGTTCAAAATCACCCCTCTGATTTTTCTCCTCCGCAGTTTCCACTTTCATCTTCCACTTACATCATCCGCAAAAGAGAAACAAATAACCGCGTTCATGGTTATCCAAAATATTTTTGATAATTGCGGAGGATGCGTTTAAAGGCCCAAGGAATTCGTAGGGTTCGACGTACAAGTGTAAGTCTTTTGGTCGTTTGGTCGTTTACGCAAGGCATTCCGCACTTGCTGCGCCCCGAGCGCGCCGCATGAATGGCGCCCTCAATAGAGTGAATTCTACAAAGCAAAGAACCGGACAAGGAAACCGACAAAGAGCCGGGACTTCTTTTGTCAGGGTGCCCTGTCGAGTCTAGGTGACACAGGAACGGAGTCGAACCTTGCGAAGAACCTTCTTGGTCCTGCTGCTCCTGCAGCTCCTTCTCATCATTTTGATCCTTTTGATCCCTCGGATCCACCTAGTGGTGCAGCCCTGTTCTTTTTCTCCGAGACGCAAAAAGTGTGTGGACAGGTGAGGTCGCCTCCATTGATTCTTCTTGGATGCTGTGATTTTTGCATCTGTCCCTGGGGAGAAGAGGGATGATCTTGGACCTATTTTCCGAGAAGCGTGCCAGATCCCGCACTGGCACAGCTTTAAATTTCTTTTTCATCCGTTGCACGAACCAAAAGAGTGTCTTTTTAATAATACAAGATGGCGCGTAACATGCGTAGATACCGTTTGAGATTTCGCGCGATTCGATAACGCCCATCAAAGAACTACCGGAAGACAGACTCATTGACGTTTACAGCAATGCAAATTTTCTAAAGGGTTGCAATTAGAGTGTTGAGCTATGCATCTGCTCAGCATCTGCGGACAGATGCAGCCCTGCCGCTTTTAGAAAAGTACTGGAGCGCTGGCTCGCATGCCCGGAAATGAAATTCTAAACACCCTCCGCACGAACAATACCGGACTGACTGTGCAAGCGACGTGTGCCGGGAATCATGGGCGGATCGTCCGATGGTTGTCGCTCTCCTTCCTAGCGACGCTTACCCCACGACCCCCAAGAAACACCTTGAAGACGCCTGACGACGTCTTCCTAGATCCGAGCCCCGAAGGAAGTCTATTTTGTTAGCGACCCCCAAGATCCCATCATCCACGTTCATAGATCCAACAGCCATGATGGAATCATTACGCCAAACTTTCAGGGTGGTTCAGGGAGTTTTTAAACCGAAACACGCAGAGTCGGTTCTTATTAAAAGGCGTGAAAATGAGGGATCCTCCTAGCGAAAGTCAGATGGCCAACTAATTAAGGAGAACACGAATAATACATCAGGACGCTAAGTGGATGAGCGCCGAGAAATATCGTTTTTTAAGTACAGCCTTTGCTCGAACCTTCATTTTTTTTTTTCTAAAACTGACTCGACTCCAATCGAAGACGTGCTGAGCCAGTCGATTTTCTTAACGATCTACGTCGACTAGGGTTCGGGTTCCCATTGGGTGGCACGATCAGAAAGAAATAATGTGCATCGACAGCCCCCCATACTTTCTCACCTTTATTACGTATTCGGATAAATCGATTATCTCACCCCCCTCCGGTCCACTGTGTCACGATGCGGATATTTAGTGAAAAGTTCTATATTTAAAATCCATTTATTGTTTCACGATATTTTTGGAAGAGTTATCTGTGACCGTGACTCCTCCTCAACGTAGGGCTCCGCGCACGCGACAGAGGGTGTCACGCTCTAACTTACTAAGAGTTGGAAAATTTTAGCAAAACATCAACAGCACCCCATTTTTCCGTGAGCTTTGAAGCGCCGACACTTTAGAAGCACGTAACGCGCATCCAGAAATAGATACATTTCGAGGGAAACAATTCCATCCCGGCTGCTTCCTTGTTCCTAAGGGAGCCCCCGCTCCTCCCCCTCTCTCCCAACAGCACCCCATGTCAAAGAGTAACGAAGTCGTTGTATTTCCTTAAAACCTTCAAGGGATGAAGCGACCCGAGCTTCCCGCACACTACAATTTATTTTCCTCCCCGTCACGCCTATGGCATTTTAATTATGTCCTCGTGACTCGCCCGACCTCTGACCTATGCAATTTCAGTTTAACTTCGACTGAATTCGATTTTCCTCCGAAGGATCTACGACGACGCCTCAAGCCAACCGGAGGCAGCGCCGTGTGTTTTATCGACGGTGCCACACCTATCGGTCCAAGTCCTGAGCAGATGGCACAAAGTACCTACTCACCCGGAAAACACATGCTCTTTGCCACGTGGGGCCCTCCTATGACGTACAATCTATAACCTATTGCAGAGTACACGTACGCCTTCTTCCTCTTTCTCAATATTATCCTATCGTTCCGTCTTCTCAGCCAACTATACCTATAGACGGATAGACCTATAGTTATACATGGCTATAGACCATTTCAATCCTACTAATGGTATCTATCGTGTTTATTGCCACAGGCTAATATGATGTATCATGCAACCTAATGGGGTAATGGACTCATCCTTGATTATTTTGGATACGCGATACATGGCTTGGCAGGTGATTTCGTGATAAAATATATTTCGAATGGTCATAACAGGCGAATGCGCTTATTAAAATATTTTAATAAATACAGTGACTGCGATTACGTCATATCGTGCTATTGTTGACGTCACTAAGAAATTTATTCTGAATGGTAGTTGTATTGTGTAACGAGTCTAAGGATGCGGTATAACCTCTAGATTTCGTGCGCGACTTCAAAACCATCGATAAATCAAGCCGTGACAGCTGTTTAGGGGGCAGGTGATGTGTGGAGGCACCTCCCGCGCTCAAAGTTATCATCATTGAACGGCGACATGTGCACGAAGACACGAGTCATCACCCGATACGATTACGAATACGAATGATACCTTTCAGATTGACTTTTTCTTCTTCTCTCTGAGACGGAAAACTTATCGTAGTTATTCCTTAGAGGTTATAGGGCGACTGTATATTTATATAGATACGTCGTTACATGGGTATGGACCTTTGGAAAAAGATGATTCCCATTCTCAGTGGGATTGTCGATTTTTTAATTTTAAGGTATCCCATAAAGTAGCCGCAGGCGTCATCGAATCGATCGACCAACAAGGATCCAACCTTCGACCTAAACATTAGCTTCTCGTGAGCAATCAGAGCAACCATATTGGTTGTTGCCCTTCGGGCAGGTTTCCTTCTCTTTTTTTTTTCTTTTTCGTTCCTCTGATTCGTTTGATTTGTTGGCTTGGAAGTTCTAGCGATATGGCTTTGAAACGATACTAGAAGTACCAGCTGCCAGAATTCGTGTCTCAACCTGAACCTATGATATAAAAGGTTGATTCATACGTTGTTGGTACACATATGAGAAATAGGAATACCTTCGAGAAAATCGTTACATTTCGTGATCTTCGTGAAAAGCTGCGTTCAGTTGCAGCACGAAGTTTCTCGATAAAAAAGAATTTTCAAAACTACAGACCCATTTTTGACCTGCAGATTAAAACTATAGTATAGAGACCCAAATAGATTTCCAGCATATCGTCTCCAAATAGACTAATCCGTAGGTACGACAAACGATATGGCCGTACGGTACCAAAGCCGATAACTCTCATTCGTGCTTCGTGGAATGCAGCTCGTCCTAAGGGTGAAAAGTGATAAGGTTCAAACAAAATATCGTGATAACTGACTTGCGACAGGTCGGGACCTTCAGTAAACAGTCCCTTCTTTCCCTCAAATCCACTACCTTCGGTACTTTCGAGAACTTCAGTCATTATAGAATTCTTGAAGTCACCACTCCCATTATGCACATTGATGATTTGTAGAAATTAATATAATTATAATAAAATGGATCTAGTGAACCTAAAAGATACCTATTATTGCAATTGAAATACGTATGAGATATTCTATGAGAATAGAATAAGAGATCGGTGTTATCGGAGGGATCAAGAGGGATCAGTGGGATGAGAAGACCAAGAGATAGGAAACGGAACTGCGTCCGTGTGTATCCACTATCTCCATTTTTTCCGTCTCTCTTGTAAAGATAATAGAAGGACCACCGCGAGGACTATCTGCCCAAGATAATCCCGGACAGGTATTTCGTATTCCATATTTCGTAAATAATTACACTGTGACGCTGGCTGGGTCTCTTCTATCGACACCGCAGCCGGAAGATCGTCACGTAGGTGGAAGGTGAAGCTTCAGAAAAAAAAGTCTTAGAGAAGGGAAAGAGAGCTGTAGAGATATTTGAAGAATGTTATGACCCGCGGTGCTGGCGCTGCTACCGCCACCAATTTGCATCTGCTTTGGAATTGTGAAACGAGATGAAACTTCCAAGAGCTCGGAGCTCGTGGGAATTCTCGGAATCTTGAGAATCGTCGACGCGTCAGTCCCATTCGATTAGATTCAGCTGGCGGGCCCATTTTAATAGTCACAAACAATTTACGGTAACACCGCGTTCGTGGCGAAATAATCGAAGATTATTGTGGCGAGTTAATAACAGTGTGGCGGGAAGAGAGGAATTTTTAAATTCTAAATGAAAAATGAAGAAAATTCTCGAAGATCGAATTTCCCAGGCAAAAGGACCGACGTTGCGCTTCAGTGTGTGGGCATTCGATTTATCGATATCTCCCAGGACTGAACTGAATGGGACTTTTATCGACAGGCATGTGTCACAGGGTACAAAAATACTACTGTTCTGCAGCCCCATGCACGTCGAGCATAAAGGCTGCTCTGTGATAGGCCACGCGCAACGAAATGCGACACGAGATGAACCTTCGCTTCGTCCTTCTCATCCTCATCATCCTCCAGCTCCTCTTTTACTTTTATCGGCGTGTGAGTCGGCTCTCTTTATTTACGCAATTTTATTGGTTTACGATGGCCCAATTTCTCCAGGCGTCATATTTTCACAGGCTTTGTCAATTGTCCGACCAGTACGTTCACTTCTGCGTTCGATAGAAAACTCGCACGTGCAGCTCACTTCAGATGGCATCTGCATCTCTCGAGTGGACCTGGAAAGAGAAGTGGCAGCTCCGTGCGATTTGCCTCTGTGAATCCGGATCAGCAATCAGCAATGGAGTCTGAACAAGAGAACTTGCTACACGCGAGTTAATTTGAGTAATCAAATAGAAACCGGTATCTCATAAAGGAGAGTTTGAATATACTCGATATATCCGGGAGGTGTGATGGAGGTGTGATATGTGTGATAGGTGTGATAGCTCACACAGTCCAGTCCAGCACTAAGCGTTGGGCACGTAATACTAAGTAAGTATGTACGTGTTAGAATGTCGATTAGCATTTCGAGTCGTCTCGCCAAGATCTAATCCTTTGTCGCGGCGAAGAAGAGCTCACTGGACGAGATCTCTTGGAGAAGAAGAGGATGAGAACTGGTCGAGAACCCGATCTTCAAGGGATGACGAGGAGGCATTAGAGTTGTTCCTTACAATGGGCTGAAGTGTTTTCGTCGATACAGGTGACTGTGGGAATGACCGTTGGTAAGGACAGGTTAAGCGGAGTCGAGTTCAGTGCGAGGGCACTTGGTTAAGGGACAGTTGTCCTACGTGTGAACGTGAATCTTCAGGGAGGAAGGGAGGACGGGAGGAAGGAAGAGGGAAGGAAGGAACGTAGGCGACGCGCTGAGAACGCGAGGAAAGCAAGATGGCGACGGAGAGAATGATGCCAGTGGTGGTCTGGTGATTCGATGATTCAAGGAGGGTCGCATCTGCTTGGGTGGACTGCGGGGGTCGAACGTGCGGCCAGGTGGTTCCGACTTTTTTAAACGATCCTGCAGGATCGTGTAGGATCATATAGGATCGCGCCGGCGGCGCCCGGCTTGGATCAATACCTTACTAATTGATCGGACGCGCCGCCCGGAGGGAAGAAGACGCACGGCGCCTATGATCGATAGACGAGGGTGAACGTTGCTACAGTGCACTGATTGCAGGAGTGGAGGATTGGATGATCGGTATAGGGTCCGGATGTGAGTCGCTTGATCTTAGGGAACCACGCCAAAAAGGGATTAGTTCAGGCTCGTTGGCAAGAGGCTGCGGCATCTTCTTGGAAGACGCTGTACCGAATTTTCATTGGGGGACAAGGAGGATTGGAAAGTCCACGTGTGATTGGGAGGAGGTGAGGAGGGCGATATGGAAGTGTGGAGGCCTCAGGCTGATTCTCGCTCTCGATCGATTGCGATAGCTCCGCCTATGGCACTGATCGATTCTACCCGATTAGAAGTTTAGCGACTCGCTTCAATGAGGTGGAACCGAGCGGTGGAATGATTGCTCGGTCACATTGTTGCTTATAAATTATAATATTTTCCTACTAGAGGCCAGGCGCCACCACGACCAGAACTGCCCACTCGATCACCTCTGGCACCTATGCCACCTATGGCACCTGACGACGCCCCACCTGGGCGCCAGAAATTCAGATCTCTTCATTTCGACAACTCTGTCCCAGCTTCGAAACAATAGAAGTAGCATAAATCTCTCATTGGTAATGATGGCGTCACCAATGGCGACGATGAGGATGTCTCTCAAGCCCAAGCAATATCTCTATAGCATACACAAGAAACCGGTAGGAGATGTAGATGTCGCCTGGTCGATCGAGGATTTGTCTGAACCACGGATTAGTCGTTATCGGACGGCCAGTAATTTATCGTAGGTCCAGCACCGCTAGATCCTACTTAACTGCTTGCATTGGCAGCAATGGCGACCGATGAAACCTCCGTCGCTCCTTTGCTCGTGCTCGATTGAATGGAAAAAATAGGTCTCGACGTCATTCCTCAAAAATCGTGGGTGTGTCGTGCGGCGCCACGATCCGGTCACTCGCGCTACTCCTCTGATGGAGATCATCCACCATTACCTTTCCTTCTCGTTCTGATTCTTCTGCTCCCGAAGAAGTGCGGGGCATGAGAAGCGAGGTGGCGTGTTGCGGCCGGTCGGTCGATCGGCCGATCGGTTGGCGTGCGGCAGCCTCAAGACGCAGACAGAGACACGGGCACAATTTTCTCTGATGCAACTCCGGCACGTAGTAATCGCGCGCGATTTATCTCACGGCAACGAGTCAATATTCGAGAGCAGGACCGATCGCTAACGAGATCGGCTCGAACAAGTATTAATACGCGGCGATAATTGTACGGTTGCATTTCGATCTAGGAGAGTGCGCAGTGGCGCGGCGCGGCAGGCGCGTTCGATCCTGCGAGCGCCGATCGATCGATCAGGGCACGCGATCGATCACGTGCTTGCAGATCACGCGTGACTCAACTGGACCGAGTCACCACCGGCTCCACTGGGAACTCGTGAACTCGAGAGCCGCCCGAGCGTGTTTTCTTTTTAGATCGACGCGACGCGGACGCCGACGGCTCTGGCGCTCTACTCCTACCTCATAGAATCCTAGATCATAAACAGATGATAGGAAAGTGTGCCACGAAAGAGCCGCCCCTCGTAGTTCAGCCGATGATCCAGCATCAGGAATGCTTTGGCATCACTGACCTATCGAAGACGATCGTCCGCCTTGCTTGTTTATGTGTCTTCTTGATCATCGACTTGCATAATTAATAAAGTTTCGTTAACTGTGACCAAGCAACAAATAAACTCTTGTACTCATTATGAACGCATTCCGCCGCGTCTCCCAGCATCTTCAGCATCTCGAATCTCTCCCGCTCCTCATCTAGACCGAATTTACTTATAGTATCCAAGAACAACCCATCGGAATGAGGAGGGGAACACCCCCCTGCTCAGTGACACCCACGCGTCTACAACACCAGCAACCAGCGAACAACCACTGATCATTCAGCAAGCAACGAGCAGCAACCATCAGATCAGGCTGATTAGTAGGATTAGGTAAGCTCTGGAGCCAGATCCTATTCATTGTTTCCACGTTATTACGGTCACCACGGGGGTTCTTCGATGACGACGTCCTCCAAGAGATCTCGGGACTAGTTCATCCGATAGAAGATCTTCGCTGGACCACCTTAATATTTTAATATTTATCAGAGTAACATAGGGTCAACTCGAACGAAAGCGCCAGCACGTTTCGCTACCCTCGATAAAATCGCTGCCGCGATTCCTTCGGTTCCTTCGCATGGCAGCGACTTGTCAGATTGTATAGATGGAAGGCGAAGCGAGGTAAGACAACGCACGGACGGTCTGGTATACCGGGTACGATTTTCGCAAGAATAATTTCACCCGTTGACGCATACGCAACACGCACTCGCTTGATCGCGCGAGCTATTGTCTCGTGGGGGAGAAAGTGTGACCCTAATAGCCGAGAATGATTAGAGAATCGCGCTCCAATCAGCATTCGCCATCGCACCCACGACACCTCGACTCAGCAGCACATGTTGCTGCTTGAACACTCGACATCGCATCTTAAAGGTTTCGCTTTCTCGAGTCGGGCTTCCATCCGAGATCTTTGTGCAACCGTTCTAATTATCCCAATGGTGCGTGCACGTCCCCCCTCCGCCCCCCCGCGCACCTTTCCACCATCTTTTCGCATCCAAGGAGCACAGCAACGGATTATTTATTTAGCGGGTGCCTCCTTAGCAGCGCACGACCACCGTGGCGAACAGCGGGGAGCAACGAAGCCACCCGCAAGCTTGCGAGCCACGGACTAATTTCATTTTCGTTCGGCAATGATTTATCCGGGAGCCCGAAGAGACGCACAACCGACGCTCTGACGACGTACGACGAGGACGCCGACGCTTTTAATTTCGAAAGGACGCGACGTACCTCGTCGTGGTCTTTGCCGTGGTCGCTGTCGTTCCTCGGTCTAGTGAGCGACCGACGACCCGACGTACGTACCAGTTGGAATTCTCGTTTGATTTACTGCGGTTATCTCGGTACATTAGTCTTTGGTCCATGGCGGCCGATATCATCTGCGTTAAAAAATGCTCCCGTCAACGCATGCCTGCACTACCGTGCTACCCTTCTCCTCCGAGTCCACTCCTTGCCACTCTCTCTTCTTCTTCGTCCTCTCCCTCTCCTTCTCCTTCGGCTCTCCGACCAGAGATGATCGCTCGCCAGGGATCGCCTTACTGTCGGATAATCTGTATGCGTTGCAGCATAATGCGCATGCGCAGCAACAGGTAGCTGACGCTACATCATCTCGAGATATTAGTTTCCTTGGTTACCCGACGAATCTCTCGACGCGTCTCGTCGTTCTGGTTAGCCGCGATCGAGGGACGATGGCGTCGGTACCGACGTCGGCGTCCTCAAAGCTTCCTCATGCGTTATAACCAACCCGGCCAACCTTGCTCTCTATTTTGATCCTCTTTGAGGAAAGCACCAATCTGTTTTCCCTACAAACAATCGCACAATGAAAAGGAGCTCCTTTACGCCCGCCGCAGCTTCTTTCTTCTTTCTTCTTGTCAGTGAGCTCAGCCATGTGCCTCTCTAACCGTGTACCTATGTTATGATAGTCAAGAGGGATGCCAGCCTTTATCTCCCGCTCATGCCGGGATGCTGGACCACTGAGATCCCGACGATGGAACGAAGCGGGGATTGAAGGATGAGGAAGGTGGCAGGAGGTAAGATAGGAGGTAAGAGGTGAGGTAAGGTAAGGTGCACCCGAGAGCGCAATGTCTGGGACGTGCTCATCCGCTCACAGATCGTCTTAGAGGGATGCTGTGAGAATACGCGCGCCATGTCCACGAAATGGAACGGAAGGCGACATCTCCTGTGGGAATCTTTTAATGGCATTACAGCTTCGTCTGAATCGGGAGGAGGTCCGGTTTGGTTGTGTTTAAGAACGTCTCTCCTTCTGGGCGTTTCTTCTTCGGTTTAACGATCCTGAATGTCCTGTCGGAGTCTGTAGGACGCTCTGAATCCTTTGCTCTCATCTTCTCTTATGCTTATCCTAGCATAGACGCGTGTACGCGTTTGTCCACGCTGATTATCCAAGGTACCGTAAGCTCCGGTCGCAGCATCCCGACACGAGATCTCTGATGCGTTTCCTTCTTTCAGTCGGTACAACATATTCTACTGCTTGAATTCTAATCTTAGCAGCAGTCCCACCGTGTGTAATATTTTAATATATAATAGCTGCTGTAATCCCGATCCAGTTGATCCTCTCCGTCTTTGTCCCGCTTTCTCATCTGGCTGACACGAGCTGCTCTCAATAAATTATTGAAATTTCGCAGGACGACGTGTAATAGGCCGCGTTCTTAATGGCTCGCTCTTGGCTGACCGATTGACTAAATCGGTTACGCATACATAAGCACACCCACGTAGCCCGAGGTCTCCTAACATTGTTATCAAGCCATACCGAGCGCTATCGGATTGAGATAGCCGATCCAGGGACTGTCGCAACGGTGAAAGGCCCTCAGCAATATAGCAGCCCAATTGAAATTAATTAAATTAAGCAAGCTCCGATATCGTAAACGACAGTAAAGCACCCGCTGATTCGCCGGCTTGTATTTGTATTTGTTATTACCACGTATTTTAATCGAATAATCGTACGGACGTTTCGTAAGGTAATATCGATCCTGTCCTCGATCCGAATCTCGCGCTGTTTACGTCTCCTCAGCCAATCGTGAACGGCCCTGTCGACACTCCTCTACTAAAATGCTCGACAGACCGGAAGCAGCCTGTCTCTTGACACACGATCAATCGATCGATCGATTTTCAACGGGTCGCTCATTCCGCGACGGAAATAACATTTCTTTCCTCGCGTCTTATAGACTCGCAAACGCGAGATGCCATTTTGACCGATCCAGTGAGATGACATCGAAGGAGCAACCGTGAGATAAGATCGGAGTGTCTGTGAGGTCTCTTCTTGGGAGGAATAAAAAAAAATCTAGGTCATCTAGGAAGACACCTTAATAATCTGGAATTTCTCTAATTTCCAATACAATGCCGAGTGAGGAGGTTTTAAATAAAAGTCAAGAAAGGTGATGCATTGGTTTCGGTTTGTGCTTCCCTGTAATGGCCGATCAGATAAAACCCTCTTGTCCGGTGGTCTCTTCAGATCCTATCTCGTTCACACGCACTCTGAGAACGCACCCTGATGTCATTATAGACTATAGACCGAGACTGCGCGGCACTTCGTGATGATTTTATAAACAGACCGCCTGTCCGTCTGTCTGTCTGTCTGTCTGAGCTGCTTGGCTGCCTGGTTGTCTCTTGCCTCCCTCAACCTTGTTTCCCTGCTTCCCTACCGTTCTCCGTGCTAGCCGATCTCTTCTACGAATTTATGCAAAGACCTCGAGATATACTTGTTGCCGTCGACGTCCTGTCACGTTCCAAAGTGCCGAAGTTCCTTTCGAGAAAAGTTCGCATATGTGGTCCAGTTCGAAGAGCAGTGTTCCGTCCGCGAATGGCTGCCAGGTAGTTTCGATGCCTGTTTGTTCCATGGTTCCGAATTCATCCGATCACCTGGTCTTCCGAAGAACCCTCTAGTAAGTCCCCCAAACAGACCCCCGATGGGCACACGCGTTCCTCTCGATCGGTCAGAAAATCCCCAACGAACTGACCATATGCTTCATCCTGTTCGTTCCTGGAAAACGGATCTACGGATTTATCTTTGGCAGACTGACAAGATGTTCGCTGAATCCCTTGCGGTTTTTCGAAAACCTGGTAAGATGCAAAGATCGATAGGAACGGTCGGAGTCGTCGGAAATTCGAGAAGAAACGGTAAGAGCACTCTGTGGCACGTGCAGAAAATCTTGAGCTTTCGAGGGAAGCTGATTAAAAGAAAATTACAAATTTCACTTAACCAGATCTCTCGAAGGACAGACGTCATCCCCTTTCGCAAAGGGGGATGGAGCGAAAAACGGTTGTTCAAAATTGATAAATGGCACACGCCACCAGGGGTCGCTGCTCATCAGCTGTCTTCGGTTTGGGGTCAGAGGGGATGCAGATGTCGCAGATGATGCCAACTTGGTAACGCCCTGCATCCCTTGCGGTGCAATTCCTAACCCCTCGCAAAACGTCTTCCAGGATGCACCTATCGTCTACGCAGGTGAATGTCTCGCTGCTCTGAGCTTCTGAGCAGGTTCGAGCTTGCAAAGAAACAATTTCTAGTTCGATTCTCGTTTTCGCGCGAAAGAGTGCAGAATTACCGGTTAGGGCGGATCTATTTATCTCTCATTTATTAGTTCACTCAATTGCCTAGGAAGCCATAACTCTCAATATGTTTGCAGTCGCCATAGTCTCTAGTCGCGAATGCCTGCCAAGTAAGACAAAGATGGCGCGGGCATCTTTCATATCTAAGAGATAGTTACGGAGATATTTTGTAAAAATGACAACAGGTCCTTGGACTCACAAAGCCAGTCGGCCTTATATTCCTGACCGAGCGAGTACTAAGAAGCAGTCATTCTTTGAGTTTCCTGACAAAGAATTCAGGCCTTACGCTACAGCGTCTATTCATCGAAAAACTCCGCTGCTCCGGTACTCCGGTGCACCATTCATTCGAGATCGACAAAATATCGCTCATTGTAAGCGGGACCAGTGGTGCTCGTGCCAGTTTATTCCTGGCTCCGCTGTATCTGGTTGCTGCCATCATGAGTACGAAGACGAAGGATCCAATACAGCTGACCCATTCTATTATATTCCAAGACTCCTTAAAATGAGAAATCCTGTACCGTTTTATTCTTACTCTCTTTATCGTTCTCTTTACGGTTTTCAAACAAGTTTGGGTATACTCTCTTTTATAATTCTATATTAAAAGCCATACGTAGGAATCAAGCAAGCATGTACCGGTATAAAATCGATAAATTCATCCTGAGATTTTGATAGATCTCGTCTAGGTTCTTCGGTAGGTCGTTCGTGAAAACACGCCTTTAGCTATGCAACCCTTTACAAATTATTAAACAAACGAAACAGCACGAGAATATTTGACGGTGACTGTTTTTCGCTTTTTTGAAAATAATTAATATTTCTTCTATGAATTTCTAGGAGAAATTGTGTTATCGACTTTTCGTTACGAGTTGTAATAATAAAAATTGTTAATTTCTCTTGAGAACGGGGTTGACTCTTTGAAAGGGCTGTGCCCCAGGATAGCAGGTACCTAGGCACTTCCAGCATTACCAGTACCACCAGCACCTCTGGCGAATGAAAAAAAAATGTCAAAAAACCGGTACGCGAACGCTCGAAACACTCTGTGAAATGTACGCAGTACAAAAGGATTCGTAGGCCAGGTAGGTAACTAAGGACAATGAAAATGGGGGATGGGTAACCAGAAGAGCCTCGGAAAGATTCCTGCTGGGTTATTTCAGGTAAGCTGTTTGCAACCTGATTATCCAAGTTTTTAATAACCTTGTAAACAGTCGCGCCAAAACAAAGAAGTGCAATCCTCTGTAAGTGCTGGAGATAAAAATATTTGTTCACTCGTTGACGGATTGTTCAATGACGATTACGTTGTTTATCATTAACCAATACAAGTTCCTAACGGGGGGGATGCTTGCGATAATAAGAAGGTCGACCGTGCACGTCTAGGCTTTCCTTTACTATTTATATAACTAAATACACTTACGTTTATTTATGCTTGAACTGAACAGTAGGGTAAACAAAATGGTCCAAAGTGTCGAGGATGACACATAGGCGTAATGAGTATAACGTTACGAAGATAAGGGAAGCTTAAGGAAAATCGATGACAATAGGAAAAACTAGATGACCTGAAAGTTTGTGGAATCGTCAATGAATCGAAGGATGCATTAGTCACGATACAACAAAGTCTATAACTGAATCGTCAACTGCTTGTTGACAATCTCCAGCAAGAGCTTTAAAGTGTCCCGAGTGCCCGTCTAGCAGTTTAATCTTTCAAGTTAATGACTGCTTGAGTCACCGTACGCTCTTCGAATTAGTAACTATTCGAACATTCATACTAGCCAAACAAAATAAATGACTATGTGACTGTAAAGTGGCAACAGTCACTCATTCCGATGAAAACAAAATAAACATGTGGTTTCGTACACAAGACCCCAGCTACGAGCTAAGTCATGATAATGAGTTTGAATTTTGGAGATTTCAATGCGCGTCCCTGATGGATATCAATGCGGTTACGTCTCATGCACCAATGCACGATTCTAACAAGATTCGACCTGCGGAGTTGGCTAAGCTGGTAGGTCGGTGAATCGTTAAGAAGAGACAGAGGAACGGCAAGAGGCATGGGAAGTATATGGTACAAGTATGGGAAGTATGGGAAGTATGGGAAGTATGGGAAGTATGGGAAGTATGAGGACCGTTGCCACCGAGTGGCACCTTGACACCGGTAGAAGGTTCCCCCGGGACTTCGCACATGTCTAGGGATCCCCGAGGGCCCGAAAATGGGTCCAACTAGTCTCGGTGGGGCCTGCTCGCATATGCTGGCATAAAACATCCAGTGGTAATAGCCAGGTGTTTCGAAGGTGAGGCGGCGATGGGCCCCTCGCCTCTTCACGACGCACAAAAAAAAAACCAGCTTCCTTCCGATGGGGCTGCCGTCAGGGGGCCCCATGCCAGTGTCCCCGCTACCCTCTCCCCACCTCACTACGTAATTATACAGATTTATTCAACTGCCTTGAATTACACAGAGCAAATCTAGGTTCGCTAGTCGCTGAATATACGTAAACCTCCTACACTTTCTCAATCCTTTTGCAATTTTCAAAGTTTCATTTTCCCCATAAAAATTACTTAAAAAAAAATCTCAGATTCCGTACACTGCTTTTTCAAAATAACCGTCATACTTTACTCCGCCACCTGTAGAGTGTATGGGTAGATTTGGAAAACCCCCTGAAGACGTCATTCAGGCTCCAAGTAATACGCATTAAACTACGGATGTTCCCGGAATAAGAAGCAGACGTCCCATGGATATAAAGAAAGGCGTGCATCCAGGATTTAGCATATTTTAAGAGAGCCACTGGTGCTGTATATCATATAGATACTTGGACTATAAAAAAAAAGAAAAAACTGATGAGCCAGTAGCTCCAAGTCCCTACCGGAAAAACCGGATGCAAGGGTCAGGTCTTGTTTGATGCAAAAGATTCTATCGAGACAGATAGATCATTGCTGATCACTGATCACGGATGTCTGTTCGCACGCTGATATAAATATATAGGTTGTTCGGGTCAGAGACAATCCCATTAACGACAGATTGAATAAATAAAAAATGTAAAAAAATCAGCGTGCACGAACGCGGCTGACAATGAAAGAACATCTGATCTAAGCGCTGTGTCACTCCCGTTATGAAAGTGCCGCGGCGGAACATGATTAGGAAGTGTTGAGACGGCGCTCAAACTATGGCGAACGTGAAACGTATAGAAGGTGTACTCTATAGATCTATAGATCCTAGAATAGGTACTAATACAATTACATTACATAAAGACGCGGTTTGCAACAAGAGTCGCGAGTCCATGTCGGCCTCCAAGGTTACCGCAACAAAAATCTTTTATTCTCCCTTCTCTAACGGTGAGTCGCGTGGCTCTCCCCCCTCCGATCGCTCAGCAATTCTGCCGCCATTTCAGAAAAATTCAAACAATCGAAAAGCGCTTATCGTTGAAAAAAAGAGAAAATGGATGATTGAACATTTTATCGGAACATCGGCGTGACGTCACGGATCGAACAGTCATTTTTACAACTGTACCTGCACTTTATGATTGGTTATACGAATTTTATTTATTGATAGGTACACAAGAGTTCTGTTCATATTGTTTATTAGTGTTTACCTGTTTTATTGCTCCAATTGCTATGACAGTTCAATAAATTAAATAAATAGTTATTTCAAATCTACCCGCGATTATTGAAATAGGTTAATTAATCCTGTCGTAAATATATTGAAAATTTCGTCACGTGGATTATACACGCGTAGGGTATATCCGTGCTTAAGAATTTTTCAAATGTATAAAAAAATTGTGCATCACTTGAGTTTTTCATTATCGTTATACTCGGCGATGACAGAATGATCTACCACGTATTAAAAATGATTTTTCTAGTATAAATCTTGAAATTCTCGTTCCCTTCCTAATACGAGAGAGAGACGTCGCGCACCGCCCGCGTAGCTGCGAAGGGAGATTCACAGCATCCCAATATGTAGTAAAGGTGTGTGCGTGTATTGACGTGTGTGAACATATCCCTGTGGGTTCCAGCACTTCCAGCACGCGTGGGCGATGCTGCGGCACGCGACACGACCGTTACGTTCGGAACTGGCATTGGGGGGGTGAAATTCAGAAGGGGAACAAGGCGGATTGCAACGTGTCTGCGCACAGGCTCACATATACGAATCCATAGGCGTACATCGATACACAGTCATCCCCCCCCGCCGATACGAGTTGCCCATACGATTCCATAGACGCACTGACGCACACGTAGATAAATTTGTATTGAAAAATGCAAACGGGACCCTGTACTGGTAGACGGTGAAGTGAAGTGAAGTGGTATGAGTGCGTGGAGAGAAATACACAATGCACACAAGGAGGGATATCGTTGGGCCCCAATGGTGGTTACATACTCTGGGCCCGAGGGTGTGTGCTGTCAGGTCGTAGTGGGTCGAGGTGGGTCGAGGTGGGCCCGAAAGGTGGTGGGGAATCCGGGGTCCAGCATCTGCCGTAGGAGAGCCATACACCCGTAGTCACATAGTCGTGAACGCATGCACGCACACGATCATGGGAGTACACACACTCTAGTAAATCTCGAGGGGGACCTACGGAACAGATGCCCGGGATTCGATTGGTCGACGGCCCGCGACTGCCCGTCCCCCATTGGTGAGCAGCGCGGGGCCCGCAGGCCTGCATTGGTTCGGCAGCACGTGCGGGCCACCTGCACTACGGTAGTGGGGTAGCTGCTTATAAAAGGCCCGAGAACACCCCCTGCCAGCAGAGACGGCTTGCAGCCGAACCGAGTCTAGTTCTTCAGTCGTCGTTGCCGTCGTCGTTGTCCATATAGTAGTTCCTCCTGGCGAGTTTCCTATTTCAGCTCTTTACTTCGAACAGTTTTGCGACAGTCTTAAATAGATTATATTATTAAAGAAGTAGGAAACGCGAGGACGAGTGGATACGCAGACATTTCGATGTGTGACACAGTGCAGTGAAAATTACTGGCGGATATTAGTGTGGTTAGTGTTACACGACGCCTATTTTGGATTACCGGAAGTCCTGCGACGGATCCAAGATGTTGGTTGACGAGATGCCTCGAAGCTTCGTCAAGAAGAACAACAGTTATAGTCACTGTCCGCTCAAAAAGCGGCCGGTGCACGTCATGCTCTCCGAGGAAGTTCCGGAGAATGCAAAAGGTGAGATTTCGAATTTTCAAAGAGACAGAGAGAAAGAGAGTGAAAGCGTGAAAGTGTTAAACTTCCCTTGATTGTCAAAAATTCATTGGTTGATGTACAGTCTCGTTGTAGAGAGGTTAGATTTTACGTGACAGCTCGACCTCGATTCTATCATAATCCTTCGATGAGTCGATAGATCGAATATTCATAGATGATTATAACAACAGTAGCATACTCTTATCGAGAACCCGTGTGAATCCAAATAAGCTAGGTTCCCATCACGCCCAACGTGCCGATAACAAATTCAAACAATTTGCTGTGAATCAACACGACAGATAACTAATCGAATTGTTCCGTTTTGCGATTACAGATGAAATAATCGAAGTGGTCGTCGATGACGTACCCGAGCCGGAGAACCTCAGCACGAAGCCAGAGGACTTGAGCAGAACCGCGGAGAAGATGCGTTTACAATCCTCAAGGACACCATCGCCATCGTTCTCATCCTCATCTTCGCCTTCGCCTCTTCAGCCTCCGAGGATTTCCTCACCGACTATTCCACGATCTCCACCGCCCACGAGTCACCTTCTTGGACACCATACTCAACATTCCTACCAGCCACATCATCCGCACTATCCTCATCATCAACAACAGCAGCAGCACCAACATCAACAGCAGCAGCAGCCACAGCATCAGCATCAACATCATCATTTCGAACAGCAGTCTCAGACGCAACAATCTCAGCCACAGAATCATCATTATCCTGCAAAAACAATTACTCCACCAGTCGGAATTGCCCCGATTCATCCAGTGGCGAAGAAAGCGCGAGTTGAGGTCATCCAGCATGACAAGGCCCAGGCACCGCTGCACTTCATGGCGAGTAAGCCCCCATTGGAGCCCCTCAATCTGAACACACCTGTGGAACCATTGGCACCGTACGCGACATCCAGTTGGGCCAGAGGAGCACCCCTTTACCCACCTCATTACCTCCCTTATCCACCAGCGGCATATCGGTACCCCGCGAGTGCCGCTGCGGCAGCCGCAGCCGCAGCAGCGGCCGCAGAGCTTTACGGCTCAAGCTACAGCCTACCAGCAGCAGCAGCAGCAGCAGCCGCTGCCGCCGTCGCCTATCCGCACTCGTCACCGGAACATCCTCCTGCCCTCTCACCTCCTCTGGCGCCTCACGCGTCGCACCCTCACGCCGCCCTGACCTGCCCCACTATCCAAAGACCCATCGCCTCCAGGAGCTACGCACCCTGGGCCAGTCCCGATCACTGCGGACTCTCGCCTACCAGCTCCCTCGGCTCAGGATCACTGAGATCGCCACCGCCAGTCACCCCGGAAGATCTCTCCTCACCAGGAAGCGACAGTGGTCGCTCTTCCGCCGGAAGCACTTCGGCCGGATCCGTCCTCAACCAAAAGAGTACCGAGAAAAATGGTAGTGGAAGTGGTAGTGGAGGTGGCAGTGGCAGTGGCAATGGTAGTGGCAGTGGTTCCACTTCGCCGCGTTATCAGTGCCCTGATTGTGGGAAGTCCTATTCGACGTACTCGGGACTCTCGAAGCACCAGCAATTCCACTGCGCAGCTGCCGAGGGTCAGACGAAGAAGTCCTTCTCGTGTAAGTACTGCGAGAAGGTCTACGTCAGTCTAGGCGCCCTGAAGATGCACATCAGGACCCACACGTTACCGTGCAAGTGTCATCTGTGCGGCAAGGCCTTCTCGAGGCCCTGGCTCCTCCAGGGGCACATCCGCACTCACACCGGCGAGAAACCCTTCAGCTGTCAACATTGCAATCGCGCCTTCGCTGACAGAAGCAATCTCCGTGCCCACCTCCAGACGCACAGTGACGTCAAGAAGTACTCCTGCACCTCCTGCAGCAAAACCTTCAGCCGCATGTCCCTCCTGACGAAGCACCAGGAGGGCGGCTGTCCGGGCGTCACCGTAGCCATGGGTTATGCCTGCTAGAATTATCAATTTCAACCTGCAACACCATCTTCAGGAGACGTCGAGAAGGAAGGACGGGAGTCAACCTGGTGCCTCGCATCTGTCCTTGTCAATTGCCTGCCTGCCTGCCATTGTTCGTGCAGTTTCACGAAAGTGCCTTAAAAAGCCTCGCACGCAAGAAGACTGTCCGGAGTACAAACGAGAGGAGAAGACGATTAGCTTTCAGTGTAAATAGTGCAGAGGAGGAGAAAGGAGGAGGAGGAGAGGGTAAGGGTGAAGTTGAGAAAATTGAGGAACTTTTGTCCTAACGAAAATCGCGGCAGTGCGTGCTTACGATTGCGTTCTCTGATTCGAACGAGATACCGATAAAAAGAAATGGCGCGACGTGCCTTAAGAATCAGATTGAAATAGAATATAATAATAAAGATTAAGATAAACTCTCGTTCGAATCAGACACGCGCGTTGTACCTCTAAAAGTCTTTAACGTAAAACAGTTGCCGCTTTTCGCGGTTCCGTGAAACTCTCGTGCCATTTTATTTGTTTCATTTTTTTTCTCTATTCCTATTTTCTATCCTATTTTTCGTTCTCTCATTATATCCGTCTGTGTTCGTGTTCCCAAGAGACGGATAAAGGATCCATCGTGGATCCTCACGTACTCCCGCCTTAATTTCGATTTCCTTTGTTTTCCTTTTTTTCTTTTTATTTGAGCGTCATATATTTTTCTCGAGTTTTCGTGTATGATTTTTTTTTCAACATCATTCATTATCTCTTAGTAATTTATATTTTAGGTTTAAGTGATTGTGCACCGCGCACCAAAGTGCCATCGTCGTCTGTATATGCGTACTCGGATAAACACGTACATTACACACTGACAAACATACATACATATATTCATATAGATGCACGCACGCACGTACGCACGCACACACACTCAGGCGCACGTAGATCAATATATTATTATATGATTTGTCAAGAATTTGTAAATAGCCAATCCGTAGTCCGTAAGATCGCATAGTATTATCTCCATGACGACATCAGAGGTTAAAAATGAAATGTTTTTTTAGCTTCCTTCTTTTGCGTTATAATCTGTAAGTTACTCGAAGAAACTAGTCATTGTATGATAAAAAATGAAAATCGCAAAACAGATGAAAAGATACGAATAAGAGGAGTAGGGCTCGCCACGCGTCCGTTTCCATATCCTGTAGAAATTTTTAAAAGTGAGCAAGGGGGAGGAGGAGGAGGAGGAGGCATCGTTATTTCTATTATACCTGTAACGTGCGACTCAGGGCGAGTACCCACTATTCTCTAGATGCCTAAAGAAAATAACTACTATGAGACACAGATATCGCCTATACAATATATAGAGATATTTTATACGAAATAAATAACTCAAATCAAACCTTAAACGAAACGTCTTATCTAACGATTAATTACCACCCCACCGTTATTCCCAATAATCCAAAAAATCCAATAAAAAATGTTGACTGCAATACTTTGAAAAATTCCTTAATTTCTCACGCAGGATGCAAGTTAAAAGTTGCAGCAATTTCAGTCCCCCTCTCAGTCCTCCTGTCGACTCGTTTCAACGGTCGCTACTTACAATCAGCCACCCTTAAGGTATTCTCATACCTAAGAGGGTTCATGGGTCCTTGTTACTTTTCTCTGCATGATCACCTGCGTGGGAACCAATAGGGAAGGTCGGGCATATTGCAATTTACTGTAAGGGCTTGGAGTTCCCACTTTGCGAGAACCACTGGCAGGAGTAACAGAGACTGGCTGCCGCCATTACCACCAGCAGCAGGACAATCAGCATGCAGTCTCTCACTACGCCCTTCTTAGTTCCAAGTTGCATTTCAATTGAAGTCTTGACCGACTGGCTCGACGGCAACGGATGCTTTGTTCGTCTATTCACAGAGTCCTCGAGTGCGACTTCATTGAATCTGGCCGACAGGTGTTGCCCACTTTAAAATGTCCCCGTATACTTGGTCTATTGCAGAGGAAGTACTGGAAGCAGGATGGAGATCAGGGAGTCCTTTTCCTTGAGAGGTTTTATATTCCCGTGATCGAACAGGTGCTTAGACACTGGATATCTTTATCCAGACTGGGGTCGTTAACAGCAGGAGGAATTACAGATATGACCAAGAGATAGCGATCCACGTTAGGAATGTTTTGGATCTGAGCAGGAGGCCTAAAACTCTGTCGCCCGAGCCACTTGGCAGTCGCAGAACGAAGTAGGAGCCGCCGGGAAATACGTAATCGCCACCGGGAGGTCAATAGGCGGATATAAGGATTGCCGGATTGCTTGGTTGGTCGGCTGGGCGATTGGTAGCGATTGAAGGCGGCGAAGAAGGCGGAGAAGTTGGTCGAAGGAGCAACGATAAAGTATGTATCGAAGTGGTGAAGCGGCGAAGCTGCAAAGTGACAGTATACTGTTGATATATGTATATCGAGTGCCGATGCTTTTGCGAGAGAAGAAAGGATAAGGTCACGCGAGGTCACGAACGCGTAACGAAGCTCGTAGCCTGCGGTTTCTCTCTTCTGGAGAGAAAGGGTGACTCTCGCTTTCGCAAAAAGATTATATCGATGAGGAGTCGTCATTGTCGTTCGAGATTCGTACGGGAGAGGGAGAGAGAGAGAGAGAGAAGGAGAGGAGAGACGTCCACAAGGTTGGCAGCGTCTCGACGTCACGGCATCTCACGGCCCGTTTGCCCTCCAACTGCAAAAGTCGCTCGCCACTGCAATTGCGCTAGCACCTGATCTTCCAGATTTTCCTGATCTTCCTGATTGTCCTGCATCATCCTGATTGGCCTGAACGTTTCTGTACTCTCAGCAATGCTTTCATCGCTTCCCGGAAGAACTTCTTCTGTCCGTTTACGGCGTGGTACTACGTGATCCATTGTTGCTGAGATCACTGATCTCAGCTTCACTCTGGTCCTTTCTGCTACCTGTATCTTTAAGCGAGCCAATGAACTACTTCGAGATTGGTGATCCTGTCACTCCGTTATCCTGTGATCCTGTAATCCTGAGTGGGCACAGTTTATTGGTCGACTGGTTGGCTGACCGACCGGTTGGCTCATTAGCTTTGTAGACGTTTAGACAAAACAATCTCTGCCGGGCAGAAGCAACCTGTTACCCAGTCGGATCGGTCTTTAAGGTGGCGTGCACAACAGATGGTTCGCGGGCCACACGATCCACCTGCCACGACGGCCCGATTGCAGCTCGCTGATTCGAGAGGTTCAGGTTAGCCGAAAGGCAGTTTAGAGTCGGCAGTGAAGTGGTTATAGCTTCAGCGACCCTGTGACGTCAGGGATACAGTATTTTGAATTGCGAAAAGCGAAAACACGATATTCGACGTGCCGCTTGAAATTTGCTTGGAATCTTCGCAGTATCTTCTAAATTGGCCAAGGGTCGAATTTACTCGCGCATAAAAAGGTGCCATTAATGTTTTGCTTTTTTCTCGCGCCGCGAGTTAACGATCGCTTAACGGTGCCGAGCGTCGCGATTGTATCGCAATCGAGAGGTTAAATCGTGCAACACCTCCTTATCGTCCCGTTCTTCTTGAGAAAAGATATACGCGTCTCCTTTTGTGGGAAAAAATCTCGCTACACTCACCGGCCCTGGACCACAGTAGATACAGGCTGCTGCGGCATCTTTTCTCATTCGATAGTTTTGTGAGCGAGAGACTGAAAAATGTAAAAAATTCGTCGGAGAAGGCGGCAGGGTTAACGACACCCTTTCCCCTTACAAATGCACGGGCATCCATCTTGAAAGAAAACGGCCCGTGCTGGGCCGGCCCGAAACTAATTAATTCCGACGCTGATTAATCCCCAGAAATTGTGGGTTCTCTCTTTCAAAAACTGAACAAGGGACAGGGGTAAAGCCCTCTTCTGAGTGGGTTACCAACTTCTCACCTACTTCAACAAATAAGATCTGTTTCTCCCGAGACCCTGTAGTCATCCGCAGGGAACAATTCAGCTAATTTCACGGAATCCATTTCCTCGTTGCCATATGTCCTGAAAACCGACAAACCTTTTTGGTTTTCACGAGTCATGCAGACTCGGTTTATTTTGGAGCCACTGCTGAGAGAGGTCTTAAACAGTATGGAGGACTCGTGGCTCATAGCTCGTAATGGCTCGTGGCTCCCATAGATCGTCCCATGGTTGATCTAAGTTTTCAAGGAAACCCGAAGAATCTTTTGCGACCGGAAGTGAGTGACCTCTTAAAGCGAAGGGCAATTTGAAGAGAGGCCAGATGGTGCCCGAGGCCGAAAAAAGGGTTCGATTCTTTAAAGTAAAGAGTTGCTGGTACCTTTGATATTCTTTCACAGTGGTGCAACGGTCCCAAGGGACCCGAGAGCGTGGAATTGAAGATCTCTTCATTTTCTGGCCCGTGCCTCGCCAAATTGCTATACACCTTTCGAATAATCACTAACATCGGAGCGTGCTTCACACGTGCTGGGTTAAGACGAGACCACCTACGCGTTTGAGCAGTGCCACACCTTGTATAATGACTCTGGTCAAATGACGCGAAGCGAATCGTTCGCGTTCGCTAATTCCCTGATGAAGGGCTAGGCCTTCGAATCGTTGCTAAGCCGCTAAGCTGCTAACCGATGCGAGACTTCGTAGATCGACCTGGACCTGAAAGAGGACGTGTCACTCTGGGAGATCCTGGATCCTGGATAATTTTCTTCTCACGTTTTCCTTTCCTCATTGAGCGACGCACGTGCCACGTGGCGACTGTCAACTCTTACTCCGTTTCTTTCTGGCATTCGCCTGTCTCTCGGTCTCACTCTTTTCTTCGTTCCTTCCGCTGGTGGGATAAGGATGAGAAGAAGGACAGGGAAGCAAAAGGCTTTGAGAACTTGTTCCTGTCCTTCCTTAGTGTTGATCCTGCTAGTGCTCTTGATGCTAAGGATATGCTTGAATCTTCCACCGATGTACTGTTGCACCAGATCTGTAACCTTAAAGAAAAAAACAATCTCGACCAAGCGTGACAACCCTTGGAGGCAATTGCGAGCAGATAGACGTCACGAAAAGTTAATTGGATTTTGGACACTTACGGTCTGAACGTAACTAGATAGAAAGAGGTCAGAGGAAATTAATAAGGAGTGGAGTAGTACACATGTTGAAGATACCAAGGCGCAGTCTAGCATCGATTAATAGTTTCCAGAGCGAGGTTCATTCTCACAATCACTCAGGTATAAATGCGCTGGGAATGAGCTGTTGGAAAAAAAAGTCCAAGAGCACGTATGAATATTAGAACGCGTAGTCGGAGATTGCGTGAGTGATGGAAGGTGAGGGGGAGGTAGGGGGAGGTAAGGAAAAAGGTAAGGAAAGGAATGAAGGTAGTCGCGAAGAAGACTAATGCCCGAGAGTGCCGTGAAAGCAGAGGTCGGAGGAGGGCTTATCCGGTCGATCGTGTCACCCATTACGGAGGATTTTGTCTGTTAACGAGCCGGCATCAATATGGCAGAGGTCGGTCGCAGCGCATAGCTGAGACATAGCAGGAATACTGTCCGGCTGGTGGTCCAGGGCAGCTCGTTCCTCGACATTGGTAATTAAAGCCAGTCATGGTGATTGTTTGTGCGTGTTGTCATCGATCGAATAAAGGAATGGTCTCTTTGGACAGCAATTAAGATAATGGTTTCGTAATCTTCGATCTCGATCGGTTCCACGAGCGTGGACGGCGCTCACGCGCGGACCTTGGCTCGCCAGAATCAGAGAAAAATCAGAGAGTGGCCGCCGATGCCGTGACATCCGGTTCCACCCGGCACTCCTTTCTACTGCCTTCCCCCGCGCCGGAAAGATCTACGATCTGCGATCCTTGTACCATCTTCCTCCCCCTCCCCCTCCTCCTCCTCCTTCGTCGCCACCAAGTGGAAAGTCATTTTTTCCTACCGGTAGCCAGACCAAATATTGACTCGCACTTGACCGAGTGGCTGTTGTATCGGGCTTCAACCACTACAGAGCATAACTAGCCACTCTCTCACGTGACTACGTGGCTTCGTGGCTTCGCGGCATGTGTTTGCCGAAGCCGATACATCCCGGGTACTATACTCCGGATGCACCTGTTTGACCGGCTCTATAAAAATAATCCGCAAAGGATTTACGAGGGAGTCCCCCCACCCTTCCTCCTGGCTTTCACTTTTCTTTTTTTTTTTCAAGACGCGCGCATACGAAGGGTGCAAGGCGAAGGGGAAGTTTGATAGAAAAATAAGGACAGGACGATGCAGAATATAACGAGAGGAATGACGAAGGAATTTAGTCTTTTAGCGCGGTTGCCTTTTTTAGTGCTGTCGACCATCGCTCTCCTGCAGCAGAGTTCGCTGATTGGTCTCTTCGTTCTCGTAAAGGCGCGTGCGTGAGCTTCGCCGACGCATGCTACGCATGTGCAAGAGACGCCCAAGTGGGTTAATGCCGACAATTACGCTGCTCGAGCGCCTCCGCCCCTACGCGCAAATCCCATTTAATTCCGTTAGTCGCTGTCTCGAGCATCCGAGGATCCGAGTGACCTTTCGCCCTCTCACACACACGTATCTGGATCCACCCACACGCACGCCTGCATCGGCACGCACACTTCTATAGCGAGGAGAGGGAAAAAGGTTCTTGGGAATTACTTGGATATAACGACGTTCATTGTGTGGCTTCCACGCGAGGAAGGAGAGGGACCGAGCTCGTTGTTCCTGGACGTCCGAACGGCGTCCCGACGTCATCCGATGTCATCCGATGCCTTCCAGCGCTCCGGAGCATCTGTAATTCATTAATAACAAGACTTGATATGGTTGGACTATCGGAAAGGATCTTTGTTAAGGCGATAGAGGGCAGTGGGGAAGCTACTTGAAAATTGGGAAGGGTGGATACGCTTTGAAAAATTGAGGAACCAGTTCTATAGTCTCTCTAGAGGATCTAGACAGTCGCACCAGAGACTCTAGGCTCTTGACTCCTCGAACGCGTGTCACACGCTCTCCTAGAGACCGTTTCATTGATTTATGAAAGTCCCTTCATTGTCAAAACGTCCCACTTATCTGAACGTTAACGTCTACTGAAAAGATCCAGCGGCCACCTTCGGCGCCCCATAGTCAGCGCGTGCGACAGTGATTGGCCGAGCTGTCCATGGGAGAATTATGGCGATCTAAATATATTTATGTCTTCGATAGCGCCCAGCGACCGCTCCTAATGATTCATTGCCATGACAAAGTAGTACCACCACGGCTGCACCCATGGGCTCCGCTACCATCCTATCTATGCGCATGCGCTGGCGCATTTGCGTCACGACCCCAACGTCAATTATTTATCTATAATTTTCCGACTTTTTCATCCTTTGGATTCCCGAGAACTTGAGAGACCAAGGATAGGCAGGGTATGCTACAGAGACGTCGATCGACGCTGCGCGCCGGTCAGAGGTCGATTTCGATACTCTGGATTCCGATTGGTCACGCTGGCCCTTCGGAGACCTGTTGCTCCGGAATACTTGCACGTCTGGCCTCAAACTCGTGATTTCCTCCTGGTCAAAGACCCCGTAGAGCAACGAAGAGAGGAGAAGAGTATAGATTCTCTCTTCCCGCTCTCTCTCTCGCACTCCTCGGCAAGAGCCACGAATTTTCTACGCGTCTCTTCATCACTTTTCACTCGTCCTTTATTGACTTTTTTGTCTCTCTCCCACACGACGAAATTCTTGGCATACCAAGTGTACCACTTAAAATCACTTGATGCTTCCTTATGCAGCTGACCTAGAATCTTCAGGAGGAAGCACAGAGTCCCACTTCTTGCTGGAATATTCATGTCACTTATACCTTTGTCTCCAGGAACGACGTCGACGTTCGCGGCGTCCCAACGACGAAGTAACGCTGCAACGACGCCGTCCGCGCCTCCTCAAAGCACCGAGAGATTCGCCCTCGCTTTTACGACGGCCAAACTTTACAGCCCGAGCAACCGCAACGGCGAATTAGCAATTGTAATGTTATAAGGCCCAAGAACGTATGAGGAAAAAAGCGAGAGGGTCACGTGAAAAGGTGGAGCGAAGGAGGCCACGAAAGGAGGAGGACAAGAGAAAGAGACAGAAAGTAAAGGAACAACAGGACACGCACGAAGAACTTACCAAAAGAGGATATCGACTCCTTTAACAATTTCAAACTCTCAAGTGAATCTCTGTGGTCTTGGTTAAATATAAAATCAATGCCAGTAGATGACTCTGGCACGGGTCTCCCTCCGGCTTGGATGAAAGATGGCGGGAGAGTACATTTGTTCGACGCGAACGACGACAAATTTTCTAGCAATGCTAGGACGTCGCGCGGCATTGTGCTCAGTCCGCGGGACGCCGCGAGACGCCCGCGGGATGCCCGGCGTCTTTCGAATACTCTCCCAAAACATATCGTAATTTTATTCAGTAGCCCTTTCCTTCTCTGGCGCCCCCTGTGCTTTATGTTCGCCATTGTGTCACTAGATTCATGTGGCTGTGTCTTACAAGCTTCCGCTGTGTTCTCCCGCAACTAAATTATGCCACTTAGAGGACGGCGGCCTCCTAAGTGGCGAACGTCGAGTGCGACATTTGAAAAACTGAAAAAGAAAGGAGGAGAAAAAACGGACAAGTAGACAAAAAGAAAGAGGAAGCCCCGAGAGGGAAAGGAGATTGAGTGAAGTTTTGTCTGGTGAGGGAAGAAAAAAAATATATATATATTTTAGTAGGCAGAAGCAGAAAGAGGTTTCCGAGAATAGTCGTCATTGATCTACTCGTTAGCCAATGGCGCCTCGCGTATATATTTAGCATTTAATAATCGTTTACAAGACAGATGAGCAAATGGAAACTGATTTGCGCGACTCGAATTTTTAGACCGATTGTCAGTCGTCGTTGCTGACCTCTTCGTTGCTCCTTGCAAATCAGCCTTTAGCCGTTTGCATACTAATTCTTTATTGATGACTCCCATTTATTACTATCGGGCAGTTGCTTATTTATTCGTTGCTCTCTCGACTTGCAGAAAAATTCACCGGTGCACGAGCTAATTGTTGCTCGAGGGGAGTCATTTTTCGAAATTGATGATCCGCTCGGGATGCCAGATTGGCAGTCAACACGTGCGAGAGAGTCTTCTACTTTGATGATGAGAATTTGTCTCTCCTTCTTAGAGATTGCTATTCCGGATGATCGCACTTTGCCCAAGAGCCAATCACGATTTATCTAGGTTATAAGGAGATCGGTATAGATCACTACCGTTGTAGATCATCGATGCCAGCGGCTTAATCTCTAGCGATCGTACATCTCACCCGGGCATACTTCAAACAGGCACATTAGCTTTCGAATAAGGAGTACAAGTTTTGATATTACGATAAAATAATTTGGACACGTTGATGACGTAGTTCTCTCTATATTGTTCGATAATCGATAGTCAATAATCGATAGTCACCAATCCATACTAAATATTCAATAGCATCATTTAATCGTCCCTAAATGTACCTACTCTACGTTCTCCAGAGGCTTCATCCTTTCCTCCGTCGATGATCTTCTTCCTGAAGAGGGGAAGGACCAGGCGCCGCGACGCCACGGAGATGGCGAACGTCTCGCCAAAACACGTCTAGACGCTCGAACCTCGCAAGGATGTGCGACTAGACGATATCCTCAGCATCCTGATCCCGACTGTTAATGTCAATATATGTTTCCAAGATATTCCCCCCATGCCCCTCCCACTTCCTCAGCTGGAACAGTCAGTACCAGGAGAGAGTTTCAGAGTGAAATAACAGATTGTTCAGATTACATTAGATTAGCCACGCGTCATCTTTTCCAAGTTTGCGTCTCCCCCTCCGACTCCCTCTCAAGCGCGTCACGGGGCATTCCTAAGATTCTGATTAATCAGCTAGCTGACTAAAGGCAATTAACAATTCAGGCATGCGGCCGGCCGGCAGTACAGCGGAACGTTCGCGTGTGCCGGATTTATAATGTCATTATTCGGAGTCCGGTCGGTATTTGAATAATTCGTAGATATCTCAGAGTGGCGGCAGGCAAACATCCAGCCAGCCATAGAGTCAGGCATTCAGGCATTCAGGCAGTCAGCCGCTCAGGCAATTGGTATATCTGTCTATGAGCTTTCCCCTCCCCCAGCTCCTCCAGCATCCGGGCGTTTCTATTTTAATCGGACCACGGGGGGCCGAGCGTGTCGTCAATATCATTTCTCTCTTGCGAGATTACATCGTTCGGAACATCGAATTGATTGGAGTTCGACCAGGGTCGGAGGGTCGGCATACGACCGGTCAAGGAGGCAAATAGTATATGGGAGCGGCGTGCCATTGGCTGCTCTGTGAGACTGATAAAAGCTGAGCTAAGGGATAAAAGGGAACGTAAATCAGCCCGTTTAAATGGATAATTTGGCAGACGAAAGGATATGGCGTCGTAGCTAGCGTATTGCATTTCGAGCGCGCGAGTATTACGGGCAGAAAATCGCGAACATAAATATCCGCGAAACGTCCTGCACCCACAACGGGTCCTGCGGAGTTTATACTGCTGCCAAATTACAGTGTGGCCACCCATAATGCGTCCCGTATAAGCGGTAATAATGTTGGTATTAACAGCGTGGAACGTCGCACTGGGTCCTATGGCTAAATTATAGGTGTTAGAGGCGTGTTAATTTTTATGATTATTGATTTTCATATTTTACCACCTACGGCGCTTTTACTGCGCTCCGTGGTTAGCGTGCCTCGTATCTTCCTGTAAACTCCCTTGATAATCCGAGCCTCCTAGAAGCTGAATAAAACCCAAGCAGAACGGATAACGCGAGCACCGAGCGAACTGGTCCATCCTCCGAAAGTGTAATCTTCGTTCTAAGCATTTCTCGTTCCTACGAGAATTCCAGATGTCCAATGATATTTAATATTCGACGGCGAGGCGGGCTTTCACCGTGAAGCCAAGCGGAGCTGGGTGTATAGAGGGTGGAGGGAGGGGGAGGACTCGACCGAAGGAACAGCAAGAGGACACCCTGAGAGTTACGGGCCATCCACGTCACGCTCAAATATTTTGGCAAATTTATGTCCAATAAAAATTAACCAGACCCCTTCGCGCGGCGCTGCGGTCGCGCGGCCCTCGCGACGTTTAACGACAAGGTGGCCTCAGTCCCTCAGTCCCTCACGCCTTTCTTTCGTCTGTTGGCCAGCAGCAGGAGGCAAGGGAGCAAAGGGGCGAAGGGCGAAGGGCTAAGCGCAAGACGTAAGACGTAAGACGCGCCCGCTTACGTCCACTAGCGCCTCTACCTTTGCCCGTGCAACAGTGCCAGTGATTTACCGCTGAATTTCGTTTTTGCTTTTTCTTTAAAAGGCCGGATCGCTCTTTCCAGTACTCATTCGGTCTTTCGCGCTCCTTCGCGCTCCCTCGGCACCAGAACTTTTTTCATTCTTCCGCGCATACGGGAATATGTCGCCGCGGCCGGCGTAAATCAGTCAACGTCTCCGAGGATTAGAGTTTACGGTTACCCCAATGATATCTCCGCGTCCCAGGGACGCTACCTGCAACTTCAATCAGATTCGATCCTTTCCCGACACTTTGGACCGTAACGATATTTCATCTTTTATATTCACGAGTTATCCAGCTCTCACTGCCGATCTACATCATTATTGGATGATCTCCTCTTATACGTGGGTAGTCTGTTTTATCGATCGATTTACTCGCGTCCAGTAAAATCACTGGCTGATACTCCAGCTCGAACTGGAATTGGAACTGGTACGAGAGAAATTCGCTAGAAGCGGCCCTGGTTAAACGGCTCCGCCCGTTAAGGTGGTTAGGGATAACGACTGTGACGCAGACGCAGCCGCAGCCACGCAAACGCAAGTACCAGAGGACGCAGATCGAGCGCATCGGCTCTCCTTGATTTCACGCTCGCTAATTAGTCCGCGCATTTGCCGCGCTTCTCTAATCGACAATTTATAAGCTACTCGAGGGTGGACGCTCGGTACGATTCGAGGAAGCGCTTTGCCCTTTGCCCTTTTGCCCTTTTCACGAAACAATGGATACCCACAGTCAAAGAGTTTGTCCACCTGCTGGGAATGCCATGGCATCGTAACGACTGGACTATCAACAATAGGGCAAAACGATGAAAAATCGATTCGTGTCACCTGCTTTCCATAAACGCGACGCAACGCAACGGCGATTCCCATACCGCACGCACTCGTATCACTACCATCGTAATTCGGAATCGCATTGTGTAGTTACGTGTATATCCACACTGGTGTTTCGTGTTAATAACACGTAGGCCGGCGCACGAGCGACCCCCGCAACTGTTTCCTGCTTCCTACGCAAAGTACTATTTTTCCCCCGTAATTCTCTCTCTTTCTCTCTTTCTCTCTCTATATCACCCCCTCTCTCTACGAATGACTCTTACCTCATAACTCTCTGATTGTGAGACTGACTGTGACAGCGCCATTACTGCCAGCGGCTATTGCCATGTATATGCTCGCGATTGCGATACACTCCCAACCCTCTTGTCTATATACACGGGGTGCACTGTCGTATAATGGAAAGAAAATGTGGAACTGTAAAATAATGACAAGACTAATAGAGAAATGCCGGAAGACTAGATTTGAGGGTCCGACAGGAAGTGGACAAGTAGAATAGAATATTTGTACATTGGCGAGCCGGAACTTTCCTACTGTTCGTCTTATAGCAGCAACGGGCAATGCTCGCCTCGTAGGCTATAAAATTCCGTGTTATTTACTATGTTAATTGCCACCCACGTCAAACACAAATTTATGCTAAAAGCTAAGATGGTATCGAGGCGCCGAACGTTGCGCTGCTGACAGCACTTCCAGCCTTCCACTGTACCGGACAGTCATGTCGAGAAGCTGTACGATGCAGCCAGCGAGGAAGAACTAGGTAGATCTTCGATATCGATCTTCATCGATACTGCCAATTTCGAGGAACTGACTTTTCGAGGAACCCACTTGCCAGAATTGGGCATCCTCATTGTATCTTATGGGATACTGTGTGAACTGTCTGACACGAAGGAGTTTATAGGAAAGAATGGCGTGACCTTCGCAATTCGCGGGCCGGGAGTACCGAAAACCCAAGCCGGAGCTCGAGGCACGTTTTCTCGGTTTTATTTTTATGGTTTACGAGCGAGAGACACGTGTTCTCCAGATACCTACTAAAATAATGGGATTTACGTGCAATTTCACCGAGGCACCGAATTCTCAAGAAGGTGCAGCGTCTTGAATGCGTCGGATGCGTCGAGTGCGTCGTGTTCGGAGTGTTCACCATACGGAGCACATGGGCAGAGGACTTTCCCCTTCTTTCAAAATATCTCCTAGCTCCACAGCACCGCCATACCTCACGCACCTACGGTTCTTCCTGTGAGTTGACAGGTGATTTACACGTGAGGATTTACTGCAGCCGCTCGCAGGATTTTACTAATCCGCTACGGTCGAGAACGGGTCTCCTTCCACATTCCTTGCGAAATCATCGCTCTCCCTTAAGTTGCCTTTGACTTGGAAATCCACTATTGAAAAGGGGGTAGATGATTTCATTTTCGTATTTGTATAATCATTGGAAAATCATTTGAGGTGTATTAAATGGAGGGATTTGTCGCAGGGTGCCCGTACCACGTAGTCCGTTTCTACGTGTAGGGCGTGGGCGTTTATGCGTCACTTTTATTACTTTGATGGGCGCCATGGCTCGACGATGAGCCCCATTCGTGTTACAAGCAAGATCATTCTCTTTTATGGCTGAGTTTTAATCCTTCTCAGGATTCTGGAATCGTGGCATCGAGTACGCGATAAACGTAAACCTGGTCCATTCGTAGATGGCTTCGTTCACTCGGATAGCCACCCACCCCTCCGATCTGGAATTTCTCTGAGGTCGGCGTCGAATTCGAATTCGAAAACGTTCCAAGGCGAACGAGCCGAAGAGCATGAAAGAAGTACTTGAGAGTGGGGGAGAGAGAGGACTGGGTGATAAAGAGACAGAGAAAGAGAGACAAGGAAGAGAGGCGTAGGTGAGAAAGTCTTCAGCCCACAGTGCCAGAGGAAATCCCTCGATTCTCTCGGAGAATCCGAGTCCAGGTTTACCTGGTGGAGGAGGGAGGGAGGGAGGGAACGACCACGAGGTTGCCACTTTTTCGCTGTTATTTATGTCCGATAATGAATCCGTACGCAGTCCGTAGATAGCGTAGGGTCAGGTGTTAATGTCGATGCGTGTGTGGTGCACATGTGATGCCTGCGTGGGACTTGCATTGGGCCCACCCGCGTCCATTACATATCCTCCTCTCCTACGCTCACTCGATTCGACGTAAGCAGCACACAGGCAGCACGCAACGATCCAACGCAGGTGGATTTTCACTGCAGCGCACCTTCGGAGCGTGCAGTAAGATTATCACGGCCATATTGGATCCGTCCGATATGCTGAAAACTATAGCGAAGCTATAATCAATCGATCGACCATAGAAAGTGCATTCGGTCCAGTGACTGAAAGAAGCGATTGAGAACCCTTTTCGATAGCATGTCAGTTTCTAAACAATGTCTACATTAAGCTTAGTTAGTCAACATGCGAGCGGTACACGCATGCCCACGAGAAGGGGTCCATGTTCGCTGCGTCGTTAGACTTAATGCTATGCGGATGCGCCTCGTTGCATCGTTGCATCGACGAGACGTCGTACCGTTGCATCGGTGCATCGGCGCGTCGTTGCACCCCGTGGAAAGACGCAGCTCGCAACATTCTCGACTCTCGCTTCTATCGACATAAAGACGCGCGTGTCTCGTATAGATATAGCTAAAGGATCACGTTATGTATTCTACAATGAGCATCGATGGCTACGAACAAACCAGGCGACGTGAGCTATTAAGATATTTGAATAATATTAAGAGGACTCGCACACTCGTGCGGCCCAAGACTCGAAAGGCTCCGGGGCCCTTGTCGATAAGCAGCCTAGAGTAAACACTTTACAATGATCTTACCGGAATTTTAGTGCTTATGGCGTAGATAAACCGTTTAAACTACCTTGGAGCTGAGACGCCCAGCGTCGCATCCTCGTGATCGTCATTTGGTTTCGATGACGCTGTCGATTTTACTGTCATTCGAATTGGCAACGGATTCGCTGAGCTTATCACTTCCTCGTGATTCCGTGAAATCGCTTGATGACCTCATGGTCGTGGGTCGGCAGAATTTTGTCTTCGATTGTAAACAGCGATTGTGCTGCACCGGAATGACGGGAATCGTTAGAATCATTAGAATCAGTGTCATTCACTGGAATGACCTCCAGACAGTATGGCGGCTGTCGCTTCTTCGAATGCTACGGCTGCGAATCTCCTAGGTATAAACCGGACGTGCTTCGTGGTGTAAACTCGCGAGCACATGCGCGACCTACGCTCGCTCATTAATGCAGGTGCAGGCGTCGCGCAGGACAGTTTCGGTAGCCATGTGTGTCGCAGGTTACGAACAGGTAAGTCTAAAAACATGTGACGGGCAGACTCCTGCAGGTTTATGTTCCGGCACGTAGTGCTGTGGCGAGACAGCCAGACCCACGGAAGGACGTGGACATGGACACGAACACGAAAGGTGCCTACGGAGCACATGTCGAACATACCTCTGGGACATTTTTCTTAAAGACACTACGGCTCTTCTTGTAGATAGTGAAGAAAATTTTGAAAGGTCAGCAGATTGTATGATTTTACCTCCCAAACGGGAGGCCATAAAGCCTTTGAACGTGGGAAGACCGAAAATATTTGTACAGTCAAAGTATTGGGTAAGAAATGGCGAAACGGATGAAGAGTTGGGGTTGGGGAGGAGGTGGCAAGGGAAAAATTAGGTACCGATTAGCAATTAAAATTAAAGACGATCCAAAGAAGCAACACCGAGATCCTCGATTCGTCTTCATCTCCGTGCGTGCATCGTCTTCACATTCATGCATCATCAATTTATGCAGAACAATTCAAGAACGGGGCATTACGACGGCGTCGGTTCAAAGACCTGCGCCGCGCCGGTTCTCTGAGACTCTCGAACGCCCCTTTCTTCCCTTCCTACTCCTCCTACCCTTCCTTCCATTCTCATTTGTGTTTTGGCCGGCAATTAGCATACGATTGACCCCGCTCGGGTCGGTCCGGACCTTCGCATAACGTTGCGATTAAATTAAAATGTCCCTGCGGTTTTAACGTCCCGAACGATACGAGGAGGCCCATTTGCCAGAGTACTTTTGTACACGTGCGTATCTTCGCTTCCAGCTCCTCGACCTCCTGGGCCTTATAGGCCCGTTGCCAGCATCGAGTCTTTAAATGTTGTAAACTCTGCGCAAGCACAAAGGTCCGAACGGCTGTTGGCCTAGCGGGTAAACCCCATCATGAGGCGATTCGGGTTTTCCAATTGGCATAAAAGCGTTAGATTGCTGCTCAGGAAGAGTCGGGCCTGAACGTGATGAACTGACCCTGCGAGAAAGTGAAAGACAATATGGCCACCAGCAATATCCTTGTTAGCTCTAGGGCGGCTATAGAGTAATTCACGAGAAGCAGTATAGTATACCGGAGGGTTGAATGCGCCACCAGTAAGGCCCAGCCACATGTTGAACCCAAACGTGCTTCGGGCCATGATTCACACCTTACTGTAAGACCCTAATGATGATAGCCTGGGACCTAGGTGTTTCCCAAAGCTGCCATTGTTTTTCTCCATAGGAGGTGCTGGTGGCCGTTTTTCGACCCTTTTAGGGACCCTTGGATCCATTGTCAAGCATTTCCTCGACAGGTCTCTTTCGAAATTACCAGTTCACAGTTAAAACAAGTGTCTTAATTCCTTAAGAGCTTCGTCCTCAGCCAATGACCTCAGTTCTTTCGTGAAAAAGTCACGTGATCGAAACTATGCATTATTATCACAGTTACATACGTACTGGCATTAGTGCGCAGCTCTAGAAGGTACATTCCAACAAGTGGTTAATGCCAAATGTCGACAGTCGTCGTGACTACGTAAATAGCTGACCCATTCAAGTAGTTTGCGTGCTAATCGATTGACATAAAGCAGCCCGGCAGGCGGTCGGGCGGGAACTATAAACTGAAATTACCTTGATTTGCTTTCATGAACCTTAGCGGGCGGCCACGTACAGCTTACTATGTATAAAAGTATTACCGGCTTATATATTTTTCCGATAATTCTCAGGTAGTCGCTAATCAGATTCGAGGAAACACAGGAAAAGAGAATTCGCGAATGGATCGGTAAGCTTTACTAAGAATATACATATAATATATATATTGCCCTAAGACAGCCGCTTATTAAAATGCAGGTACTATCATTCTAGTATACCAGTCCTTAAATCGGCAATTCACATGTTTGGTAAATAGGACCCTGCCGTGAGAGACCCCACCAGGCCCCGTCCTCAATACATAGGTATTTAGGTGGATAGGTAAATAGGCGACCAGTAGGTATGGTCGACGCCTCACATTCCTGGGAAAGCTGGATTATGACAGCATATGGTGACAGCCTGAGCAGACTGGTAGCAGGTGAGTTTGCAAGCCGATGGGAACATGACGGATTACAGGTAGGTAGGTAGGTAGGTAGGTACTGGTAGGTAGTATAAATAGTAGCCACCATATACAGAGCTACTATCTTGTATTTCATATTATTCACGTTTGATTATATAACCCTACTAGGAAACGAGTAAGAGTATTTTATTGTTAACCGAAACGATTTTTGAAAAGGGCTCGATTGCGTAGGAGATAAAGACATCCGTTTTCCTGGATCCTATAAGGCAAAGTAGTCCTTGGATCGGATAGTGATTTCACCGAATTTCAAGGCGGGCGTCCCGACGCATAAATCTCGAGGAACGCTGGCGCCATGGACATCACAGATCCGAGAACGATCGTGTAACGTAACTCGTGTAACGTCTCGCGCATTCGTTTCCACATGGAGTCTCATAAAAATCCGTACTGGCCGACAGCGACACCGAGCACCAGCACCAGCATCACCACCAGAACCAGAACCAGCGCCAGCGTTAACGGCACCAACCGCGACCTTCCGATCTTAGCCGATCGAACCCGCATCGCCAGAATACCGGTAGTGCTCCACGAGGAAGCCTGATATTCATCGGCCGAGTACGAGTCCACTATATTACATTAATATATTGTGTTATTATTCGGGTCGCGAACTCAGATCCTCAGATTAGCGAACCTTTTCACCCTTCCTCCCCTTTCTTTTACCCTGAAATGGGTCTCTTATCTCGTTTTCTCTTTCTCCGTCTACGATGCTAAGATTGGATCGTATTCGATCGGATCGGATAGGATCGGCTTGGTTCGGTAAAGCGCGTCGTGCTATTCTATTCTTTCCGTTCGCTTTGCTTCAACAGAGTCTCCACCCATTGTTATAAATCGCTGCCTCGCGATATTATTGCTTCCCGTGGTGTCTCTTGTATATCTATACTGGATATATATAGATACCGAATACTTTTAGATACTTCGATACTTAGATACTTAGATAGTCGAAGTTACGGAGAAAGCTACTTTCATTCTCTTATTTCTTCTCCTTCATCCGAAGCGTCTCTCCGCGACTTCTTTCCTTCCTCCAAATTCGGTTGGTATCTTGTCGTGCTTCTCTGAGAATCAGGGAGGCTGAGGATTGGTTGGAGTTTCGATGGAAACGCTATACAAACAAAGAGCGCCCACGCGGCCAATCGAGCGGCGCGCGCCTGGCGCCACTGTCGAAAGAAAGTTCGACTCGACACTGCCGAGGTCGAAAGTCAAATCTCTAAATGACTCTGAGTGGACGGAGCCTGGCGTCGACTTCACTTTTATCGGCTTTCCTTAAGCCAGTACTTGGCGATCGGTAAATAAATAATCATTTGAAATTTCACAGAGGAAAGCACGTGATATACTATACATTGACAAATTGGGCAAATGTAAAAGAACAAAAAATATGGAAGTTCTGTCTGATTTACATGTCTTGTAATCTTCGAAGATATTCCAAAGTGATCAACAAACATAACGTTTCTCCTTCTTAACGAATTCTCTAGCTCACCTGGTATTAAACTAGGAAATGCGTCCGGGGGTCATGACTGGGGGCACTCGGATAAGACACCCCTCGAACATCCCCCCGGAAAAGGGTGCCTGTCGAGGAAGTGCAAAAGTAGTGGAAGTGGAAGTAGCTATCGAGTCGCAGGTGACGGCCGTGGGGCCCGTGCCGGCCGTGAATGCAAAGGAACGAAGAGCTACTTTAGCGTTGGGCCTCCCCTGGCCCAAAAAGGAAGCGAGCTCACTGGAGCTTGGCGAACCTGGCAACGACAGGACGGCAGGTGCAGAACCACCCTCGCGATACGTAGGGACACCCCAGTGTATCATTGACCAAGTCAGCACTTTCCTTCATGGTCATGAACCATGAACCAGTGGTACCAAAGGGTTGCCTCGTAAGCCAGAAAAAGTGAAGCCGAATAGAAACACGACTAGATGCACCTGCTGCACCTGATACACCTGATGCAGTTTCCAACGTCTTTATCAACTGGTTATGTCGCTCTCGCAAGGACCAGGTATTAGCAAGTTTTTTTTCCTCGCTCCAGTCACAGCGTAATGCAGTAATGACGTTGATGATATAATCTCGCGTACTTGAAGAACGTGTTACGTTGCACGATGCTGGCTCTCTTCGTTCATACGTCAGCCATGCGAGTGTGCCGAAGAGTGCGTGCCACGACTCGCGCGTGCTCCGACTCTCGAATGAGCTGCTGCTACCGACTCACGACTCACGACTCAAGAGTCAAGACTCAAGACTCCCGACTTGCCGGTATCGACTCCTCCCTGCTTTTTCTACGGATCGGCACTCAGGCACGCCATCGCATCGTCCCAGCATCCGACTGCCCAACCGCGAGTCAGCAGATTACCCAGATGCGAACGAGGCAGCCAAATCAGAGGACTAGCACAAGAGCAACGGTACGCGAACGGACGAGGAGGCAGTCGGCAATAAAGTAGTCTTGCGAGTCGCGAGAAAGTTTCTGACAATAAGAAAGAAATAAAATGGAGGGAGAAGATCGCTCGATTCGCCTTTAACACGCCGCCCACTAACTCACCTCTGTTTACACGTGATCTTACAAAATGCTTGAAGTAACCAACATCCAGAAGAAAGACTTCTGCTCCTGTGCCATCTATGGTAGGTTGACGCGAAATGGCCGCCATCATCTTCAGTCACGTATCTACCAGTTGTATTGCTGCTGTTGCCGTTGCTACTACTGCTACTACCATCGCTACCTCCTTCACCGCCAGCAACGTCTTTCCTCACAAATCAGAAGTTAATCGCCAGAGTAAACCATAAGTCATGCGACTCCAACGAAAATCCCCTGCCATATTTTACGGTTATCCTCTTAAAATCCTCTGTTTCTCGGCGGTACGTCCGCAATTATTTCGTTATAGAGCCACTCTTTAAGGAGGGAATTTATCAGCCAGCCGTTTTCAGAGTGCCCAAGGTGCGCGCGGCTGAAAAGCCCAGTGGCATTTGTCGCTACCCACAGGATTTCTCGCTTCATAATTCGTCGTTAACCAACTAGAGAAGAAGCAGTCGCCCGTCCTCTGGCTCTTGGCGCGAGCCACGAGTCATCCATATTGTTTTGCATTTAATTACTATAAATTTTCAAGACCGTCCAACTATAATGCCATAAGGCTTACGGCACTGTCTTAGCCACTATCTCTGTCAAACTCGAGCTTTCTCATCTTCAATGGAATAGCTCCATCATCGAAACTGAACAAGCAACACGCCGAACTTGACTCGAAGATCCAAGAGATCGGCCACGCCTCAGCACTTTGCTTGCTACCTCAGGACGTCGATGGCAATGCTGGATAGTAGCGGCTACTCGCCTCTCGCTACTCGCCACTCGCTACTCGCCACTCTCGGTACTCGCTACCGTTATCTTCAGATCGTACTAGTACTCCGACTGGAAGGTGTTCATCCACCCTCCCCCCCACTCACGCTATTGTATAGAGAACTCTCCTTGATGCTCAACAACCTCCTTCGACCTGGATCATCTCCTTGGCCTCCATTAGAAATCGACAATCATCCTGCCACCCACATCGGAAGCTGATGACATTCCCCAAAGCGATTCGCCAACAGAATGGAGAACGAAGAAGGCAGAAGCAACAAAAAAAGAATCAAACTAATTTCCGACGTTAAAGTGGTTCCTCGACTTCGACTGCGTAACAGCAGTGCAAACGATGAGCCGGTCGCCATATCCGAATCTGCTGGCACGATCGAATTCACTCGAATCATCCTGCCATCTTGCTTCAACCCACCGACTGCATTTTCGAAGAAGATGCACAGTCACCCCGCAGACAATGAGCACGCGCCCCATCTTCGCTTTTGTATTAACAGTATTTCATTACGAATGCCCCTTCGCCACGTTGCCACGAGTTGCTGCTTCCTGATGCTCCTGCTCCCGTCTCTCGTTGCTATTGACGTTGCTGGATACTTTTACCGTGCCGTCACCTCCATTACCGCCAACCAAGGAATTCAGGGAAAGAGTTGCTCGGCAAAGATTCGAAGAGAGGAATTCTTGCGCCAATGGGGGATCGTGAGTGAGCCAACCCCAAATTAGCCGGGCACTTCGCTCATACAACGGTATTATCATTAAAATTGCAAGAATCTCTTATTACCGGTAGGTGGTTTCATCGAAATGGTGGAATATGCTTTTTTTTAACGTTAGACCACCGCTGCCCACCAAGTACTTACAGTTCTAAAACCGAGAGTTAGGCAGGTATTGGACGTAATCGCAATGTCGATTCTGCCCGTCGGTTGCTTGTTTTTCGGCGAGTGTTGCGCGAGTCTGTGAGGAAAGAGAAGTGACTGGACGAGGAGGGGGGGAGGGAAGGCGAGATGTGCTTACGTCAGATCAATCGTGACTGGCTCCACCCTGCGTTACCGAGCGAAGCGGCACACTCTTCCATTATTAGCCTATTATGTCTTGCATAAGAGTAAGAGTAACGAAGAAGTGAGGCGAATTACGAGTTGCGATCGGAACGGGCGGCCATCTAAAATTCCCCTGAATCCTCGTGGGCCGTAGTAACGCCTCGTGCGACGGCCGTAAAGAGGCCGGAGCACTTTGTACTTGCGGGAAATGGTTCTGGAATAAAGAAAAAAGTAATATAAGTATCTCGTCAACCAATGGTATTCCACCTGTATTATAATGGGCCATTTAAGGCCCAAAGGTTATACCTCGTTGTATATAGCAGAGAAATAGAAGGGATTCTCCGAATCAGGATAGAATATCGTATCTTTAGGAATGCTACGAATTCGAGGCGCTACATAGAAATTCCAAGGAGATTCGAAATTGGTGCCAGTTGACGCGGCCATCTCCGTTCGATGCTGCGACTGGAGGAACTGGACCTCGATCACGATATATCACGGCATCGAGGCATCACGGGAACGCACAGATAATCGATTTATATCGACTCTTCGTAGAAACGCTGCTCCATCCTCCGAGCACGGCACCAGATACATCACGCCTGAGCGAGCGGGACCTCCCTCTATTATTTTCTCATGGCTCGATGTTTGGAGATGGTTTTTTGTTTTCCACATTCAGAGCAGCTCTTACCGTTCGCGGTTCGAGAAATTCTCACGTAAAACTGCTGCCGCCGGCACAATGGGACCTGTCACTGCATTCGGGACGCCTGTTGAGTCTGTCCTTTCACAACGCTTCGTGGCCATTATTTTTCTCTCAACGATTCGGGAAGAATGGCCAACGAGCTTAGGAAAAAAACTAGTCCTCGGATCCCTCGAAGATCGTCCTCTCCTAGATCCTTCCTCTGAACTCTACATTTTTAACATCTCCGGGCTGAACTCCTCCTCCACCTTCTTCGTCTCCTGTCCTCCTCCATACTTGTGGACAGATATCGAAGCAACGTCAGATCGATCCTTTTAGCTCTACCTGTACGAGCGTGTATCAAGCTACATTCATGGAAGATCTTGATGATCATCGATCTTGTGGAGAGGGATGCACATCCTGTACCACCCACGGATCTCTAGGGATTAAGATCACGTCACCTGACCTATCAGAACACCGGAAGAGGAAGCTGTGCTTAGGGTCCCAGCTATGCCATACATATACGAGTGCTTCCTCCTCCTCCATCTCCTCCTCCACCATCTTTTTCCATCCTTCCAACTTTCTCTCTCGTATTAACTGGGAACACGTGTTACTCTATAAAGTGTAGGGAACACGTGCGCCCAATATGAATGCAACAGAATCTCGTGCGTCTTGTCGCCTGATTCTTAGCTGACGGATGAGGGGAACATCTCAGAATGCATCTTTGGGATTTAAATGGTAGATTTATGGAGTCAAGATTCGGATTAGCCCTCGAATGCATATGTGAATATCGATTACCGGTATTCTTCCTAATTAATACCTCAGCTCACCTCGGCCAGGAACGCACGACACGTAGGACAAGTCAGGCAAGATATATACTATTATCAGCTATCAATTATTTTCTGACTTGAGTGTCCATTTACGATGATAGATAATAAGTAATAAGAAGTAAGAATGACGAAAGATGAATATGACTAACCCTTTGCGTGTGTATGGAGTATCGGCTGAGAATCCCACTCGGATCCCACTCAGAGCCCACTCGTAATCTACTAGGAACTTACTAGGGAAATGCCAGGAACTAGCCGCAGCCTCTTCCTCGAGAGCATCCTCCCACTCCCTCTCACACTCTCTTCCTAGCTTAACATGGGTCTCAACGTGCGATTCAGCAGGTGGTGTCTGACTATGAGCCATAGTCCATGCCTGACTGTGCCTGACTGTGCCTGACTGTGCCTGACTATGCCTGACTATGCTATCCCAATTCCCAACTAACGTGAGACTGACTGTGCTGTGCACACGAGCACAGTCTCTCCGTGTAGGAAGTACTGACCCCTCATCCGCTCTCCGAACTCTCCATATGTGGCTCAACGTGATCTCCGAACTCTCCTTCCATCTCAGGCTTATCCGAAGAGATGAGAAAATGGCAGGGAGCGAAGTGGCAAAGTCTGAGGCCTCCTCTGATCTCATCCATCGATCCGAAGGCTGGAGAGGAGAGAATGTGGACCGAGAGTCTCTCGATGACTTTCCTCCGGGACGTGAGTTTGGTGTAAAGCGACACCCACACCGGAGCACCTGCCATCCTATGTACCAGTGACGAGGCATCCAGCCAGCCACTCGTGTTGCCTAACATCCGCTCAGCCTCAAGGTGGATTTACATAGAGGCGCATACCCGTACGCGCGCCGGCAGCTCGTAGCCAACGAGCAGAGGAGATTCTCATCGAATTTACATATTGCATGGGTGAACCTTCTGGCTCTTTTAAGTCTTATTGTTAGTTTCATCGATTTTAGCCAGAGGGCAGCGTAGGAGGCTGCCATGTCAACATTATAAATTTGCTGGCCGTCGCTTGCGCGCCGATCGCGGGAAGTGCGTTATTAAAACGTAGGCGCGATTTATTGTAATTGAAAGGAATTGGGAGACACTGTGGCTCCTTGTTAAACCTGAGTTACAATGCGATCGCTATAACCCCATCGGAATCGAGTGCGGCCATTTCTCTTGATTGTCACAATCGTAATGATTATCAGCCAGGGACGAAATCCTGTGGATTTTCTTATGGCTCGTAAGCAATACTTTCTCCGCTTAGCCTTTGATTATGATAAAACCATCCTCTTGATTAGACGTAATCTAAATGAGTGAATGCTTAGAATGGGTAAATCTGTGAAGACCTAAATGACTACGGAAATCGGTATGGACGCGTCCATAGCACCGAGCACAAAAATTAAAAGTCGCCGCGTAATCAGACTCGAAGAGGGCATTCGGGGGAGCCATTAGCCGCGTGGGTCGAGTTAATTCCATGATTATGTATGAGCTCATGGGATATGCGCCGCTGACATGCGATCTACCTTCTTCGAACAAACACCATGGCTCAAATCTTTCGCTTCCCGATACTCGACTCTTTGGCTTAACCGTCGCCGCGACGCCGGCGTCTCCTCGCCTCGCGCTTAAGGACTGTTTGATAGACGGTAATCTAGGTAGGAAGAATGAAAGAGGAGGAGAAGAACGGAGGAGGCAAATGAAGTCGAACTCGGAGCCGAGCATAATCGTTTCTCCTGGTGCGCTGTGGATGTGCGTGAGTGGAGTGGAGAGGAGCCTATATTTTTTTTGGTCATTTGTCTTATTAGGGAAAATATATTAATGTCCAAATACGTTAGAGGTTACGTCTGTATCAAGCAGCCGAGGTCGCTGGCTCAACTCCTACGTAACGAGCATCGCTGATCTTGCGCACGTACAACGTACGAAACCGCAGGCACCTCCTAACAAGCGTTTTCAATAATATTCAAATTTAATGAGTCCCTCGTAAACAACATTAATGAACGGTGAATCGGGAGGACCTCTGCCCTGGCTAATTAAAATATAATGAGACACGTAATTATTGAAGATCGTAAAGCATCGCCGAGAAAGGATAAACTGCTGCTTCCTACGAGAGCTAAGATCGATGGCAGTCATACGTCACGCGACGCCACTAAACGGTGACACTTGGACGTGAAACTGATATCCTTAGGTGGTCGGCTGGGCGTCCCGACGTCCTGCAAGCTGATATGAATGGATAGGGACGTAAATGAGTTGATGATTAGAAGGGCGGGAGAAGTGGATTGCGAATCGAAGGTCAAGGTCAGGGCGAGTTCTCAAATCGTAATGGCGACTTACAAATGAACCTCAGGACGTTTGGACGACGTAGGACGCGTGATTGAATGTCAGGAGAAAGAATGAAGTGCGATCAAGTCCAAGTCCCTTGAAAGAAGCGGAATGGCTGGGTGATGCCAACGGAGGCGTGGGCGCGGCGGACTGGCTGGCTGACTGGATGACTGGCTGACTAGGTGCAGCAACCTGCTGCTGATTGTGAACTCGTCGCGAGAAACTGCCCTTACGACCGTCTACCTCGAAGGTTGAAGGACGGCCCTACCTACACGGCACCCAGCGACTATACGTGCCTTTTTTTCTGGCCACTATAGTGGCCATATAAACCAGGATTACGCAGGACACCCGGAGCTCTAACTCATCGTCAGGGCTGCGCAGCATCCACCCTGAGTGAATCCGTCTGTCCTCTTTGTCTTTGGAATCATTCTTCTTTTATTCGAAATTAAAGGATCAGCGGATCGAGTCAACCGGAGGTCACTGGGTCACGCTTTCTCGCGCTTTCGCACCTCTTGATACCTTCTGTCATCTGGATCCACGACTCGCGCAGGAACGGATACGCTGCATGGAACGGATCCATGAGTGGGAGAGAGAGGAGATAAGAGAATAGAGCAGAGCAGGAAAGAGTGTCGGTTTAAGAGATTTAAAACGAATTTGATTCGGCGCGTTCGATATTACTTTCGTAAGAACCTGTTGACACGCAGCATCGTAGCGCCGCAATACTGCTTAGCATATCTAATGAGCGGTCACTTATACCGAAATTTATGATAATTTATGCGGCTCGCAGTGAAATTAACGGCAATTTACTAAGGTGACGCGGGTGGAATGCGCGGGCGTTTCCGCCGAGTACCATGTAGGTACATAGATCGGTTGTGCATCTTTCTTCTTTAGTCTTCAGAATCTGTGCCAGTCGTCCGACTGCAACCAAAGAATTCAGTGTTTCCAAAAAATTCGTAATTTTCAGGGATAATTCATTATAGTCGTCCCTCTTCCTCCTCCGCTTAAGAGTTCCAGTGGCTGCGCGACAGCTAATTGAGAAATCCTCTCGAGAAGCCTCGTCCACCACGTTCGCCGATAACCCGAAGGAACCTCGATAAACCTGTCAAAAATCACTCTCGACAAATTGCCAATAAAGTTGCTCGCTCCCTGCGTTTTACCTTACTTCATTCGGAGAGTAACTCACCTGTTGCTACGCGTATCGGCCGAAATTTTAATTTATGCCAACCATTATCCCACCCACCGCTCCGAACCGCAACGTAAAATTATTGGTCCAAAGTTACTCGGCAGACACGTCAATGAGTGGACATATCTTTTTCAGTCTCGAAAGCATCAGCCATTGCTGGACGAAGACAACGCACACCTTGGATCCTGAGAGAAGCTAAAGATCAATTTTAAAAGGGTTGCGAGTTTCCCTCTCCGTAAAAACCTTCTCCTAGGTGATAACGTTTACGTGCCAGGCGCCTGGCTGACACGCAACGCGCGACGTCGTCAACGCCTACGCACGAGTACAGGTGCGCTGGAGGATGCTGCGATTCTATTTCTTTGACTCTGAAGAACATATCTTCATTTAATTTTGTTAAATCCAAATTGAATCCCCTTTTGAAGTGTAGAACGGAGACGAAAGGGCTGTTAGGATGAATTTCTCAAGTTAGGGATTAGGGATAGGAAGTTTAGGAAGTTCATCCGTCTGTGCCCAAGCACGCGTGGATGTGCGTGTGCGTGAAAGATAACGAGTGCGTCCGGTGGGGGCTGGCGGGGCTGGTGCCTAACGTGATTAAGTAACTATAGTCGTAAACCCGTGGCGGGATAATCCGTGTAAACGCATAAATTGGTGGTTATTTAAGATAGCGTGCATTATTCGGATAGTTCTGATGATGGGCGAGCATAAGTTACTGCTGGGCCACCTAGGCGGGCCTCGACTTCTACGACGGCCACGAGCGCCACGCCTCGAGCCTTCAGGATTTTTTTTATAGAGGAAGCGGCGGACTCCTTCGTCGGGCCCAAACGATTCGTTTTATAGGATGGGTCGAGGATATGATAACGTCTATTGCGAGGCGGATGAATCTTCGGCTGGTATATCTACTTTGGTACCAGGATACAGCGGTGTAGTCGAATGAGGCAACCGTGCTATATCTATATTTTGGATTCCAACCATAAGTAATTCGAGTGATGGTACAAGGCCATAAAAAAATAGTAGTTGCAAATATCCAATGGCGTTTGATTTATTTGATGATCTTTGGAGACCAGTGATACTTTTATGCTGGCGTCGGAGGTAGAATTTCGAAGCGGAGAACGAAGACCAGTCGGTAGTTATAAAGTGAGTCGGCCACGCCGGAGAGGCAGTAATTTACATGACAACAAAATCCTCGTCCGTAACCCGTTCTGACCCCTTATCGAGATCTTCCAATTCTTCCATATTTAAAGGAGCTTCGGCCACTGACCCGCAACACCAACAACTCCAGCGTCTCCTCCGCCTCCCGCACTTCCTCGACCTTCCCGAGCTTAGTTCGCTTCTCCAGGTTCATCGGTACCATCGGGTGAATCGAGTCTCTCGGTCCCATCGACGCCGACGCCAGCAGCAGCGTCTAACTGCATTAGGTGCAGCAAAGAGACCTAGTGCACAGGTGCTTGACTCCCTTGGCTGGTTGGCTGGCTGGCTGGCTGAATGCCTGGCCGGTTGGGTGGCTGGCTAGATGCCTGCTTGGTTGGCTGCCTACCTACCTTCTAGCCGATCGTATCGTCCCCACCGATCATTGTATCGAGTGTCGCCCAAACGAATTTCCATACGCGCCCGTGAAGATATACCGTTGCACGTTTCTTCGGCCGGAATCAAGATCGAAATGCATATACATAAATAATGGTTCCGTGGTCGAAAGAGCGCGTGAATCGAGAATCGGGAATCGAGTGTTCTTCGCTCTTTCTCTCCCTCATTGTCAACCAGTTGCTGCAACTTCGAGCGCTTTGTAAATTAGCCACAAAGCACCCGGAGACACGCACGTAGCTACGAGCAACGAGGAGGTCGGAGGGGTGGGGAGAGGGAGAGAAAAAATCTTAAAAGAACGGCAGGGAAGTTAAAAGGTGGATGGGAAGGCAAAGGGTAAGAAGGCAACCTGTCCCATGCATCTTGTGGGCAGGGGCGCTTCCGTCAGCATCTACGGATTCATTAGAGAACAATAGGATGATGAGTGCAGTCCGCGCGTTGTAACAGGCTCCTCGTTGTAGAGGAACAGTAGGATGAGGCACTCCGGAGGATGTTCCTTACACAAGGTGGATGCCTCGATGTAGGTGATGCACATACGCATCCACCTTCTCATTCTTCTGCACTCCATGCTGAAATGCACTAGCACCGCTCGGACTGCATAGGAGTATGTAGATGCAGGACAATGCGGTCCTATTAACGAGATCAAACGATACACGAGGACAACCGCCATGCTCCGGTACTGCGCGCTGCTACAGCCTCCGCCGGGTGACTGCAGCCTCCCACCCAGGGATGCATATCATCCCCGAATCAGCTTTTGCTCGAATAGTGAACAGTCCACCCTCTTTCATCCTCCCTGTTGGCTGATTCCCACAGTCGTAGAATGGACCTCCAATTCCGGTATGGATGTCCCGGTACGTCCTTTGGACGACGGCCAATTGGTTTTTGCAGATTCCTGGAATGTGGATAGCAGAGTGCGGCCCTGACGTTGATAAGACCGAAGCACGACGGTGGCGGCGCCGTTACCGGCCTCCAGGATTTACGGAGGCGACAGCCCGATACTGCATTCACCACCACGTCTACTCTGCCTACTCTTCGCTCTTGCGCTCCCTCGCACCGTGTCTCCTTTACTTTACTTCGCTCTCCATTTTTTTTTTCTCCGCCACGTTGGCTGTCCTGTCGCCCGTGCTGTATGCGGCTCGGTCGAAGGGACAATGTACGGGAAACTAGGACGTGTGTATGTCGCGGCCCACTGCTGAACGATCAAGAGCCGATCTCGGATGGCCGAGAGTTCGTGATCAATCCTGAATAATATGTTTTACAAAGTGGCAGCAATGCGCGGGAATAAGATGCGTTTACAACGCACTGTAGCAAAATGCAAAGAGAACAGTAGCGCGACGTCCTGACCTTAAGAGTCGGCGAACGAACCAGATTGCCTTAATTTGTTGGGCAGTCAAGAAAAATGTTAATGCTCGTCGGCCGATCGTAATTCAGCCTGCAGCCTCGTGGCTGCCCGTTCGCCTCTTATCTCTGATTTTATGTTCGGCTTTGCGTTTTAGTTACGGGGATTTTTGCTCCGAATACGCAGTGCCGGTTTCCATAACACCCTCCGACTGCTTTAGGACGACCAAGGATGACCGACTATCTGCCCGAGCAACAACTCAGCGATGCTTTTATTTCGCGTCTTTAGAATTGCTGGGTCGCTGCACAAGTTATAAGGGCTCAGCTACTGAGCTCTCTTGGCTAAGAAAATTTTTTTCGATTTATGCTACTCCGTCTCCTGGGACTTGAAGAGGAACTGCACTCTAGACTCTGCACTTGTCGCACAGCATCGAATTTCACGGAAAGGTTCGGCTCTTTCACACGAGGAAACGGTGGGAACTAGTTGCCGGGTATTGCGGCCATTTTACATTAGAAACGACACCCCACAAAAAAACTACCCTTCACAAACACATTAGAAAGCTATATTCCTTAGTGTCTGGGTAACCAGTAAAAATGATTAAGAAAGAGATGAAGAATAACAAGATCGTATTACACTGGCGATCGTTAAAGATAAACGAAGATTCAGAGGAATAGAAAAGTTTGATTAGTCGACTAAGATTGCGATTAGATAGACACAGGAACGCGAGTCACTCGACTTCCTTCCCGATCCTCCCCGTCCACCCAACCACGTAGTGTTTGTCTTAAATATTATTTTACGATGGGACCTATCCCAACGTATCCCAAGCCGTCCCGATCCCCATTCATAAAGTCAGCCAAATATTGTCCCAAGACAATCGTTCAACAGCCGCCATCTAGAAGAAGGAGCCACTGTCGGGTTCACTCTCCCTCTCATCTTGCGCCTTGGCTTTTTTTATATCTGTATATTTGGCCAACGGTAGTTTTATGCCCTGTTTACACTAGGTATACCTAGCTACCCGTACCCTTTTAGAGGGGTGACGTGCTGGAGCACAGAGTGAATCCGCTGGTGAATCTGGTGAATGGGTAGCCGACGTAGTGGCCTATCGCTTGGAGTAAGATCGCATCTGTCACTACGGAAACGGCTGCACCGCGACTTCCGTTTCAGGGTGTCGAGTTACCCCGTTGGGGTTAATACACTCAGGGTCATCGGTACTCCCCAAGAGCCTCCCCAGTCCTATTCCCATTCCCACTTCTCCATTTCCATTTACATTCTCATCCCTCCCGACCCTCCCGACCCCCCCGCCCCATATCCGACGCTCGTAACTTCTCCCTCGTGGTAAGTAGATCGAGGCAAGTGCAGACCTTACACCGGATGCATTCCGAGGACGCTGTGACCTCGACTTCCTCCAGGAATACGATTGCACGATTTGAGGAGGTTAAGAATAGCCGAGAACTGCAGAGCGCAGTTATTGACGGGCGTTATGCAACCAGTCACGTCAAGACAGAACGTCTTGTCGAGGGAAGAGAATTGTAACACAATGGAGTGTGGAATAGACAAGCCGTCAAGGCTCGAAGAGGCCAAAAGGTCAACCTTGCTGTCGGTGGGACTCGAAAACGTGCTTCCCTTGCGCTGCTGGTGGTCCCGATGGAAGGCCTCTGGTCTTCGAAGCGTTAAGACGCCAAGGCGTCGCAACGCTAGAATGTTTTTTTTAATTCTCATCTGCTAAAATTCGTCTATGCATCTCTCAAGTGATTGCCATGTGCTAATGTAGTCCCAGGCAGATCTCCCTCGAACAGCTTCGTCGTTATAGTATATTGATTCTATTAGGTTCATTTTCGGTTCTGTATTTTGAATGATGTAATTTTCTATCAGAACGCAGTTCGCATTACGTTACAGCAACGTACGATGCTACAGCTTCGCTCAATCCTGAACTGCTGGTTCAGCTGAGCCAGGTCACTTTTGAGTTACTCGGATGTGATCTTTTATGCATGCCATCGTAGGCTGTGCATTCTGAGCGATGCTTCTCAATCAGCATGAACCTGATTTTGAGATCAGAATGCACCGCTGGTGATACGGATGACCAAACGTTGACAAAACGTTGATCCTATCGGGTATCGGTTTACCGCGCAGATCACCGCATACCGAATCCGTCGCATAAATGCATCTGTTAACCTCTGAGGGTTGAGAGAGCTCGGATATTCCAGCGTGGCGATCGTGAGCTTGTGCCCGTGCGTACGTGTGCGTGAAATATCTCGATATCTCCAGGATGCAGCCAATGAAAAAGAGAGAAAGCCGTCGCCAATCGGATCGGAGCACAGGGGGTTGATGCGGAATGCAGATTTCCCTGATCCTAGGGAGGTCGCAGCATCTCTTGCACTCTAAAGGAAAGCGTCGCGTGCGACGGCGCGTCGCCTCACGGGCTGTGTTCCTTGTCCCAACTTTTGTAAATATTTCCAGCTGGATGATGAACGCCGAATTAAATGAGCATTAATTATCGGGCGGGCGCGCGTCGCGTGGGCGTGATTCATGGGCCGGAAAGCCTCTGGCTTCTCTCTCCAGGCTCACTCAGCAACCTTACAAACCTCGGCAACCTCACCAGCCTCAGCAACCTCACCTACCTCTGCACCTCCGAGTGGGTTGGGAGAACCCGGAGGCCGGAGGATTCGGTCCTCGACGATTTATGGCGGCGAGGTTTTTAGGTTGGCGCCGGCCAGTTTTCGAGTTTAACCTTCTTCGGGCCACCGCGGTGCCCTCCCTCCCCTCCACCCTCCCTCCCCCTCCCCTCCGCCCGCTTCAACCTTCTCCAGTTCCGACTCGCAGCATCTCTCACCAACTCGTCGCTTCCATCTCTTCCTTCTCTGCCGCTCTCCCGAGCGCCTTGTCTTTTCCCTCTGGCCCGATTTCCGAGCACTTTGATTCTCTACCGAGTCAGCTGAGAATGAGGCATCGCGAGTGCACCTTATCGGGACGCCTGGACGCTCAGCTGCGACGCTGCTGACGCTGGCGCTCGGACTCATTCCGAGGGATGCTGGATTCGGTATGGCGGGGAGAGGGGAGAACGGGATAGTGAGCAAATAAGTAAGGCGCTGGTGGAGGCAGAGGCGAGCGCAAACGCAAACGCAAATGCGTTGCGACGGATGGCGTCTCGCTGCGTGCACATTTTTCTCGGCGTCTCGGTAAGCTGGTTCTCTTGGATTGTCCCCTTGTCAGCACCGTTCTGTGTCGGCTTCTTGAGCAACGTACTAACACGAAGCAACATCTCCACACGTGACTGCGGCCCATCCCATCTCTGGATCTTAGCTTACCTAAGAGCGGAGCACCTGAATGATTTGCGTCCTAATCGGCCAGCGAACTCACGGATCGGTCCAGGTCAATCCCGATCTGAGATCCCACGAAGGCGCGCTTTCCCTGTCCAAACGTTTTCCATCCTTGGACCAGATTCCCTCCAATTATTAAGAGGCTGGCATTGTCTTTACGCAAAAGCGAAAGGACGAATGCCCCCGTACCTTCTTACCTTCTATTAAAACCTGGAGGAATTACGTAAAGCGAAGGATGCCTTACGGGCTTCCTCGGGACAAACTGCAATGCCTGCAATCCGAATACGGTCGAATGCAACTGCAGGAGCTGCTCTTACGAACACGCTCTCACACCACCCACTGACGTAACTGCTCTCTCATTTGCATCGAATATCGTTGCATTTCCCAGGGTCCGAGTATGCGAGCGACCAGGATGTCCAGGCCTTATTCACCGCTGAGCCACTCTTTCGAATGCTCTGACGGTTCCTTTAGAAAGGTCGGCGAAGATGTTCTCGGCCGATACACCTGGCCAACAATCTCCGAGTCTGCGCCAATTTCACCCGGGCACGCTCCCGCGCCTTACCGATATATGAGAAGCCTGGCAGATTCCTTAGAGTCTAATGAGACGCGTGCATAATCGCGTGCAAGAGCACTGCCGATAACGCGAGAGCCTTGCGTAAGGACCATGACGTCCATATAACTATAAACATTCCACTGTACTCACAAGGAGAGACTGTAAGAGAGAGAGAGAGAGAAAGAGAAAGAGAATGAGAACGAGAGAGCAGGAACGCCGCTCGCACAACCTTGGCCTCTTCGACAGGTGATTGTTTTTCGGTCAACGCTTTTTCTACCCCGGATACGACGTTTCTGCTTCTCCCTGCATCCTGCCTCTCGCAAGATCGTTCTACCTAGCGGATTCTGGGCATTACTCATCCTCTTATCACCCCTCCCCCGCACTCCTAATAGATCTCACGTGGCCCTAAGTCCACAGGGATGATTCCGTGACGTACGTGAGAGTGGTTCAGAATCGCAGGTGGCTATTACTGAACTGTCGAAGATGCTGGAGGTGCTGGAGGTGCTGAAAGTGTTGGAGATGCCAGAGGTGGGGGCACGCCGGTCTCGAGGGCAGCAGCTCGATCGCGTGAGCTCGAGCTGAGCGCGAGCCAAGCGCGGTTACACATGTAGACATCAGATAGCACGCGTGGCACTGGTCACGACAGGACTCAAGACCTTCAACGCCAGCACGTTACAAGAAAAAACAGCTGAAGTAACGACGTCCTTGCCACGGAGATCTCGACGGAGAACGTGGCACGGCCACTGCAGTCTAGTGTCGCCATAGGCAAGGATGCCTCGGTCGAACCAGATCATTCCTAGATCGTAGAAGCTCAGAGAGCACTTACGTGCTGGTATCTTGAGAATATTCCCTGAAAAGCAAAAGAATCGTGCAGGATTGTAAACAGGCGTACGGTGGATTTCGAATGAGATTTCTGATGTTTTTTTTTTGAAGGACGATTAACGACCTCTTACGAGGAGACAGGCCGACGTTGTAGGCGGTTGCGTGTGTCTGGTGTGTCCTACAAGAATGCGGTGATTTACTACATTTTGATTAGATTCATTAGAGGCGTATTTTATGCCGAGCGACGACACGCTCGTGTGACCCATGTACGGAATTAACATGAGAAAAAATGACAACGGAGGCTAAGTATGGTGTAACCAGTTAAAGGTTTCATCGGATAACAGTTGGCTCGGACGCATATAGCTTGATACAGGAAATACAATGGATGCTGCGCCGAGTATATCTACTATCAGTCCGAGATTTTTACCGTTCCTCGCAACTCGATCATCCGGTTACCAGTTGACCGGTACTTTCCCTCTATGACAATCGGTGACGAGGTGTAATTCGAAAAACATCGTTTTCATTTTAATCCAGGCGTCTCGAGTGTCGCGCTTCAAGCTGAAATAATTAGCTCGAAAGGGCCGCGTGAAGTGGCGGTGGCTTCGACTTGACTCGGTTTAGATCGGAGGTGGGTTGGGCTGCCAGGCAGCCAACCGACATAATAAAGCAGTTACGGAGTTACCGGGAAGTGCTTAGCATGATAAAGGGGGAACTGGATCCGAAACTAGAAACCGATCGGAATGTTAATCCTAAATGTAAAAGTGTATCTGGTGGCAGAGACGTGTATCGCGCAGTTTCGTGTATTCTTATGTGGCGTGGTGTGTATATCGCGGCACCGAATTAGTGGCTCGCGGCTCAGGACAACAGGAGCCGTCGCAGCGACTGATTGCTTAGAAACGTATACAGAGAACGGAGCGACGCGACAGATGAGAGAGCGTAAAAGTGGGCAGAATGAGCGCACAGTGAGCGCACAGCTCGAAATGCGATCCTCCTAGATAGACTCCGGTATAAGTAATGCATGCAAAGCTCTACCGAATGGAATTACCAGGACGATAACAGACTTCTTAATCCCTGAATAAAAACAGCGAGTAAGATTTCATTATCAAAATCTTCTGTCCTCCTCTTCAATTTTCTACGACTATACGCCCTAATCGCTTCCTTCTTAGTCGTCGATTTCGTTCGAAAAATCTAACGGGTAATCGACTAAAGAATTGCGCGTATCGATACATTCGATCGGCCGCCCTGGATCATTACTCGGATCCAGGTGCGAAGTGTTGATGAAGTTGAAGTTGGGCTTCGCAGCGAGTGGGACGCGATACGCGACTGCGACATGCGATATGCGATATCTCATTCTCACGTGGCGGCGCGCGTTTAATTTACAGATGAGTCCCAGCGTTCGAATGCAAATACAAGTGTGGCGAAACTGCAGGAGGCCGAACACTCCTGGGGACAAGTCTGCGACATATAAATGGACCGTCTCCGGAGGCTTGGCCGGCTGCGACGCACAAAGTCTCTAAGGAGGACTTACGTCGCTCCTTTCGAGATAATGCCCGCTGAAAAATCGAATTATTATTCATTAGGCTCTTTCTGCGACGCCGAGACGGGAGCATCTTCGCCGCCTATGAGAACGTCTTACTGTCTTAATGTCTTACGGAGCTCGTCCTCGATCATTGTGAATCCCATTATCCCGTGATTTGACTTCAGTTTGCCAAAAGACTTGATCTTCGAATGAACTTTATGGGATTCCACGAAGAACATCAACTTTGGAGAACAACGTCGGCGTCCGACTGCCGGTGCCGCTGCTGGGTTTTTCTTCTTTCACCGCGCCGTTCTACCTCCTTGTCCTCCTCCGGCCACCACTGCCACCACCGCCACCTCCTGCCACGGCATCCCGCTGTGTCCGGCCTCGTAACATCTTCGGGAGATCATAACGAAACTTAGGAATTTGGGGTTCGGGAGTTCAACGACCATCGAACGGGAACGGGACATATTTCAATCCATTGAGGACGTCGGTTCGATAAGCGACACGCATCCGTCAGTCGCGCGAGGTGTCCCTCCAAATGATCATTCTTAGCCGAATGCCCTTCGCTCCTACAGGTGATTCTTACCAAATGACGTCTAATGGGCCAGGCAGCTAAGGATCCCGGTCATGGTACGGCTCTCCTGTCTCGCACTACCACTTATGTATCCAGTAAGTTCAGAATGCATGTAAGAGAGTTTCGACGCCATTGCCACCATTATTGCTACCCTCACCAGTACTTGAATAACGCTGATCATCGGCTTGCCTAATCGAAGAAAAGACCAACTTTTGGACAGTGCACCAAGTGCCTGGAACATCTTCGTGTAAAGTTAAAATATCCGTGGGCTGCGTGGAAGGCAGGCGGGAGGGAGGGAGGGGGGGCAGGTTAAACTCAATCAGGCTTCGGGGCCAAACGAGCGACATCTATCACGCGGCAATGAATTATAATGGACCGAGTGACGGCAGGGGGCCTTATAGAGGGCCCAAGTAAGCGACAGCCATCCGTCATCGTGCCGCTTTTGGTCCAATCTCAATCGTAAAAGGGAAAAGAAGGAGATGTTGGATAAGAAAGACGAAGAGAAGGTGAGAAAGGACCAATGAGCCAATGGACCAATGAGCCAATGAGTCAACCAGTCACAGATCCAAGGCTAAGCAGCCAAAAGTGCAGTGTCGCCACGTGAGATGAACGCGAGGAAGATTTTCCTGGAGGTCAAGTATCCGAGATGCTGATTGGCAATAAAGATGGCCGCGTTACGATAAAAGCCCAGCAGAATCGATTCAGCTCGGTTTAGCTTAATGGAGCACTCGTATTGGCTGGATAAGTACGTTATGATTTCTCTAACTAGTATCACGCAAAAGCAACCAGAGGTTCCTGGTAGTGTAGCATCGCAATCAGGACCGCTTAGAGCCCGAGATCGTATTAACGGTAATGGCACGGAATCTCCCTGCGAAGAGACTTGAAATTGTCCAGGGAGCGGCCTCCGCTCCTTGTTCGCTGCTCTTGGACGCGTCGCGATAGATTCGCGATCCCTGCGGTTCGCGAGTCGCGGTTTGCGCTGATCAAATCCCAATCATTAGGTCTGCGGGTTTGCCTGCGATCCTATATGAATCATTTGTTGGAATAACATTTATTAAATCGTGAGGGCAATTTTGTGAGGGCGAGTCCACGCTTGAAAAATCGATCAACCAATTTACTTGTGATTTCAATTCGATCTCGATCTCGGATCAATCTTCATCTTGCTGTAGGGTGAATCGCGATCTGCCAATGTAGTACAATGCCAAGAGACACGTGGAAGGTAGCGCTACAGTTTTAAACCTCTGTAAGCGTCATTAGATAAAAATGATGATTCGGTACTCGTAGCTGCGCGATCGTGACGTATGTGCTCTCACGTGGTCCCGTGTCGGTGTGCACTCGTGTGTGGCTGTGGGGGTAGAGACTCTAGAGACGTGGCTGAGATCCGCAAAGGCTTATCTGAAATATTACGGCCGTATCTTGGAGTAACGTGCGCCATCGAATGACCCTTATCGGGAACCCGCGACCTTTCACCGCCTTTTGCCTCAGCTGAAAGGAGCTCGTAATAATTCCCAAGATAATCGGAAGAAAAATCACCGATACAAGCGATGTCCTGCGCTCAATAAATAAAACTTCAATGGCGCGGCCGAGCAAACACGAGACATCCTGGGTGGTAATAGTCTAATGCCATGTGGATACTTGTAACGATACTCCGTTACCGTATTCCGTTACACTCTTACCCTTGGGCGCTCAGGATCTGCAAGAAATTCTACATCCTCAAGAGCGAGTCGATCGAACCGATCGAACCGATCCAAGCGATC
>JARQST010000282.1:2032248-2084228 GCA_030142225.1 Pachycephus smyrnensis | reverse complement strand
CGATCCAAGCGATCTAACCGATCGGCGAGTACCTCTTTATAATTAACTAGAACTAGCCTTTTCTCTCTTTCATTTACTTGTCCGCTGATATCTCCCTGGCCCCTCCCTACCCTCTCCCACCTAACTCCAATCCAACCAGATATCCCATTATAATCTCTAGTCCGGTAAGTTGCGAGCATCCAGCATCTTCCAGGTTGTTCTCCATTGCTGTACCGTATGCATCGTAAGCAACGCGGTGAGCATATATTGCCCGAGACAGCTAATTAAAAAAGACAGTCAAGTGTCAATCGGTCGCAGAGGAGCATGGCGGCATTGTGTCGTGTAGATTGCGTCACTTGGCCATCGACAGGATCGATCGATCGATCGACCCTCGTCCATCTCCTAAACAATCCTCTTGCTCTTGCGCGTGCGTTGCGCAACCGAGAGCAGCAGGACCTATTGGCACCTCCGCCGCTCCTCCGCTCCTCCACTCCACCTCCACAGAGACAGACTCCGTCCAGTGCTTGGCTTGCGTTGCTTTCTTAGCTCGACTCGCCACGTACCTCGCTCGTCTAAGACAATCTGTCGACACGATCTGTGAGTTCGACAATTACCTGGTGTCCGTCGAGAGAGTCGAGATGCTGTTGGATCAGGAGTGAGAGGAAGAGAGTCGAAGAGGGAGAGAGAATTCGAGAGAAGATGCGAGTGACACGAGATGGGACGAGGACGAGGAGGAGGACTCATTGTTAGATTTGATCTGTCACTCCTCTGTGACTTTCATTTTTTTTAATTTTTTTATTTTCTTTTTTCTTCCTCGACGCGTCCTCCTCTCACCTGTCGACGCACTCCCTCCGTTATTCTATCTCGCGTAGACACGCATTAATGGCCTCCCAATAAAGTTTTGGTCGAATGCTCTTGCGGAAGGACTCGCGCCTTCTTATCCGGCAGCAGCAGTAGCAACGGCAACGGCAGCAAAGTTCCGCAACTCCCACAAGACCGTATAAGATATCTGTTGCGCGTAAGAGGATAAATTTCTAAGTGAGCGGTGTGCTGCATCACCATATAGGAGAATAATGCGACATTTTTCGAGTGTTAGCGCGAGGCGGTAGGAGGGACGAGGCTGCTGCTCACCGTACGAGATATTCCGTACATGGGTCCGGGCGGTCTCCTGTGCCGCTACGGGTGCACGCTTACGCGCGTAACTTATCTAACATAGTGAGCCAGCTTCCAGAGCAGAGGAGAGCCAACTGGAGTCCAGCCGTATGGGCTGCTGCTTGTGTGCTACTTGCGCTGCTAGCCAGCCCCAGCTCTAGTCCAACGCACGTTAGGAGTGAGCGTTGGCTCCCTAGTTCACTGGCTACTGACAATCAGCCACGTCTGCCTCGAATCCATAGGCCTCGGGATTACCCCGTCGCATATCCAGTCGGATCGTCTCCATAAATAATTGGACGTTGCGGCATTGTTCGAGAGATAGTTATACCGGGAAGTAGTTTGCGAGGAGGAGAAACGAGGCAGCTCGAGTAGCGCAGGAATTCATTGGCAGTCGGAATGTTTTCTTGACCGGGTGGCCAAGTGTCGAGGATCTCGAGGATCTCGAAGATGTCAAGGAGATGACCAGGATGGAATACGGAACTGCAGAGACCAGTCAAAAACACGTGGGCGTCGAGGCACGAGCGCCGAGACGCCATTATGCGCAATTTCGCGCACATTTATTCGGATCGTTAGCCAAGCATTTTGCCTGAGTTGTGTAAATGGTCCGACGGCGGAGGAGGCACCGCGGTAAGGAGGTCAGAGGTGAGGCGCACCATGAAATAAGGTTGCTGTGCCGCGAGCTCGCTTACCGTACCACAACCCTACCACCAAATCGAACACGCTCGACCGCTCAACTGTTCAACTGCTCAACCGCTCAACCGCTCAACCACTCAACACAGACGAGCACGTTGAAGCGCATATTGGACACGTCGGACACATCGGCACCCAGATGCAGAAGATCCGAGAGAATTTCGGGCTTGATCCACCTCCACCACCTCCTCCGCCAGCTTCACTTCTGAAACCCACACCAGCGCACTGTCCTTCTGTCACCTCCTTACCTCCGCTTGGATCGTGGTCCATGATCCAGCATCTATAGCTGCATCCATACAGGAGACTCGGCTCTGCCTGACTTTTGCCGAGGACTGTATCCCTAACGATATGCGATTGTCGCCCCATTAGATGCACCTCCCGGCCACTATGGATATCTTCTCGTTCATAGTGCTACACCTTATAGCGTTGTTTATCTCTCGCAGCCTCCGAGCAGCGAGTTCATATAACGAGATGAAGCGAGCTTTCGAACAATGGTCGCGCTCTCTGTTCATAACTGCTGGGAGAGACGGAAGATGGAAGGTGGAAGGAAATAGGTGGAGGGTATAGAAAGCAGAAGCTGCAAGGTGGAGGAGAGAATCCAGGCGCCTGCGATGCTCTTAGCAGAACAAACTGAAAGATTGGCCTTGATTTATGCATCTGGGCCAGGCCGAGCAACAATCCAGCAATCCAACAATCCGACTATTCTCTGTCTAACTGTACATCTCTGGACCACCTCGAGGTTCAGCCTACAAGATTTCATCGAATACGTCCAAACTTCTCGGGAGACACCTCTAACGAGTTTTGTTCTCTCGAATTTTTCCCTGTGTCCCGTTGCCGTACGGAACGCGTTCCACTTGTTTCTGGTGTTCGCGGACGCATATGTGTAACCAGGGACGTGCGTCCGTGTGCCTGTGTGGGGTGCACTACGGTGCAACGTGCACCAGTGCAACACACCGAGCAACAACTTTCGCCCTTGGGCCTCGCGTTGCTCTTATTTAAACAACATACCTAACTCGCTCGGCTCTCTTACTCTCGCGACTCCCCCGCCTCCCACCGGACTAGCAGCATCTTCCTTCGTCTCCGAGTCTACGGTTTGACTTGCCCGGAAAGGAACTCATTCTCTCGCCCGCTTCCTTTTTTCAATTAACATTAGAATTCTTCTTCCGGGTAAAAAAGCCAGCAGGAACGTCAATTCGTTCGATTATTAATAAGTAATCGATATGCGGAAATCATGTGCCAAAATCATAGACAAAAAAGGGTCAACCGAGGGCAAGTCCAGGCAGGTCATCCAGAGAAGGATCAGGGCACTGTAAAGGACGAGAGTATCGAAAGGATCGATAATTCTTCTCACGTAGAAACGTCCTACGTATCGAGTCGACAGAAATAGAAGAGTGGTATCTCGGGTGGAAAGAGCCGTAGCAGAGTTCTTATGTTAGCCCGGTCCAGCAGGTACCTCCGCCGTGGCACTGATCGTCCGCGATACCGGCGTAATTTAAAATCATCGGGGCACGAGACAAAACAGGCAGCCAAGAACAAGTGTGTTCTGCTGCTCAGAATCTTGATTATGCATTCCACGGATGACGACTAGCGCGTTCGCTCGCCGCGAACCGAGATAATCGATAAGAAACTAGTGGACGCACCGGACGCGCCAGACGCATCGTCCACTCTGCCCCTCTTTCGTAAACTTTGACCTCCTTCGGGTCAATCCACACTACGCTCCTGACACTTGACACTCTTCACAATCTCCATCAAAAGAAAAACCCGTCGTTCTCGACTCAAACCGACCGACGCGAAACTAAAGTCGCTCTTGCGATTCTTCAGAAAAATATCGACCACGTGACTGTTAATTGCATCTCGATGAGTTTTCGTTATCAGGATTCAATCCTAAAGGAGAAACTCAAGCACCTGCAGTCGTTCCCGTCGACACGCGGATTCCGTCTCCCACCAACAGACAAAGAGAGAAAGAGAGTCTTCTCCGTCCTTCTCTCATCCGTTGCCGCTCCTGAGCGACCAAATGCACGTAAATGCGCATAACCCCATATAAACTCACATAAACCCACATAAAGCCACATAAATGCGCAGTGGGTGTTCCTTCACGAATCCGACAGTGGTCAGTCGGTGCATTAGTCGCTGGAGTGTGTGCTTCGCTTAGCCTCGCCCCGACTCGCGTATAATTCAGCGGTTAGCGCGCTCCAGTGCATAAATCGTGAAGGGAGCGAGCCATGCCAGGGCAAGTCAGGCCACGGGCCACGGGCCACGGGTAACGGCAACGGCAACGGCAACGGCAACGACAACGACAACAGCAACGGCAACAACAATCGCAACCGTAACGGCAAGGAGGCTCGTTGCTTCTTTTCCTCCTCTGTCGAACCAGTTCCTATTTCACGTGATATCTAGGCAGCAGCACGAGCGATCCAGTTGTCACGCGCTCCCTCGCAAGCTGATTTGTACCTGACTCGATACCGATTTACTAGAGGTGCGCCTGTCGAGCCTTGACAATAAAAGATCGAGATAGGAGAAACTCTTATTATTCTTTTTTTTTAATGAAAATCGTTTCTTTACGTCTTTTGACAGAGCGATTGCCAGGGCCGAGGAATTGCAAAGCCACGTAACTTGTTAGCGGCGCTCCGAGAGCCGAGCGAGAGTAGACTTTCATTAGAGCAAATTAACGGATTACTGCTATTAATTGTTGTTATTAGGTAACACGGATATGATGACGTCAGGTGATGGCTGATTTATGTACGTAGGTTGGTAGGCTTGGGAGCGTGCGGACTCCTCGGGCTCGATGTAATTAGGTACATCGGGTACGATGATTAGCAACTGGAACGTCGACTGAGGAGTAGCCATATTCGCTTGCTTTCATTTGCATAGACGTTCTATCGAGCTGTGGAAAGATGAGCGGTGAATGCGCCTTTGGAGGATAGTTATTTTCAAGGAAACCAATCTCAAATTCTAATTGGAGTCGCGCTATAGCATAATGCCTACTTGGAATGCAGGACGATTGAAATTACAAATTGGAATAATATAAAGTTGACTTCGCTCCTTTGACTGTCCTATTCTTCGGATGCAGCCGGGAGATCCAAGAGGGCGACTAGGGTCACTGTCTCAACTCAAGAGGAGGATTCGAGAGATTAATAAGACGGCGCGGCGGTCGCTTTCGTTGCCGCGTCTCAGTTCTTTCGTTCTTTCGTTCTTTCGTTCTCTCGTTGTCCTGCTCTCCCGATCTCCCGCTCTCTCGTTCTCTCGAGATGGAGGAGGCCACGCCGGGGCATCGTCTTTCTCCATTGAGCTGCGTACGTATGACAGATAAGTTTAACCTACGGCCCATTAACATTATTAACATCTGAACACAGAGAGGCTCAGCCGCGCGCACGCAGCCACGCACGCACGCACGCACGCACGCCCGACACGTTCGACCCACGCATTGCGTTGCGAACTCGTAACTCTGGAATTGTGTGTAGCCCGAGCATTATGGGCTTTGAGGATGGTGAGTGAGGCGGATAATTAGGGGTATGGCACCAGGCTCGGGGCACTCGAGTTATTAATTCACTTCGGCCGATGTTCCGTTCGCCGTTTGCCGCTCAAGAGTACCTGCCTGTTCGCCAACGGAGCCAGCATAGCCAACACAGCCAACCTCGGGAACCTCAGCAACCTCAGCAACCTCAGTAACCTCAACAGTCATCAGTAGCTTTGGCATTTTGCATTCCACTCGCTGCTCTTCGATAAATGCGTCATTCATTCGCAAAGGACTCTTTCGGAATTCTTCTTGCGAAACATACGACACGAGTGGTATCTTGCTACAAGCTCAATTTGATGCTCATCTTCATGGACCCTTGACGGATCATCGTCCGAAAAGCGTGCCCGTTCACGCTTCGGATCCGAAAAACGTAAAAGTAACTAAGTGGGCAGAAAATTAATTTTAGGGATTTTTGTTGGCGTCCGAGACGCTTGAGGGAGCACGGATCTCCCGGCTCCGGATCTCTCTTCTGGCTCTCCACGCTCTCCTGACTCCTCTCCGCTATGACAGTGTCACGTCCCCTTGAGCAAAAATCCTTATAAAACGAAACGCTCGAGAGTCGACGAGTCGCTGGAGCCGTGAGAAGCGACTAACAAGTAACAGCCCAGTGGATAAGGTGCTAACAATAAGTGTGGCCCGAGGAAGCAGCGATCACCGGCCACTCCTCTCATCCGTCCAATCTTCAGCTGCATATCCCAATCTGAATTCCGATCAAAATCCCAATTATTGCTTGCGCCGAGACAGCCATCGACAACGTACTCTCTTCGTTTATCTGTTTATCCCCTGAGATAAGCGACTCATCCGAAAGATGATTCTTGTCACTGGGCGACGTTTCTCCTGAAAAGCATTTGTATTCTCTTCTGAGATGGCCAGCTATTTTTTTATGCATTTCAGCTGCATTTTGCATATGAAAGTACGACCCTCTCGGAACCCTCTGAACCTTCTTCAAGGCGAAAGCCGTGCATGGGCAGCACAGCCGTGCCTGTGTATATACGCACTCATTATGATTCATTATTAGGCCTTTGTGGGCAGTCCGGTTCTCCGCTATTTTTTTGCTAGGCGCGGCAGACACCTGTAGAGCGACTGAGCAACGAAAATTAAAGAATCAAAAGGATTAAATAAAACGGCGAATGAGCGGGCGGCTGGGGGAGGGCGAGGAGAAGGGGGAGAGCTGAGGGCGCGCCGGTGTGGGTGAACGCCGGGGTCAAGCGAGTTCAACTCTGGTGGACCACTCGTTTCGCTGGGCCTTCCATACCTCGCCGTTCCTTGCCATTCCTTAGCATTCCCTGTCCGGACTTGGCTTCACTTGGCCCTTCGGCCAAATCCTGCAGTCGCTTTCCGGCGTGGCTCGTGCGTTCCATCGCTTCGATGGATACGCTTCGGATGGATCTGACGCTCAGGAAATCCTTGGGTTCGCAGCCTCTTCCTTCTCTCCGCTGGCGCCGTAGGCCCCACGGACATTTATAAAGCGAGAGCCAAGAACCCTATCGACTTCGTATACACGCTACCAATTAATTGCCCGAGATTTATTCGTTTCACTGATACAGATCTGTGCTTATCCGTGCACGGCCAACTAGGATCCTCTTCGAAAGGCTCGTCTCGCGCTCTGGACCAGAGAACAAGTGCAGAGGACAATCTCCTCTCTTTCCGTTTTCTCCTTGTCACTCTGCTCTCGTTACTCCTACTTCCTTCTATTAGCTCCCACACCCTTCACTCCATCCTCCCATTTGGTTCCTAAGTGCCAAAGTGCCCAAATGCCTCACTGCACTCTACTCGATGCACAGTTAGGTAGGCGTCCTACGTCACCATAGTCGTTATCTTCCATCCAACATTGTTAGCGCGTAGCTACGCAGCCACTCATCTTCGGGATGATCGACTGTCTCATACACGAATGCAGAGTTCACTAGGTTGGTCTCTCGGTATGCATCTATATATAGGTACGATCCCTCTTTAAGAAAGTCTTCCTTCCTTTTTCAAGACTGCAGCTCTTGCTCGTGATCAAACGGAGAGCTTGCGTGTTTAGAGTTCGAAAGAGGCACTGAACGAGCTTAACATACCTACGACGAAACAGGTGGAGCACCTGCTGCCAACCTGGGAGCGAGCGAACGAGTGAGCGAGCTAGCAGGTGTATTCCGCGATGTAGCCTGCGCTGTATGCTAATTGGGCCAGAGTTAACGCTCGGCTCATGCCCGGGACGGGATTTAACGAGCCTCCGAACAGGAAGCCCCTTCCTTCTTCTTATTCTTCTTATTCCCCTTTTTACTCTCCTTCGCGGCTTCTTCTTCTTCTTCTTCTCCTGCTGGTCCTCATTTTTCTCTCGCATCGTCTTTGAATTTGAATTCGACGCGGAGACTCGTGATTCGTTAAATCGGAAGTGAGTGCAATCCGAGTAGGAATACGAAATTAGCCAGAGCGCGTATAACGAGGACAGAAATGAAAAGTAAAATAATTCCGAATGTGAATCGCGTCTCCACGTACGAATCACGTAAGTGGATGCAGTCGAACAAATTGGCATACATTTCGTTCCGACACTAGAAGACCTCAAGGCGGACTCTCACTCTCGCTGGGAGACCCTTTTTTATCGCTGATACAGTAACCGACCTCCATTAATCATTAATGCATTCCCAAGGAGCGAGGCTGTTATTACTTTATACATTTATTATCAGAGGTATCGCTTACGCGTTTTTAATAGCTCCTACTGCGTAACGCCGCTCGGCGTGATTAAATCGCGAAACGCGAAAGTGCCACTCCAGTGAAATTTCTAACCGGCTACAGTATAACCTGGTCACAAAGTCAACGAAGCTGCCCATTCGTTGGCATTTATTTGCTCGCCGGACGAGTATGTAAAACATTGTTGGAGTATGAGGGAGTATCGTACGTTAGCATAGAGGAGCGTAGGCCGGCGGAGAACGACGCTGAGCGACGTCGAGACGCCGCAAAGGGATAGAGAAAGAGGAATCGGTCTCTATGTACTCTAATGCCTTGTCGTGGAACGGGGCACAAGAGGCAACGAGTAAGGATGCTATTTAAGAGAGCTGCCAACGTTAACGTAGCTACCAGACTGCGCCTCTTTTACGAAAGGGTTCCTGTTTAACGTATCGGCGCGTAAAAACAGCGTGAAGTTAAAGAACTGCAAAGGCCGAGCTATAATTTTCGTTGGTCGCTCTTAAACGTCCGGCACGTACGCCCTGCCGAGGGAACGTTTATAAAATCGTTAAGGGGTCACATTCCGGCGTGACGGTAGCACGAGCCTCGATGCAATTTAGGAGTAACTTTACGAGGAAAGGAATAAAGGATGCACGCGGCAAGGAAAATTCCCGGTAACTCGATCGGTCGATCGGTTAAAAATCGTGAGAGGACGCGTGAATGCACCTTAAGGGTATTAGCTTCGATTTACTATGGGGACAGTGGAAGAGGGGAAGAGGCAAGGGTGGAAGGGATGAAAGGGATGAGGATAACGGAGACTCCTTTCTTTTTCCTTGTCGAAAACAAATAAAGAGCGAGAACCCGGGAGATCTTGTACCAACATAAAGTGAAGATCGTCTTCTCGAGAGGGCTTAAGAGGATTCGCTCCGCCCTAAAATCGCACTCTTAATGGCTCGGCTTCACTTTTAATTGCTTTTATTAAAGAGCGCGAGAGTTAGCGAACCGACAGAACGGGCTCTGACTGCGGGTAACCCGAGAGATTCAGAGGGTGCCGATTATGCACTCTATAAAATCAATTACCTAACCGATCGGAAATCAGACACCGAGGGCGATTGTCTGCGCATCTTTAGGGACGTCGAGAAACGTTCGAAGGATTCTTTATAACTGGGTAGTGACATTTTTACCTACTTATCTAAATACCCAAGTACTTAGCCTCGCGTCCCCACGTTTTGCCTCTCTCTCGCACTCAGGGGCGACTGCTTGGCGATTCCTGCTTGAGTGACTGGCTGCCTCTCCCCTTGACAATCAAAGGACAGAAAATTCAAAGCGTCGAGGATTCGAGTCTTGCTGCGCCTTGTCCACCTTCAGGATTAACTTGGCAGTGTTTTTATCGCGGAGACTCGGCGGCTGCTATCGGAGACATTCATTCCGGGCCGTGAATTCTTCGCTCGTTCGGGCTGCTCGCAGATAGCGAAACTGCCGCTGCTCTCGTGGCACTCGTCCTTCTCGTCCTTCTAAAGATTGCGAAGACCAGACGAATATAGTGCCGCGAGCGATGCCCTTTCATGCGCGTCCTCACCCGTAGAATCCACAATGAAATTTAGAGCCGCAACGTTAGCTCGAGTATCTCCGAGAGATTTCTTCTCCTGCCTGCGAGCATCTTTCGTGTTTTCGTGCTGCCAAAGCGAAGAAGATTAAATCGAGAGAAAAAGCTATAACGATTTTTCAGCCGACTACGGTTGTTATGGATTTTCGATTTTTTTTCAATTTGCCCAAGTCAAAATCAGTCCTCTCTGTCAGAACCATCAGGATCGCGTTGCCAGATGCTTTCGCAAGAGAACAGTGATTTTTCGGTGCCGTGTGGCCTCCCCTTGATCCTCCATCTCTGAATCCATTAGAGCCGCGCGCCCTCCTATCAGTCGCATCAGAAAGTAATGCACGTATCGGTTGGCTCGCATTGTTAGAAGCGCACGCCTGTAAGATTCAGAGAACAACGAGACAGCGAGGCAGTCAGCCAGCCATCCAGTCAACCAGCCAACCAACCGACCAGCCAACCAGCCAACCATCCACCTTGGTACAGGCAGGTACTTAAGTCGACTTATACATAGCGTAATGACGTTGACACTTTCGAGTTGAGCGAATGCCACACACCTCGTGACGGTAACGTTAACGACCGCGCGATAGACTGCCGAGATACCGGCTGATCCAGAAACGGGCAATTATCGAGGGAGGCGAGGCATTGCGAGTCGATGCTAGCCGATGCGATCCGAGGCGCCAAGTTGCCAAGTCGTGAGCTGGTTGTTAAGTGATTCCGATAACCTCTCAATCGTCCACGGAGTCTCGAAAAAATCGGGAAACCCAATAATTAACGGGAGACCGAAGGACCGACCTGGATCGGAGGAGCGGATCGCTTCCTCCTCCTCCTCCTCCTCCTCCTTGCTTCGTCTCTCATCATTTCTTGGTATTCTCCTTCTTTCGATTTTTCTTCAGTCGCAAGAATTCGCGCACGGATCAGTGGTAGTAGTGCATCTGATTGATCATCTGAGTTCAGTGGAATCGGTTGACAGATGAGGAATTGGTCAGAGTTCGGAATGCCTTGGTCTAGATCGGCTCTGATGTCGAGGTGTTGAGTGTTTTTGTGCAAAGGACTCGTACCGCCACTTTGGAAAGAACGAACGAACCAATCAATTATGACACGGCTCGGTAAGTGGCTTCGCTGGGAATCTTCGATATTGTTTTAAGCTAGGCATCTTCCTTCGAGCAGCAAAAACTACGAACGGTAATTCATTTACCCTGAGCGGCTCGTTGGATGTCCCCATGGTTGACCAGTCACGATTACGCCCGGGAGAATTTTTGTCGGGACGTCGAGAAGCGCCGAGATGCATCGACGTAATTTCCACGTAGCGACTGGAACAGCGTAGCGGGTCGTCGAAAGCTATACGGAATTGTTTCCGCTAGTTTGTAATGGAGTAAAATATGGGATGTTAAATGCGAAGCAGTCTGTCGCGTAGGCAGATGGTCTCCCGAGTGGCTAGTAGGATATAGTGGGAGGAGGCGTATTGTCATAAAGCGCAAAAACATAGTGCTAAAAAAGTCAATAACGCGAGACTCGCAGTCTCGTGAAAGGTTGGGAGAAGCCAGGAAGAAGGTAGGAAGAAGGTAGGAAGAAGGTGGGAAGATGGCTAACTGTTGTCTCGCGCTCTTCTCGGAGTTCTCGAAGATCGGCCGGTCGAGTAATGAATTTAGGAACAAAATTTCCGCCGTGCAGCGTTTTAATGCGGGAATAAAGTAGCGTCGGGGTCGATGGGGTCATCCGAGCGGGTGCGCGAAGACAATGCCCCACGGTCCATATGGAGGAGTTTTATGAACAGAAATGGCCGGCGAACATTGTCTCGAAAAACCATAAAATAAAGCAGCTCTGTGAGCGTAGAGTACACTCGCACCGAGAGCACCGAGAGCACAGGACAGTACAGGGTACGTACAGAGAGCACCGGGACGCTCGTGTCCTTTCGCACCGACGCACTCTAACGCACTGTTTTGCGACGCCATCTTTAACTTATCCTCTTTAGCCGAGCTCATCGGGATCGCTTGGGAGAAACTCCCTTATCCTTAGCGCCTACGAAGACGCCCGTCAATTTTTGCCAATTCCAGGAATCGACGTAAACCCTCGCAATTTATTATCCACGGAGGACGTCGCGACGATACGATCGAAAAGCCGCAGGTCGTTCGCGCCCAACAGGTGTTGTTGCTATGCGAAATTATCGCGTTACACCTTGCGCGAACTTACCACCACCATTGCAGACTCACGTAGCAATATCCTTTCTCTCGAAGATCAACAACAGTCGGCGTGATTCAATTCAACCAATTGGCCAATTCGATTTAGTTGGCCAATTTGGTCCAGACGAAGGAGCTGCGACTCTTCCGAAGTCCGGATAGCTAGAAGAAACGCTAGAAATCAGACGCCATGCCGATTTTTGCCTAAACTCTTCCATCGATCTAATCCTGATATTCTGATCTTTACGCTCCAGTAAGCAGTTCATCCGTTTTTATCTGGTTCGAGTATTCGGCGTACAATGAACGAAGAATCGGGCAATAATGGAGAAGACGGAGGAGGAGGAGGAGGATTCGATGCTCCAAGCAATGCCGCTCCTCATAACTCTGCTCTAACTCTCGTATTAACTCGTATTAAAACATCGTAGTAAAGCGTCGCAGCATCCACGCTGCTATGCGCTACGACGCGAGGAGACGCGAGGAGATGCGAGGCGATCAGATGAGATGAGATGCGATACGCGGCTGGAATTTTATCTGGTGAGCCCCGCGGCCCTCTCGACCCGCTCCGACCGCTCAGCATTCCTCTCTCGATAGTCTCGATCTGACCCGTCACCCGTGGCCCACTCACTCCGCTCAATCTGCTCAATCCGCTCAATCCGCTCAATCCACTCGATCGAGTGATCCTCGCTTCCATCGATTATCTTCCGCTGTTCCGCAGGCAAGTGCGTCCGCCGCAGCAATAGCGTGAGACTCCCACGGAACAGCATTTCCGATGGAAAACCTTTCTGGAAATCTTCCCATAGAAGTAACAGGTAGGTATCCGGTTTCTCAATGGAGCGACAGGTAGAACGTAGAATCGGTTCTTCGACAATGCTGAAATCCTGCCGCTCGAGTCTCAAAGGAACCAAGAAAGGGATACCCACCAGAAATGGATTAATATATGCAAAACTCAACCGGCAAAGATTTTCCCACCGGAACAAGTGAACGTGTCCCGCAGCCTCTGTGGATGCTGCGACGTCCTGGTGCATCCCATACAACGGCTTTCCTCTTTCCACTTCCAGTTTCGAGTTTCGAATTTCACCTGTGACCTACCCTCCCCTTTTAAACCTCCATCCTCTCCTGTTCTCATGCTTCCACGTACATCTTATACATCTTATGCACATCCTACGGTATATTTTATTAGATGAAAATATTCCAGGTCGCGGCGCATCCCTTCCCAGGATGAAGGAGCCTTCATAAAAGGATGATGATCGTCCTACGAGCCCCAGTCCTCTTATGAGAATGAAAAATCGATCAGAAGGAAAGAGCGGAAGATGAGCTCCCATCGGGTCCATCCTTCTTCTCTGCTTAGAGATCGATATCCCAGCATCCCTGTCTTATGATGCCTCTTGATATTCTTTGAAGTATCCTGTCACGTCTATAAGGGTGTTAAAACATTCAATGTAAACATTAGTCTACTTTACTAGTCGGTAGAGTTCAGGAATCATCATCATCATTCACATCAATATACTCTTTATATACTCTCCTCTCTAAAATCACTTTCTCATAGTCTCGATGAGAAACATACTCGACACACACGACACACTCGACATTCTAAAGTGACTAGGCCGAAGACGCTAAATGATAAACACTGGAGATCACTCGCACTTCACTCTCCAACATCCTGGATCAGATGGCGCACATACATACCACGTATACCACATACACCACATACAGCATATAGTATGCATATATGCCAGCCAAGCCAAGCAAGAAACAGATTAACAATTATCTCTTGTAGGTCTACTCGCTCCCTCGTCCTCACGTGGGAAAGCTTTCGCTGGAGCAGAAATTAATTAATCGCCGTTTATCGAGGATCTCCAGATTTTTTCTCCCCGGTGCCCCACCGTACTTGAGAAAGTAGTTCGGGGATGCGGTAGCAACGGCAGTGATGCCAGAAGGCAGGTGCTCATTGCCATGGAGCCCCATGGGAGTCTGGATGGATCACCTTGCGGTCACTTCATGGGAAATGCAACCCCACTGCTCTATTATGCCATTTGGACCCTTCGACTTGGCAACTTGCCTACGTCACAGCATCCCTGTCTATCCGGGTTTCATTCGAATGTATCTATCCGTTCGAAGCTTAAGGTTCATTTGCATCGACAGGAGAGAATAGCAGCCCGATGGCTGTGCTCGTTGAATTTTCCTGGGAAGTCATTTGGGCATCCGACTGCAAGGAGGCTGTGCTCTTATAGTCAAGATGAATCGAAGATGTTATGCAAGGACCGAGATCATTGTGAATAGCCAAGGCTCGTAGACTGCCGCCTCTTTAGTCGCCACCCTAATAAAATCTAAAGGGATTCCAGTTGATGTGAGCTGACGCGAAGACAATCGCCGGTGATTGCTGCGAACGCGCGAACCTCCACCTCCTACTTTCTACCTCAGCACCTCCATATCAACATCCAGCATCACCACTGCCACTTATTCTTCAAACCGATCCTCGATCTCCCCCTCCTTCCGAATCCTTGACCGATTTGCCTCCTCGTTTCATCTCTCGATTTCCTCTGCCCCTAAAACTAATGGCGCTGCGGTTTCGTGCCGATCGATAAATGCGTCATATCGACGCTTCATCTTCGCTCCTCGAATCAATTTGGCTACCTGTGAATGCTTGTGTATGGCTGCGTGAGTATGTGCGTGGGCCTTGTGTACCTTTACTCTCTTATCGAGAGACCGGTCTCGGGTCTATTTTTTCTTCTCAGCTTCCGGCTCGACTCGTCCCCATAACGCCGACCACCGGAAGCGTTTAGGCTTCGTCACGCTTGTTTTAATTACAACGACGAACGACCACGACTGCATCTCCAGTATCTGTCGAGGCTCTCTAATACTGACTCAAGCAGACACGGACGCATCGATGCACTCATATGGTGCGAGAAGATGTCTTGGAGCGAGCGGGAGACACCTGGCACCCCAGAAGGGAATTAATTTTTGGGATTAGCTTATCGTTTGACCTGCTACGTAGTAGCAGACCGTAGGGATCGGGGTTAAGAGCGGCTAAGGAGCTTTGGGTTAATGAGTTCCGGGAGAGCAGTGCGTTAGCTGATCCTTCGTTGGTCCTGGTGTCTGTGGATGCGTAGGGACACGGGTGGACCTGTGTGTCATGTGAGAATGACAATGAATGGGCACGGTATACTGGCCCAAGAGCTAAAGTTCACATAGGAATTCGTGTAAGCAAGAGCCAAGAGCGACGCTACCAAGGTGAAACTATCTGGTGAACATAACGCTGAGGAACAGGTTAATTTCCAAGATTCTAGCTATCAAAATACCATGAGCGTCCGCCGAATGGGCTCATATCGTAAGATTTATCGGTAATGGCTCTCGTAAGGTACCGAGGTTCGGAGTACGTAAATGGCCGTAATCTAGAAATACTATCTTGGCGCGAGTGGTGACCGATGGATGCTGACCGTACCAAAGTCCGTTTGCATCCTCGGTTAAGATGCCATTCTCGGAATAATTAAAAACTTTAAAGGCAATATTCTACAGTCTTTATTCAACCGATTAACCAGTTGAGATACTGCGCAGTGCCGACGCGCAGCATTGACGGTACCTCAAAAAATCTTAATTCTAATGTCCTAATGTGTCACCCCGAACCAACCATAGAAAGCATCGGCCACTTTTTATCTTTTCTAATATTGTCTCTGAGAATGAAAACTACTGTAGGAAGCATCTGGGAGCAGCGATTCGGATGAAATATATGGAAGCTAGAAGTTGCACCGGTCCTTTTTGTCTAAGGAATCTTTCCCAAGGCGGTTTTACTCAAAGAAGGAGAAAACATGGAAAAACCAGTGTTCGAATTACCTAAGGAACCTGATAGACAATGTCGAAGGAATCGAAGCGCGAGTAACTTGGACTTAGGCGGGTTCTTCTATCAAACTCCTATGATCCGGCATCCTCCCATCTCGGGCTATCCGTTTCAACTGGTATTGTCTTGCGTCCCGACGCTCCTCTCCTCTTTCCGAGGTCTTTGAAGAGACCGCAACTGAAACCCAACCTACCGCCGATGTTAAATTAGCCGAATAAGACTGCTTAGTCGAGAGCATCTTTGGCAACCACATACCATTCTATCAGAGTGGCTGCCGCCAACGCATTCAATCCTCCATTTCTTAACCGGACAATTTGAGGTTTTCTTTAAAAAATTTCTATTCGTGCTTCTCAACCTGTTAACTCCATTTTATTACGTTCAATTCTCGATGCGCCAGGAAGTTTACTCGAATCTTGTCCTTCACGTTTTCGCATCCGTCCCTTCATCTTCTTACTGTATTCCTAGGAGGACTGGGAATGATGATCTCGCTCCTCTCCTCTCTCTCTCTCTCTCTCTCTCTCTCTCGTTCCGGCGGATTGCTCCTGTGTCAGAGCCAGATAGTAGCGGCCAGAGGGCAAACACAAAAATGATCCCACGCTCCTTTCAGATCGCAGCATCCTTTATTACCAGAGTCTCGATTCAGTATCACGCCTCCCTCACGTATCTCTAGTCCTTTGGACCTTAGAGGATGCACGCTTACCATATGAAAAGTTTCCCTTGAATGGAGGTGCGAGCTTTTGTCAGAATTACTTTCTGAGAGTGACAGGTTCGCGGTATCATGTGGGTGAGGTCAAAGAAGCTGTCCCCTTTGACACCGAGCAACATATGGATCTCTGTCTAGAAATTCTTTTACAAGCCCAGGGCCAGTTTTTTATATTACGGATTTGATAAAGTCAATTGTCGATATTTCATTGGCAAAGACCGGAAGCGGAAACCGCGGCGTTGATTCACTGGACTCGACCTGATCCGCGAGATAACTAGAGGATAATAAGTAATGATGAAATCTCGTTCGGATAACTCAGCAATCAGCAAAGGCGCGGTGCTGTGGAAGAAAATGCGTTTCCGGGCAGGTACGGGACCTTTGACCTCTGGCAGATGAGGTGCCGTCCCGGCCTGTAATCACGTCTAAGAGGGGCCACCGAGTCCTCCGTAATCTCGACTTGAATTCCCTGAATTGACGGCATCGACGCCACTGACGAAATGACGTTTCTCCAGGTCACTTCCTGACTAATAAGCCGCAATATTGATAAACTCTATTTAATTAATTAGATACCACACGATTCTTCACCTTTACCTTGATAGATCCCTAATTTTCACACATCCTCGTATTCTCATTCCCCGGATTATTAGTTTACTTATTTCACAGAAATTCTCTTGGAGAAGTCCATTCTCGTTACGTGAATCCTATGCAAAGCCAATACGCCAGGCGTGTCTGGGATGATTGAACGAAGGGGGGCAGCCAGTGACCTCATATTTCATATTCACAGAATTGCCTGGGAACCGTGCTGCGTCGCAGCGGAGTGCAGCACAGTGCAGCACAATACAGCACAGTCCCTCATTCGCTTCCCACTTCTGACAGATATTCTACCATCTACACGTTCTTCACGTTCTACAACTTTATTCTGCATCTTCTCATCGCATCTGTCCTCATCCAGATGAATAATCCTACAAGCGGCTCGGAAGAGGCTCAGCTCTATCTTTTGCAAAAATGGCGGCACCTTCGAAAATTCTATAAAATATCAGAGAGTAGCGACGTTTACTGCTGTCTTCGCACCCTTCTCTCCCTTTCGACGTTGCATTTTATTCTTTCTTGTCGTCATGTTTTATACGGACGTCCATATTTTTCGCAAGCTATCGCATGATTGTTTAGCGTTTGGTCGATTGGTGGCTGGATGGTGGCTGGATGGTGGCTGGATGGTGGCTGCTCACCAAGATTATTGATGCTCTCGATGGCAAAGGCGCGCGAGCTGGTTTTGGTTTAGGTTACCTGCGATTTGTATGAAATTCGATCGCAGCCCACGCGAAGAGGCTTCGCGCGCGCTGCTCCCGCAGTGTCGAAGACTCGTTCGACAGCTCTATTTATTTCTGCAATTTGCGTTATTTATTCTCTTGTACCATACGAACCAAGTACCTATCTTGTCTTCTCTCTTGAGTCTCTCGTGTTTCTCGTGTTCTCTGTCGGCCTTGATAATTCCTATTGAGAGACTATCGATTCGTATTTTATTATTTCTTACCACCTTCGAACCAAGAATTACGCCAAAACATTATTCCCAATGCTTATCACTTAACAATTGGACGGTGCAAAAATCCATTGGTGACACTTCGTGCACCTCGAATTCCAATGCAAGCCAAGTCCCCGTTCAACTTCACTGCAAAATTAACTCTAACGAAGCATGCAGTAAATTTTCCAAGCGGACAATGTTGTGAATTACAGAGGTACCCTGGTATACAAGCCCTATAAACGGACGGGTTTATGTTGTCAGCCGAGAAGCGGACTGAAGCGGAGCGAAGCGCAGTGAAGTGTGCTGCCACACAGGAGGATCGTCCTCACGTGAACCAGTGGGGATCGCGAGCACGACCCCTGTGTATTTCCAAACTGGATCCCGAAGCAATCAAATTCTTTTCTCGCTAGGATGACTCGACAAGAGGGCACGCTAGTCAAACATGCTAAGGACAACGATATCATCTAGCTTGTCTTGTAGTGGGCTGTTACTCTCCCAGATCGGAGTTCACATTACAATTTATCCCGTACACCGTTGGCTTCGAAGTCGAAAGTCCGAGCGCCGACGTTTCTCCTACGCTGTACTCTCTATTCTCTCTATTCTCTCTAGTCTCTCTAGTCTCTCCATTCTCTCTATTCTTCGGATCTTTTTCGGTTTAACAATTGAATATAAATTCGAAACTCGAGCTCGCATAGAGTCTCTCCATCTCTCCATGTGTGTACGGTACGTGGCTACTTGCTCAATCTTCAGAATTTATATTCGAACCTGGCGACTCGGCTGATTCCGAATAAGTTGTACTTCGGGATTCTACTTGATAAAAATTAACTTGACGCCGTTAATATGTTAATGACGTAGAACGCGACACGCGACTAACCGTCAGAGCGAGGACGCTCGCCTTCACGCAAAAGCCACTCCAATGTTTGTCCATTCTCCAACTGTTTATTTTCAAATTAACCCCAAGGCACGCGTCGCGTCCGGCAGTGCAGTAACTCGGCGCGTGTCACCTGTCTGTCACGGTTACGCGAGTCGGCGGCGGCTTCACCCTCCACGGAGACATGGCCGAGTGCTCTCAGGACCTGCCAGCACCCTGTGCCTACTGGGGGTGTCCCGTGCTGGGGGCTGCCACCCTCGTCTTGGCTACCAGCGATGCTCAGGGCGACACCGATAAAGCGTCATGTGCCAAGGAATCACGCACCGTTGCTCACGCAGCGACCACAGCAACGACGACGACGACCCGGCGACCTCCATTGGCTGCAACTGCACCCCAATGGCCACCGTCTTGGGGGTTGCAGGTGAAACAGTTCCGTCTTTGCAAGGCGGATTCATGCTTGCTTGATTACGGCGGAACGCAGGTTCTTCGGACTACGGGCACCCTTGCCGAATAACCACCCATGTCCTACCTGCGTCTAGACCCCACCTGTGGATCCACCTTAATTCCTCCTTCGTCCACGTCTTCGTCATAGACTCCTTCCAACTTTCTAAGCGACATATGCCGAGGAATTATGCTTCGATGATCTCATGATCCTAGCGCTGGTGGCGCTACTGAAGGACAGGTAGCTCGATCACGCAACACGCTAGAAGCGTTTTGCTACGAGTTCCTGAACTCCTGACCCTTTCAGGTAGATGCAGAGACTTGATGCAAGGTGCTTGCAGTCAGGGACTGAAGACGCTGAAGGATTGACCATAGGCATGTATTATACGATTATTAAAATTATTTTTAAATCGACTGATCGATTGGTCGATCGTATGGTTTGTATATTATTGCGATAGACCGGCATGCGTCGTTATGCGTCGCCGTCGAAACAGGCAGGCAGGTGCTTTCCAGCGTCGCTCACTGCAGGACGCTACCCGCACGATTTCTAAGATAACGCTCAAGGCATTTTAAACTATTTTACAGTGAAGCAATATATACTTCTTGACGCGCAGCCTGATTGTGAGTGACACGTTGCTTCCGGAAGGTGAAAGGGCGCACGAGCGTCTCGCGGGGTTACGGAGAATAAAAAAGATATGAAGCGACAAACATCATTATCGTGGTGACGTTTCCATCGATGGTTGGCATTGATCGTGCAATTAGGTGTGGCGTAATCATCCTATTAAGCTCTATTTACCGCGCTAACGAGTTTTCCTCTTAGAACTATGGTAAAGGTAAAACGGTCGGGTGAGGCAGTCGCGTGGCTGGCACGCGTTCTGTCGATGACAACTTCCGGTTGCGGGCCGGAAACAAGGTTCTCCTCTATGGAGGGAACGGCTGCTCTAGCTGCTTCGATTAACTACCTTAGCAATTCTACTGAACTCATCGGACTCAGTTCTAAACGTTAAAGCGATCATTGTTTGTCGTTATCAACTTTTTCTTAAAAATTCTCAACAGCAATCAATATCTTGTTTGCTTATAGTGTTCTACGGGGAAATTTTATCGAAGCCTTAATTGGAGTAACACGTTGACTGATTGGCTGGTTAGCTGGTTAGTTGGCTAGTTGGCTAGATGGAAGCTCGGTAAGTGGGAGCGTCTCGACGTCGTTCCTCGATCGAAGCGATTGCCAAGCAAGTCGACGAGATGCTCTCCCAGGCGTCCTCTTCGAAGTGGCAATGAAGTGGCCCGTGAAGAAATAAAGAAAATTGAAGCGGAGGCAGTGTCACGGAATTGCAAAATAAGAAGGACAAAAAAACTGACCGAGTTTATAACGCGTCCATCGACGTCCATGTTGCAGATTTCATACTTGAAGAGAAGAGTATGCGGCTCGTTGGCTACTCGCAGCATCCTTGAGGATCTTTTCGAATTGATCTCGAGCTCAAAGGCTCGAGCGACAAGGACGTTCCGGATCAGTCCGAAGGATGCAACACTAGTCAAATCTGATACAAATCTGTCTAGAACTTGATCGATCTCCTCCTTCTCCGCCTCAAATTCGAAATTATACCTTGATGAGATAATCGATCGATCCGCAGATTATTTTTAGCGATCATTCCTTCCGGCATTCCGAGGAACCAAAAATCTTCGCCCTTGAAGAGGATCTCTTCAGCACCTTTTCCATTTCCATGGTGAACCCTAACCTGTGTCAGTTACTCCGCGTCTCTCCCCTTCTCTTATTTCTTTTCCTTTCTCTTACTCTATTCAGACTTTTTCCTATTCTCTTCCACTCGAAGATCCATCTTACCTTGAAGTGCACGTGATCGGCTGTGCTCTTGATAGCCGGAAGGCTTTTCTCGTTCCAACTGGCGTTGCTTTCGGATACATTCAAAAAATTTCTAATAGGACCAAGGATCTTGAAAAACGGTGCTCGGATCATTCCCAGACAGCCAACCTGATAGGACAAAATCAATCGATCTATACACACTGTTCCATTCTATTACCTCCACAGTAGTCCACCTACCTCCTTTACATATTTAACAAAAATATGACCAATCTTATAGGCGCTCGCGTCCAGAAGATAAGGAATCGGAATATAATCCTCTCCTGCGACTTCCTGGGCAACGATAGATCGCACTGCTCTCCAGCCCTGAACAACACTCAATTTCTCGCCTACGCCAAGAAGACCTCCAAGACCTCCGAACCTCCTCCTCCTTTCGATTACAAGTGTGCGGGTTTCCATGACGCATCCTAAAGAACCTTTTCTTCGGAGGTTAACTTTCTTCGTCTAGGTGATCGCGCTCAATGACTCAATCAATCAAGAACATTCATTCCCATTGTTGGATTATAAATCTACGAAATATACACACGGCAATCAAAATTAAAGACACCGCTCAAATTTGACAGCTGTCATACGATCGCTCGCAGTTGTCAAATATACCGACAGATATCCCTGCACTGGAGAATACGGTTGTTTACAGGATAGCCTGTTGTTGTTTTGAGATGACGGAACGTGCGGGGCGCAGCACGCAGCACACGAAGCACGTATGTGATTAATAGGATGATCTTTTGAAGAGCGAGAGGGGTGCGAGGAGAGAAACGATGCTGGAGCGCAGTACCTTCAGCCATTTGTAATCATTAGCGCCATGGGCCATGGTACTGTTGGCACCGTCGGCCGACTCATTATGTCATTCACGTTGGTACGCACGTTCGCGCCGTGAGTGCACATCCTCGTATGCACGCGTATTATCCTCCTATTATGAATACCATTAGGGGTCACTCTGTGGCGAATGGAGAACCGACGGATATTAACCGATTCCTCTTCGCCAACTTTTAAGCTCACCTTTCCCTTGGAATTTCGACAATTTTCATACAGTCGGCCAATTTCGATTTTACCTTCGATCGCAGCTCGGCGATAAGACTCTGCGATCTGTTACGATAATTTCACGATCTTCTCGATAATCGAGTGCTCGAGTGACATGGATGATCGTAAGGATTTCCGGCGGCTCCTCCAGCACTCTTTCTCGAGTCTCTTAAATATCCTGGCTGGCAAATTGAAACGCCTGGCCACATCGCGATATTGCTTATGGTACAAATTTAATAAGGCGCCCGCTGGGCCCCCAGTTACCATGCTAATATCACGGAGCATGGGGCATGAAGCACGGAGCGGGCAGCACTGCTTCACCTGACTCGCGATGGATGCCAGGCTGAGGGTACGAGGAGACTCGTAACCAGTAATGTTATGGCACTGCCCACCGCGCGCCTTAAAGGCCCTCGCCAGGCTCTTTAGTGCCAAATTGGTTATGCGGAGGCTTTACGACACGGCGCGCAATATTAGCCGAATGAATTACATAAATTATTTTTAGGGTTACTTCGAACGAGGAAAAAAGCCAGTCTCAGAAATCAACCGCTGATAGACTGCGACTCGCTGCCCAGCCAGTCCTACCAATCTATCCCAGCTGCAAGTCTAAGCTGTCTGTATGGTGTTTCTATGGGAAGGAATATCGCCGACATTTTAGCATAAACGGAGAATCGAAGGAACTGAAAAACGCCGGAAGAAACATTTTTATCAGGCCTGTTTCAGGCGCCGCGGGAGGCCCTACGTGCCTGCCAGTCGAATAATCGAATACCGCCGTAAATCGGGGCTCTTTCGGAGAAGAGATCTCGTGTGAGACGAGATAAAATATATATATATATGTACCTACTTAAATGTCGGATGATGAGCGACAATGTTGTACGAATAAATGAAAGAAGGTTGATGGCTGATGGTGGCGTTGGTCGCGGTAATAATTAATATCAATAAGGTGTACGTGAGCATGATGGTGAAACGATGGAATGCTGAAACGGCGGAGTGGTGGAATGGTGGAATGGTGGAATGATAAAGTGGTAGAAGCCAGTAGGTAGTACCCGAGGGAAAACATGCGGGCGAAACAGGAGGCAAGGTGTTTCTCTGTGACATTCTCGGTGGGCAAGGTGCTACAAATGCGATCCTTCGACGCAATGGCAACCGTTGCAACGACGCGTCAACCTAAAGTGTTCAATGTTGAAGAACGTCAGGGGTAGAGGGGGAGAGTGGGGAGAATGGGGATAAAGTCAAGAACGTCAAGAGATTCGAGAGCGTCAAGAGCGTGAAGAAGATCGCAAGTGCACCAGAGTCGAGTGCATATAGGGGCGATGAATATAGAGTGCTCGAAGAAAATCTCTCTTATTCGAGCCGTTACTCGTAGCAGTCGTAGCAGTCGTAGCAGTCGTAGCACGCTCTCCCACAGACCGGCTGCCTCGTCGAAATTAGCATACGACTGGAATCGAACGAGGTACCAGGTACGACCCCGATGTCTCCATCGCTCGTGAAATGGATACCGGGTGCGTCGCGGTGCATCGCGGTGCATCGCGTCTTCTCCTTTCACGATTGGTTTATGTTTCGTGAAAACGTATGGTCGCTGCATAATCCCAGCTAACTCAGGGATAAATACCTACTGCGAGAGAGACATAATTCGTGATATTTTATTTTCGATACTTCTTTGGGGTCTTCGTCACTCTTCAGCCTTATTGGCCAATTGCGCGATTTTAGAAGCAACCAATTAGAGTTGACTAGCTGTCGTAGTTAATTGGCGAACAACGTTACGCCAGGAGCTAAATCATTGTTACTTGTATTAGACTTCTCAATTGCGTCCACAGCACACATACTGACCCAATCACTATTTATCTATACTTGTCAATTGTCACCAGTCGAGAAGCAGCATCCAGTTAGAGTCGGTCAATGGTTTATTATTGGTCCAGCAAGATGAACGGAGCGTCGTCTAGCCCGGAGGGTTCGTCTCCAATGAGCTTCTGCCCTTCTGCCATTCTGCCGGTGATATTGCCCTTTTTGCGATCGTACACTGGTAACGAGATCGGCAATGCCAAGAAGATCGGTGCCGAAGCGATTTCGGTGTTTTTGCTCGAGATGACTTATCGATATTGGCAAGTTACGTTGCAGGTACGCGTGCTCTGGTAAATGTAGGCGTGCGTAGGTGAAGCTGCCGATGCCGTCGTCTGTGGAGATGCTGCTGAGAGCGTAGCGAGACGAAGGAAGAAGACGGAAGAAGAGGGAGGCAGAGGGAAGAAGAAAAGGCCGCGTGCAGAGCGAGAGTGAAGATTCAGCCTGACTGAATTATTGCTAAGTGAGGCTAGAACTTTGACCGGGAACCACTAGGCAGCCATGCGGACATGCGGACATACGGACTTGAGCAGGGACCCCCACTGGTGCACCGTACGCACAACATCCACCCTGAGATTCTTCAAGCTCTTCGGCATTCCTCTTCCTCCCCCTTCCGTAGTCGAGCATAAACGGAATTTAGTAGTTGCCATGATTTCTCTTGAAACATCCGAGTTTGGATGCTCGAGTATCTCTATAGTGAAGTCGTCGCGACGTCTACAGTAAATGTGGAAGGGCACGTGGCTCTCTTGGTAAGATAGCGGGTGTCGGGGACACGATGTCGGACACGACGCCAGGGACACGACTTCTCCTGGGGAAACCGGACGAATGCATCGAGTGCATCGAGTGCATCGAGTATCGCAGTCTGATACTTGGAATAAGAACTTTGCTAATCTTCGGATGGTCTAAGGTGGCTGGTGGTCGGTAGAGAATGATGGAAGGTTCTTCTATGATAATTGTAGACGGAGAGGGGGGGAGGGGGGAGAGAGGAGGAGTAGTAGTAGTAGTCGAGAGGATTATGAGTAAAGTAATGCGGCGCGCAGCACGTGGCCCCTGTGGGTCCACCTTTGGGTTGTCAAACCTGTTTCCTGGCTTCGTCAAGGGAGCAGGGGATGCGCGGGAGGAGGGCGGGAGCACTCGCTCAAATCCCTTCTACCGATTTTAATGTTCATTTTTAATAGGATCAGGATTCAAAGTGGCATTCTGCCGAAAGGAATTTGGTGTAAGAGGAGGAGTATCGAGTTGGGAGGAGAGATAAGAGTTCCGGGTGATCGGGTGTTCGGCGATCCTCACCAAGAGTGGCGGCTACTGGTCCACGCAGTTTCCGAATAGTCAGCATCCACCTGAGTCCACCTGAGTCCACCTGAGATCCACTGTCGAAACGTTTCGAGACAAGTAGCGACCATTAGGCGACCAACCTGTGGCTTAATGGAAAAATTGAAGATAACCATAGGCTTCTTCTTTTTCTTCCTCTTCTTCTTCTTCTTCTTCTTCTTCCTGCGAAGAGCTTCGACCATTCACGCTTCGTCCATCTTCTTCTTTCTCCTCCTCTTCCATAATTTGTTTTCCCTCTTAGTCAGATCGTGCTTATCGTTAGAAATGTAAGTAGCCGTGTATTCGGGATGTGCCCGGGATGCTGGACGCTCTAGGACCAAGAGAGTCTATTGGGTAAATCTCAATTGGACGATCGCATCCTTTTACGGAAGATCAAAAGCCATCTCTGCCCATCTCCTTATGAATCCACGATTATTATGGGAACTTTCTCATCGGGCCAACGAAACTATTAATTATTTCTCTTTGTTGCAGGTGAAGCGGCTCCGAAAGAACGAGAATCATTGCATCATCGATCGTTCGATCGTTCGATGGTATCGTCTTGATTCAGGGTCGTAGGTCATCGATCGATGACCAAGTTACCAAGCGGTCCAATTTCTAGGTGGCTACAATCTAGGAGGTGGTACATCCTCCCTATATCGACAACCGACTCATGGGAGTCATCTCGACCTCCTTATCTCTCCGTCACTCACCAACTCGTAATCAGTCACTCTCTCTCTCTCTCTCTCTCTCTAACTCTCCCTGCCTTCCTCTCTCCTACAGTCAGTGTGTGAGGGAGTAATTCTCCGGGCGGCTCGGTAATGCTGGAAGTCGTGTTTTTAGTAGAGATCGATGGACTCGTTCTCATTAGGGCATCACGAGCGACACGCTAGAGGGTCGTTAAGCACGTTCACGGCCGGTATCGTTACTTCGCTATCTTAACCTCTAGCTCTTCGCTTGATTAACTGTGGGATCTTTGCTTAGCTAACAGTGGCACAGGTGGATTGTTTTTATGGCGCGTCGCCACGATCCTTTGCCTTTAGGCAAAACGCACAAGCATCAGCAAGAACATCGGCACAGCATCCACACGGACAGCAGCACTCCCGTCGAGTATCTTTCATCTGCGGATTTCACAGGCGAATCCGAATACGCAATAGTACGTGTTTCTAATCCTATCGATGATGCTGCGTATGTAGCTGCTGCAATCGAGGAGTGCCAATTTGGAATTGAGATCCAGGAGGCTTCCCAGATGTGTGTGTGTGTGTTTATGGATCTGTGTTATTATCGGTGACCCCTCCCGAGCTTGATCTTTCCAAATCTAGAGCAGGCCATTTCACATGTGAAAGGAAACGTTTGCGTCACCGTACAATTATTGTCGTGATTTACGATTAGGAAGACGGTCCGCAAATCGGACAATACTTTCACGGCGCTTTGGCGCTCAAGTGAAATGTCTTGTAGGACACGAAGCGAGTCACGAAACGGTTTAGATAGAGAGGTGCTCTCGCGTGCACACTCCCACACACACACACACACACTCCCACATTAGGAATGAGAATCCCCGAAGTGCTGTTAGCTGCTTCTAACTTCAGCTTAGAAGTTTCAGGCATCCTTTCGTTTTCCCAGAACCTCGCTTAATCGTGGCCATCGAGTCGAGTCTCGTGAATCAACGAGCAACGAATCTTTGACATCAAACTAGAAATTCCTATTGACTCTCACTTTCTTGGCGCCACTTTCAAATTTGACCAAATGACATCATGCATCTGGTTATACCGTCGGTTGATCTCGCTTGCACTTCTCCTACGATCCTTTCGCTGTTGCATCGATAATTTAGAGGCGAGGGTGTAATTAGAATGCCTCGAGCGCACTTTTAATTGAATCGTATCGACTTGCCTTCGCTGAGTCGAGTCGACTCGAGTTTCAATCGAATTGAACCGCAAGTTCCGTGAGAGAACCAGATAGATTGCTATTCGGTATGTAGAGTTGTGTTTGATGATGACGCTGGCACTGAACCTGATGCTGGAGCTAGTGCACGTGGGAACGTGTTAATTAACAAAAAACCCAACCCAGATTAGAATGAGGGATCAGTACTTTGTATGATAGATTCACTCTAATAAATAAGCAAGCTGCCCTATCAAATTCTCATGCATTTTCACGACCTTTCTCGTAGTAACGACTAACAGCGTGAGGAAGCGTGCTGAAGACTTGTCTAGCAATCTATTTTTGAAGAAGCATCTGCCTGCTGCTGCTGCTGATGCTGCTGATGCTGGAGTCAGGATATTTCATGCGTTCGGTTAGATAGCTAGCACCTATTATGTTTATCGAATTAAAAATTTCATGGTTAGACCGTCAAAGAAACAAGACAAAGCCATTAAGGCTCGTATAGAAGCGATGACATTTGCCAGCTAAAGGTGCGTCTAATTCCGTTGAAAGCTTACATTTGCAAATCCGTCATGTCTCTCGTAACAATAAGAATCGATGATTACGTTATCCCGACAATTTTCGTAATCCTTCTCCATTACCATATTGGAGAACCGAATCTCTTTGATTTCTTAAAATTCGAAATCTTGGTCATTGATAATATCTATAAGTGAAGGTGGACCATCTTCCAGCATCAAACAGGACTTTTTAGGAGAGAAGCCAGCACGTGTTTTATCTTAAGTTGCTCAGAGCGGCACCTGGCGTTCAGTCCTTGAACCCTGGGATGCTGGCACTCCTTCCGGGTGCACAGTTGCACACGTGCTCTCTCTCCCCCTAGTCAGTATGTAAATCATTTTGCTCACTCCCTTATATTTATCTTCGATCCGAAGGATTTCCACACATGGTACCTATACGAATGATCTTTGATTCGATGAATCTCTAGAATTCTCCTATTCAGTTCCGTCACGTTGATCGTTCGTAATTTCCAAATAGATTTAATGAGTAACTCTAGTTTCACCTCATTCCGTCCGATTGTCAACCTAAATTTAAGAGTAGAGCCCAATGGCTGAGCACGTGTTCCTCACGTGTCACGTCCCCCCTCACGCATCTACTTCGGAGCACGAATATAATCCTAGGATGCAAAGCGAAAGAATTTACGACAGCATCTTGTGGACCGTAGAGACATCGTTATCACGCGTATCCCCGATTTTTCACGCCACCTGGTGAATAGCCAAGCGACTCTTAAAGATGGAGGAAAATATGAGGGAAGCTGCAGAGGAAATCTCATGTGGTACATATACATACAAGGAATGCCAAGAGACTCGCCTGATGCTTCGCGATGGAACATGGTCCAGCACAAATGAGTGGAGTCTGTTCTTGGTCGCGAATCGTGGAGCATGTACCGGGCCCACGCGAGTCCCGGATTCCTGATCCACTACATCAGCATCAGTCGGCTCCAAATTATATCGTTGTCCCGAACCCGAGCAAAGTACCATCGGGAACCCCTTGCCCACAAGACTTGGCTGTTTGTACACTCAACATAAAGCCTGAACCGTACGGAACAAGGACCACGAAACATGGAACATGGAACGTAAGACACGGGACACGAGACACAGGGAAAGAGAGTCCAGAGGGTGGTGCGGAGCTGGATGGACCCAGTGGAGTCAACCCTTGAAGCCGGGGGTCGTCGTATCGGTAGATTATTGAGAGACGCGCATATCGTCCTCATTTGTAATTATAATTTCATCGTTAGAAGGCTGTCGTGATCTTGAGAGATCTAGTGGCTTGATCACCAAGACGATTAAGATCGAATCGCCTGCTAGAATCTCAGTTAATCTAAAATGTAAAGTCTCTCTTGACCCGCCTGGCTGGGTCTTGGGAAACTAGGAAGAGTCTCTAGACTTTCTTCCTAACAAACCTTCCCCGGAGGGTCTCCTCGCAAACATCGTCAAGTATCGAATCGCACGAGGCGGAAGCAGCGCCGACTTCCTGTTCCCCGAGTCCCAATAAAAGAAGACTCGCCACATTGTATGGGCCTTACGCCTCATCCAGTGCAGCAGTGACGTTTTACGTCAAACAGCATTCCTCTCGCTCCACGGTCCAGAGTCCTTATCTAAAGCAGTTATAGCTAGTCGAGAGTCGCGCCTTCTTCAGAAGGTAATGCACTTCCTCTGGCTTCTACCAACCTAACCTCACCAGTAGAAGACGAGAGGATAGTTTCCTTCATGGCCGCGTGCATGCGTGCCTGCGTGCGTTCCTGCGTAGGGATTGCATTCGATTGGTCGTTCGAGTATCGATAGGCAGACGGCATGCGACATACGACTTGCAACATACGGTGTCGGAAAGGCCAAGATTATGGTGTAAGATTACATAGGAGTGCAAGTTTTAGTGGAAGCGTAAAGTGGTTTCCTCAGCGTAACGCCCACTCGAGCGACGCCACTATCCTCAAGCAATCTGCCTATCATCCTCTATGAACTTGCGTTGGTTTAACTCTGACGTTCTGACCATGCAGTAACCCACCACTCACCAGTTCTATTTCTCTTGGTACTTCGTACGTCACATCACTCGTCCTTTGCCTTACGTTGCAGTTTCTTCGATAGGAGCAACCCTGAAAACGCGCCATATCACTGTCCACCCTGCTTTGTGCCAGGGGCGGAGTAGTAGCGCGCCTAACGACGAGAATCCTAAAGGATTTCTCGTCTTTCTTTTCTCTTCCTCTTTTTCTCTCTCACGCTCACTATTTGCAGGCACAGGAAGTATTTGCGAAAAAATGACGACCGAGGGGAAGGAACGTAGACGTAAGAAAGCCCGGGCAGCACCTGCTGGCGAGCCGGATGTCCCATTGAACATTGTACGCTCTGGAAGCCGGTACCACGCTGCGACACAGATATATATATATATTTAGCTGTTCCGGTCAACGAGATTTTAAATAGATTTCTTTGAAAAAGACCGAAAATCGCATTGACCAACACCGAACGACCTAGCAAGCATTGATGCTGACGCAACTAATGGGATTTCACCGTGAAATCTTTGTCGTCCAACTAACGCAGCCATTTTGAGGGTCCACTTCCGTTTGATGTAAGAATGTATAGAGGTGTGGTATCGGCTACTATAAAAATATTTAAAAATAATACAGTGGGGGGAGCATCACTTAACGCACGATACGCTGTTAATTGATTGGTTCTGCGTTGGTGGTGCAGCGCGTGGACCGGCTGTCGGAGGGTGGAATCTAGAAGAGGCCCCAAGGGGTGCGTGAGGCCGCGCGTGGTCGGTATTTCACGGTTTACCGAAAAATTAGCCATTAATTTACAGCGAGCCCTTATAACGGCTCTGAGCCATTTCTCTCTTCGAGTGTGCCAGGGTGGAAGCGCAACGCCGATAAATAACGCACCCTGCAACAGCCACATGGCGTTTTTCGTAATGTCGGTGCCAAGAGGCTGATTGTCAGAGGCGTGCACTTACATAAGTAGTGACTATAGATCATTCGGGAGAAATCCTCTATCGCTTCGATTCACGCGTCATTTAAGAATTGACGTCGATTCGAGTTGATATCTCGATAGGAGAAAATAGATAGAGAATGGGGGAGGGGGGAGAACGAAAGAGAGGAAAGGACCACCAACGTCACGAACGATATACGTATTCCATTACCATTAGCGTAATAGATATTCTTCGTAAGATGAATATATTTTTGTTGAATCTTCCTTCGTTTAATTTACGAAAGGGTAATTTTACTTATTTGCGCCTCGTTCAACGATTCGACGAGTCTCGAAAGGAGAAAAGGGTGCTAATTATGAAATCCCCATTATCTGAAACCGTACACCCATGGCCCATTCATGGGGCCCTTAGGAAAAACAATGGCCACGCTTCCCGGCCGAGCAGGATATGGAACCTGAGAAGTGGCCGAAGCGCAGCCTGTCGGTCAGCCGCTCGTTTCGAGGCTTCGAGGAGACCATTTCGTTTGAAGTGTACGAACTTCAGAGAGAAATGAATAAACGAAGAAACGAATAAACGAAGCAACGAAGAAATAAACGAATAAACGGAGATCCGTGCGAGTGAATGAGCGACTCATAACGCTCGCATCGCATCTCGCGGAGATCCTGGATAAGATGGCATCGTGGGTGGCCGAGTGCGCGCGCGCGCAACTGCGCAAGTGGTAAATCTCAACAAAGATGGTGGTACATATCAAGGTGTGCAGCATCATTTTCCATATGAGCCTCCTTCAAGGAGGCTGGGGTCCTTCCTGAGGATGCAAAAAAAGAAGAGCGCAGAACTTTCCTCTGCGAAGCAGCCAGCCGGATATATTTAAGATTGGGCATGAATAGGACCTGCCAGGACGCACCGTATAATTGAAGGATCTTGCTGGGCATTGGGCTGCACCTGTAAGGAGGAAGGAGTCCTTTCTCCCTTTCTCCCTTTCTCCCTACCTCCTTTGCTTTTCTTCCTCCTGCTCCTTCTTCTTCAGGGCTTCCTCCTCGACGTGGCCCGTGTGCACCGTCGCGCCCTTAGCCCCGGCGGAATAAAACGGCCGAGCGTAGGCGAGTGTCCGGTTCCCTTTGTGTCCGCTACCTGTCTTAAGACATCCTCCGCTTCTTCGAGAGGGCCTTACGGGAGTACGGGGCCCCCTTGGTCAGATCCTTTGATAGCACGGCATTCCTGCCCATTCATCAGACATTTGATAGCTTCACGTGGGAGCCGGGAATTCTTCGTTGGCTCCAGGTTCCACACAATCGTCCCCTCCTTGCCTTGCCCTTCGTTTTCTCCTTTACTCCTTTACTCCTTTACTCCCTTACTCCCTTACTCCCCCCCATCCCCCTCGTTCCGGTGTCAGGTACATGGTACATCGCGCGTGTCGATACCTTCCTGCTGATAGATCCTCAGCATCCATTCAAAGACGATTGCAGCGAGATTGCTCGACCTCACGTCTTTGCAGTTTCTCAAGCGCAAGACACGTGATAAAGATCTAAATCAATGTACAACTAGAATCCAATGGATAATCGGGTAATCCACTAATACAAATATTTGTAGATCCTATAAGGATAAGGCGAGGAGTGACTGGCGCAGAATCCCTACGACGCAATGAGATGGGTCCGATTGGAATGGGATGGGATGCTGCAGAGGTGTGGAAAGGAGTGCAGTGGATAGAAGAGGAGTGGAGAGGAGGGAAGAAGAGGGGGAAGGAGAACAGACCAGGCAAAGCCTGGCATAGCAAGGGAGCAGACAGCGAGACAGCGCACCATGTGGTGGGAGACGGCATATGGGCACGCGCCCAAGATCCGATAAGAGCGTCGCTTCAATTGACTGCAATCGCGAGGTTAGATATTAACTTGCGGGGGTTCGCGTCGACCTTCTGGCTCGATGGGGAAATTTCAAGTAACGAGAACCTGCAATTGACGGTTTTATCGCGTTATCGGTGTATCGGTACACGAATGTCAGTCGAGTAAGAGATTTCCTGTCGGATATCGAGGTTCGATTTCTCTTAGGCAGCCGGACGATTCTCACAGGTAGAGAACGAGAATTTGGATTCGGTTTAATTTACGGAAATTGTATGGGCTGTGCGCAGTGAACGACAGACAGGGGTACTAGTCTGACAGACCGGCTGCTTTTTGTTTTCATAAATTAATCGAGGGCCTATTACCACATTAGACGTATCAAGCACCATTTGACCGTTTCCAAGTCAGATGGCGGCGATCACGCAATATGCGACGCAGGACGATGCAACGAGCGTCCATTGGCTTCGCTCCACTTGAAATTGTAAAAAGGGTTGGGTAGCTCGTGGCCCAATTAGTTTATTCAACCGGGAGAGTGGGTTTTAGGTTTAAAGTTTTTGTCAAACTTTCTCCGACCCTCCTTCTTGCTTCTCCAGATATTTTCCCAACACTTTAGTGAAAATACTTTCGAATGAGTTTTGGGAGCTACGAAGTTAGAAAAATCCCAGGGCGTCTGAGGTCTCAAGGGCAGCAACACAAAGCACCTTGCATTGTGTCCCTGTCAAAGCTTGGAGGCTCGATTCGAATCGTAACGAGATTATTGTAGGGCGTTGAGCCACGGAGAATGCCAAAATTTTCGAATGGCAGAATAGCAGAATAGCAGAATAGCATGGAATGAAAGAGCCTACGGAGCCCTGCTGCACGTGTAAGAGAGAAAAAAAGATTGAATGCATCCGCCATCCCAAAAGCTTGTTGCTAAACTAATATATTTCTATATCTCTTCGATTTTTCTGCTTCCACCAAAATACCGGAAGCTGGTACAGCAGGTACACACAAGACCGTCCTTGAAGACTTTAAGCCTGAAAACCCAAGAAAGGTTCAGCCTCCTCGTACGTCTGGATCCACTTGGACCAATAAGACGTCTAGTGACTGACGTCATAAAAGAAAAGACAATTTCCGTCGTGACACTGTATTCAGCATCATTAAGGCGCGTCCACGACTCGAACGGTCACTCGAGCATTCGCAGGGTGGTTCCCTCGTTCTATCTAGTCAGCATCTCGGCATCCACCCACCTGACACTCTGACACCCTGACTCCAGATGACACGTTCCCTAGGTGTCTCGTAGACCTCCCTTTTCGAAAAATAGAAAAAGAGAAGAGAAAACCGGACACACTTAAGCTAGGAGAAGAGCCGAGCACGTTCTTCAGGTTCATTTGTCACTATGGAGACGGTGTCATTTACTGGCAGCAGATGAGTCGCTAATGAGACTCGGCCGACTACTCGTATTATCTCAGCATGATCATCCAGCTCATCTGCCACCGATTGCATTTAATTAATACTTCCACTCTAAGCAACCAGTCATTTAATCGAATGATGAATCGATTACTCGATGGCTCCTCTCCACTACCAATAGGACAGGATCGTCAAATGGCCAAGGAAACGCAAGCACCGGGGAAAGAGCGACGCGCGTGAGCACGAGAGCCTCTCGGCCATGTCCAATTAATTCAATGAGTGAATCAGCCTGCCGACTTTTATGTAACATTTTAATGATGCGCCCCCTCTAAGCCAGATGACTCCTGATGACTATCTACCCTCTCGACAGAGTCGCCGCAGTCGCCACAGTCGCCACCAGCAGGCAACCCCCCGGCAAGCACGTGCCGTATAAAAACCACATGTGACGGAATACACGAAAGCTCATTAACAAAGTCGAATGCCCATTCACCACGTTTCATCATGTTTTATCGTGTTTCACCACGTAGCAGGTACCCCATCCTGGTCCTGAAGTCCTAAAACCTCTCTTGCCTATATCTTTCACCGAATTCATCATTTCTTATGTCACAAGACTTTTATAGATTTTAGTACCGTGTTACTTGAAGCCTTTTGATTCGTGCTATTTATTATGCAATTTTAGCTAATCATAAAATGGATACTTACTTGTAGACAGGCTGCATCTGAAAACGAGGACAAGTCGTCTAGAAAAAAAAAAAGTATGCATCCGCCAAGCACCTGTATATCATTGACTGTACGAGGACATTCTGAAGAGGATGAAGCGTATCCTGCAGAAGAGACCGCGCCCATGGCTGACACAGCCCGTTAAGCCCACTCCACCTACGTCAGATATCATCGCGCATGCAAAACAGAAGGCCGTTACTTCGTTCCTGGTGAAAAGGTGGTTGGGTCGCTGGTTTGCTGGTTTGCTGGATGGCTAGCTGGTTAGGACGTTCATCCGGAAGGCATTGACGTAATCAGGCAAAGAGACACGATCTTTGCAAGGGCCACGTCTACTTTCTCTAGTTGCACTTGCACATGCACGTATGCATGTACACCACCTGAGTTGGATGCTTCAGAAAGTGTCCATCATCTCCCAAAACTGTCCAACCCTCCAGACTCGTGGATGAACCCATTGCGTATTTTGGATTATTCAGTAAAAGATGAAAATCCTCAAGGCCACAGGTCTGTCTGTCCGGTGCGTTTGGGCTGGACAACCCTGTAGATTGTGTTGCTGGTGCATGACTCGTGCCACTGCGCGTGACGGCAGTCACCACTCCTTCGGAGGATCTTCGCTTCTGCTTCCTACATATTCAAATCGGCCCTGACTTCTGCTCATTTGTCCATTATTCGAGACACGTTGATGGGATGGGAGACCTCGAGGACGCCGTCAGTGGCAGCAGCCTCGCTAGGGTGTCCTATAGGAAAGTATTTGGCTGGAACCGAATGGACATCTGTGTACGTCAGTGGACCTGGGTGGACCTGGGTGGACCTGGATGGATCTTGGTAGGGCTCAGGGGAGTTAAAGGAATGAAAAGAGAGAGATCGGAGGATCGGAGAAGCCGCGTGCGCATGGCTCATGTCGCGGCATCTTTGTCGGCTTGCTGGGTTCTTCATCATTGCTCTGCCGATAGCCGATAGCGGATAGCCGATACACACCGCCTCTTCGTCCTTTCCTGCCGGCATCTTGAGACGAACCTGCTTGCTCTTGCCCGCCAATAGCACTCATATATTAATTAGTCTCGGAGTCCAAGTTATTATTCGCTCGAAATTAATAGACCCTTCCTCGGATAAATAATCATGAACTCTTCTCTGTGTATGCGCTCCTCCGGTACGTCGGTCCAGCCAGCATCAGTTCCAGCTAGAACCTTCCTCTCTTTATTACTCGACAGCATCTTGCGCCCTTCTAGCCTTCTTGAATTCCCCGCACTTGCATATATATATATACGCTATATTATTATATATACCTACTTGTAACACAGCAACCGCCATTCTTCGATCTCCTTTCCGTTTCTCGATGAGATATTAGGTACTCGCTGCGAGTAGGTAGACGTGTCGTTGTCCCTTGATCAAGAATCGTAGGCAGCATGCGCAACCGGCGATTTTCTCTGGGCGCTTTCCATCTGGCATCTATTAATCGCCCGAGACGATCCTCGTGCAAATATTGAATTTCAGGGCGCACCTATTACTTGATTGATATCTTGCTCTCCAAAAGCCAACCTCATTTATAAGAGCATTGTTACGATGTCTCCTCCAGGAGTTCCGGACTCTGGTGAAAATCTACACCAGATGCTCGCGTGCGTCGCGTCATTCGAAATACAAGCAGCGACCCTCGCGAATACGCAGTGCCCTAGGATATGGACTCATCCGGGAGATACAGGATACAGGCCGGTTCATAAGACGCGCAGGTTGTAGGTTGAAGGTTGTTGGCTGTAGGTTGCAGGTTGGTTAACTCTGGGCTTTCAGGGTGGTCCAGGACTTGAAAGCTCGCTGGACAAACGGCGACACGAGCAACGTGCTTCGCATCATAGCCGACATCATAACCGCTAACAAATGGCCGACAGATTAGAACTAGAAACGGTGTGTGTCCCCGAGGGCGGGCGGTGCCTTTCATGAAACTGGATCTCGTCCGTCCGTCCGTCGGTCGGTCCATTCCCCACCTACCCTACCTACTTCAGACTACACTAGCCTCTCTCTATGGCGCACCGCGAGATAACAAGCTAATAATTCAAGAAGTTGGCGATATATGTAGGGCGAGGGAGCCTTCGAGTCTCGAGAGATCCTAAGATCTTTTCGAGATCCCAGGAGAAACTCTCGTACGAAGATCTTACGTGAATCCAAGAGAAATCATATTAAATCTAATGATTCCTTAATCAGCATCCAGGGTGCATCCGAAGGTCCAATCCTCTGACGCTGATCCCTTCGTTATTTCATTGGCGATCCAGTCGTTTTGTTCAGCCTGACTGGCTCGCCTGACACTGTCGAGGAGCCAAGGGAGTCAAGGGAGCCAAGAAAACAACCACTGGCAGACCACCCTGGCTTTATTGACCAGGGGGTAATTGAGTGCGCTGCCAAGTGATCGGTTGGCGTGAGGAGCGATCGTACGTTGCGTATTACATTGGCATTCTCCTCCACGTGATCTGCTGCCGCACGGGGTCCACCAGTTCTGATACATGCGAACGATCAATTTCTAAGATACATCGACTACAAACGCCAGCGCGTTTTCCAGCTGATAAGGATCTCAAAAAAGACTGCCGAATGAGTGAAAGAGTGAAAGATGGCCGAGAGATGGTCGATCGGTCAATTATTTATCGATTAGAACGTTCTCGCTTCAAAGTGAATCATTTACCTATTGAATTCTTCTCCTTTCCATAACAATATACTTGGCTCCATTGTTACGCCGACTTTCAAATCACTGTTACCATACTGTAGGCTCGTGTGCCGTGAGGTGATGTGATGAGGTCTGATCTGAGGTGTGGTGAGGTGTGGTGAGGTGCGGAACAGGCCTTGTGAGCTCATGAATATTCAGCGGACAAGTTGTCCGCGAGAGGCTCATGGGCTCCGGGTGACGTATACCCTTGTTGATCATAAGTGGGTTTGTTTCGCTGATTGTTGTCGCATCGGGACGCAACGAGCCCAGGGGGTCCGTTGAATATGCATCGGTCCTGTTTGCGTGCTTGCGATATGGCGCCTGGCTTATACCTTCTATAATTTGCACCGCGCCGATAACAGACTCCTACCAATCCGCCATATTGGCATCGTGCTATCGCGTGCTCACCCTTCTGTGTATATTTACTAGAAACTAACTTCGCTTCGTTTCTCATCGATCATACGGCAAACCGGAAACGCAATGTGCCGAAAAAGATCTAGCGTTCTGAAATACCTAAGGAAATTCCTAAGCTTCTCGTTCGTACATTTTTCAGATAAGCAGCCATTAGGAGGTTGTGCCGAAGGAAAAACATAAGCTGGCCTCTCAAAACCGTACGTGTTAGTTTCTCTTCGCGTGTCCGCAGCCTCTGTCCGTTCTATCGGTGGTCCATTACCAGAATGGCATTCGAAATAAAATCTAAGCTATCCTCGTCTAACCAAAGGTCAGGTCATCCACGGAACGCGGAATGCAAAGAACTCTACGAACACGAATTGCCCCGTTAAATATCCCAGCATCCTTTGCTCGACTGCCTGAAGTTGTCGGGTACTCCAGTTTGTTAATGTTCGAGTGTGCCAGTTTGCTAGTCAGCTGGACCATTATATATCCCGATAGACCCATGCATCAAGATATCTCAGATGATGATGACCGACAAGCGGGTAAACAGATATGTAAGTCAAAGTAAGAAAAAGAGAATAGGAAGTTCTGAAGGTTTCATCAAGGCTAGAAGACGCTCCCCAGGCTTTGCTAACTTATTGATATTAAATTGACCGTGAATGGCTAGTTATACCGACAATGCTTGCCATCAGTCTCCAGGACCTCCTATTAGAGAGTCTCCTGGCTCGTGCGTGGCTGCTTGGATGCGTGGCTATGCGTGCGCGCCAGCCAGTGTGTACTCACACGAGACTATGGCGTGTGTGGTAAGTAGGCGCTTGGTAAACGTGCAAGAGTCGCTGATCGTGTCTCGCACGTCTGCGAGAAGGATTGATTTATCACACTCCGGGAGACAGATTGCCGTAGTCCGTGCGTTAGGCTCAGAGTCGTAGTTGTGATCGTGATCGTGATCGTGGTCCTCGCACTCTCTTGGAGAGAGACAGAGCCAAGGAAGGAGCTGCTCTTGGTCAGCGGAAGAGATAGCTAGCTGGGTGGGTAGGTAGATAGGTAGGTAGTAGGTAGGTAGGTGGATAGGTAGGTAGGTAGGCAAGCAGTCCATCCTGCCGTTCTGCCTGCTGACTTATCTAGTTCTTTTGGTCACTGTATACGAGCACACATGTCAAGCAGTTGTGAATCGCACATGTTTCGAATAGAGTAAATAAATGAAGAGCCCTGGGACGGTGAACGATGCTACGAGTGAATAATAAAAGATTTGTAGTACATAAAAGTTCGGAAGAAATTACCATTCCTTTTGATATAGTCCTCATTATTCGGCACTTGTCGAATGGAGGCTGCATGCTGCGTCTTCTAATTAGGCTCTCGCCTAAAAGCCTCGTTGAAGCGACAATCGTCAGAAATGTTCGAGGAACGTAAGAGGAGTGGGAAGAATGCAAGCGCAGGATCGTGTCTCGCGACGTGAGAGCCGACAGGCGCCCGGGAATACTGTCCCGATGTCCGAGATTTTTTAAGTGAGATAACAAGTTGATAATGACCCGTGACCCCGGCCAAGGTCCTGAAGATAACTGAATGCTGACCGCTGAACGCTGAACAGTGAACAGTGAAGTGAACGCGCTTAATCGCTCCCGGCGCTATTTCGACTCTTGCTGCGCCCTGGAGCGTGTGGATCATTATGGTGATTAATGCTGATGGAAGATTTTGATAGCGCTGATTTATCGATGTCACCAACAAGGAGTCCACGTGACGAGATAAATAGTGGGAGCGTCGTTTCGCGTCCTTTTTTTCGACAACTTCGAAACACTTACCGCGATGAGAACAACGCGGATTCGAGATCCGAACAGCAATTTCCGGATTAGACGGTTCTTCGGCAGAGATCGAGCAGCCGTCTCTTAAAAGAGATCCTGCAGGCTTATAAACATTAAAAGAGGAGAAAGGGCCCACGCGTTGCGACAATCGAGACGTCTTCGTGGGCGGAACAAAAGGCCTTCCGCCCGATAAAATATTCGGGAAGCCAGAAAGCGGATCGAAGCGCCAAGATAGAGACTTCTAGTCTTCCCCTTCGGCAGCCTCCACGTATCCATGTGCTACATCCAGTTCGTAAGTTCGTAAGAAGGGCCTGCGTACACAGAAGAACGACAAGAGACAAGAAGAGAGAAGAAACAGGCGCACCAAGAGAAAGATGATTGCCGTAAGGCGTTCAGATAAGAGAATAGCAAGGCAGACCCAGCGTGGCGCCTTTCCGTTTCCAACTATATCTACTTGTAGCTGGGGGACAAGTCAGCAGAGCATTGTCGCTCGATCACAAGGAGCAACAATCCAATACACCAGTGAAACGAACTTGGAGATACTAAAGTAAAGCCTATTGGATTGTCAGAGTATCCATAGAGGAACATATGGGATGACGCCGTGTACGGCATGGCGTCGAGTCGTGGGCTAGTAAAGGTTTATGACCAAGTAATTGAACACCCATGCCTCGAGACTCCTCGAGGCTGATTTAAGCCTCTATAATGTCGAGAACTCGAGAGTACAGGTATTTCCATCTACGGGGTGAGTGTCCAAGTGGCGGCGCCGTCCCTGCCGACGTCGCCGCCCCAATCGACCGATCGAAGATCTCGTTCGAAGTGAATCTGCCCTTATTCCTCTTCGGTTATCCCTCTATCCTTTTACGTTATCAACGTTATCAACCGTAGCCAGAAACCCGGAGCTCTCGACTGATACCGAGAGTTCACTTTTCACGGCTGCGCGGCCGCGCTTAGCAACTTATTTATTTTTGCATAGATAATCCAGCCAAGATAGTCTCTCTCGTGGGTGGAACGCATATGCTCGAGTCACGTGTGATTAAGCGATGCTATCCGCGAGGAGCATTCGCGGCGTCCACCAGCACCTGTGCCAGCGTGAAACGCCCACGCGCCACTGGCTTTTTTACCTAGATCTAAGAATAACCAGCCGAACGGTAGACAACTCCTTTATACCTTTATATTCTCTTCGTATCTTCAACACTCATGGAAACAGCCAGAACAATCGTGGACACGCGAGGCTCTTTTGGAATTTCTACTTTATTGCCAAATCTATTTACATATAATTGCATTGCGTGTAGCAACGAGACTTTCCGAACTGACAGACTTACTGGCGGTGTGACTGGGGGACTGAGGGACGGGGGGACTGGGGGATTGGCGGCTCCATACACAGCGAGAGTGAGTCAGCCAGCTTCCCGATCCATTACGCTGCGCTACGCTCGGCCAACTGCGTCACTGTGTCAGGTGCGCATTCGTACGCCTCGACTGTTTCCAAAGCAACGAAAGCAATGTCTTTATCTAAGATTGAAATTACGTAAAAAAGGATCTCGTCGATAGAAAGTATATCAGCGACCAGGCGAAGAATCCAGTTTTTCAAATAAAATTCATTTCCTTACTCGCAGTCGTTCCGATTCCGAGAGCTCCGGATCTCGGAGTCCCATAGGCTGGAACTGGCTGAAAATTTACGAGGATGCTGCGTAGATGCTGCAGCATGCTTGCTATAGGTGCATATCGCTGCCTCGCGGTGCATTACCGTGTCAAAGATATACATCCACTTTGCCTCTGTAGTCAGTATCGTCTCGAGCGCCTCGCGTAATGTCTGGTTTCGCATGTCACGCGGTCAGGAAAATAAACGTGGAAGCAAAAGGCGCGAGTACAGGATCGGGCTTGGCTTTGCTTTCGCTTTTGCTTTTGCTTTGGTGCTTGCATTCACCATAGCGTTCCCGTTCAAGTTGCGAGCTATTGTCCTCGTGCGAGTCTACCTGGCTAACGTATGTTAGGGGGCGCGGAGGCAAACGATGCCGCTCCACTCGTATCTTTACTTCGTTATGAAAGAGCACTGCGCCTTGGCGGCTACCGCGAAAAACTTGCCGTTTCAGTTGATACGGCTCTAACGAACGACCCGACGTAACGCAACGTAATGCAACGTGTAACGTAAGGTCCTTTGTACCGGTCAAGTTACGAGACTCGGCCTGCAGTCGAGCGAGTGCGCCGCTTCTAAATGATAGCGAATCTCGAATTACGCGTCGGCGGCATTGCGCTTTTATATGCTCTCGATCGTGTCTCATTGCGGATTCCGCAAGCGCACCTCGTGTACAAGAAGGAATTCGAGATCGCGCGGAATATTGGAGGTTCCGCGCCGATAAAACTCTATACCGATTCGTCCGGCGGAGGAGTCACGGGAAACACGGGGCTCGCATTCCGCTCCTAAGTGAATTCCGCAGCGGACGCGAGTGTCGAAAAGAAGCGAAGAAGAGCGGCGAGCAAGACGCGTGCGAGCTTGCTCGTGTCAGCGACAGGGACTGCTGGCCGCACCGCACCCGCGACAGGTTCCCCATTACAGGTTGACATACCCTTGCCTTTTCTCTTCACCCTTTCACCGAGCGCCGAGGTGGCATTGACTTTAGGCTGCGCCGCTACCTTCGACTCTCCTTCTTCTTCTTCGTCTTCTTCCTCTTCCTCTTCCTCTTCTCGCTCGTGCCTTACTCGATCCTCCTCCTCACACCTTTCCACGTCTCCTCCTAGCAGAACAGGGGCATCGCAGCGACGCGGGACATAACTCGACGGTGCCGGTGGCTGGTACATAGAATCACACTTAGCCTATCCATAGGAGTACGCGATGTCTTTCTCCCTCCCGCCACCACCACGAGCACCACCATCACCACCATCACCACCATCACCATCGCCGCCATTGCTGACCATCAGCAGCAGCACATGCCCAAGCAGCTACCTGTAACCCTGGAGGATTGCGAAGAAGCAGGGACGCGCAAAGCCTTGCTACGAACTTCGAAATCTCGGACTGCGAAGCAGTTGGAGTGTTACCAACCTACGAAAGAGTCAGAAACGGAACAAGCAACAGCAAGAGCAATAGCAGCAGGCGAAGGAGGAGGGCGTCGAACGTCAGGGTGAAGCTGAGGATGGCGGCGGGGGAGTAGAATGCATCTGATTACCGAGGCAATCAATTCGGTACGTACTACTCGTGGCTTGTGTGGCTTGTGTGGCTTGTGGCTTGTGCTCACTTGCCATTCATCGCCTAATGAAACACGCTGTTGAGCTGGAAGCCGCGGCCGAGCATCAAAATTCAAACAAGCACCTCATCATCGGCCGTCCTCGAGTCAAGGCGGAGGGTGTAAGGCGGTCCTGCTGTTCCACCTTCCACGTTCCTTGCTGCACGCTCTACGTTTCACGTTCCACGTTCCCGGCCACTGCTGCGGCTACGGCCTCTTGTCTACTTAATATTCACAGCGCAGCACCGCGCAGTTAATTAATTCAACTTAACTGAGCGCGCGCCCGCACTCCTCTTCCTCCGACTCTTCTTCATATACATATAACGATATAACGCATAGATACACGAGAGACGGAGCAAGATGGACCAGAAGAAGGAGAGGCAGCAGAAGCAGAAGCTAAAGGAGTGACAGGATGCTCGGGATTGAACACCCTAACCTCCTGAACACTCTTTTTCCAGATTCGCTGAGGAACTCGCGAGTGTCGCCATCTCTGTATTAATAATTGCAATAGGCTTGTTTAACTGCCAAAAAAAAGAAACAAACCCACAAATATTAATAGTTGGTAAACCCGCCAAGTGTCGTGTTAGAGAATCGTAATTCTATCTGACGCCTTTCTTTTCCGTGACCTCAAGAGATATCTTGGCGCCTGAGAGTCCGTGTTGGATTCTTCATATGTCTAGGTTCACCTACGCCTCCTTGCATACATTCGGCTCGAGTTGATATTCATAAGGTCTCGTGTTCTCGACCGGTAGCCGCCATAACTACCTAAAAACTAGTATAACTTGATTCGTACGCTATGACGATAATCCAATGTGCTTAAGTTACTTCTTTAAAGCTCCCAAGCGAGATACAGGGTGTAACATTAATTGGATGTTGGACGCTTGGACATTGCCCGACTCGACTGGACTCGACTGGACTCAACTTCACTCAACTTGGCATGACTTGACTCGGGAGAAAGGTCGGGCGAGTAACGAGGAGACGAAGAGCGAGGGGAAGAGATAGAAGAAGAATGAGAGAGTGGTACGGTAGCCGCGTGTCATCCCCTGACTAATGGATCGACGGTGACAAGACAACGGACAACGGACAACCTGACTCCGACGGAGCAGAGATCAGGAGCATTACTTAGTTATTATAAATAGGTACTTAAGGATTCCGAAGTGGAGTTCGTGTCCCCAGCGCGCTCTTCGAGTTCGAGATCCATCTTATCGAAGAGTGGAGACAACGTCGAAGCCAAGCATCAAGGAAGCGCTGAGCTCCGGTCGATTCGTCTGTTGGAGTCAGTGTACAGATTGAGCATGTACATAATGAATACGTATGGATCAATGGAGGCACCAGGATGCCCTCGGACTTGACTTCAAAGGTTAAAACTCCGGGTGGTAGGTGACAGGCCCTCATCTAATCCAATTACTGGGAATTGGCATTATTTACGAGCTATGGAAAAGAGCATTGATAGAAAGGAGGGGCAATACGCCTGGAGGGACCAGTCGAGAGAATATGATCGAGAGCGCATAATGCGAGGTGTTGAGGCAGGTTCGGATCGCAACTAATGTGCCCGTGGGTGGAAATTCAACGACGCCTGAGGTCCCAAGAGTTTCCTTCTCTCTTGGCACTTGTGCAATGCCCGCAATGGCCGTAATGGCCGCGACGGACCCAATGGGCACGGAGGCAGCAATGCGAGTAGGTATCAAGCGAATGGCCCATTATGCTCCCTCGCGCTTCTTTGCCGAAGGATTTTTCAAAGTCGACGATGAGTGATGATTGGTGAATCCAATGTGTCTTTGATGTGACAGTCCGAGTGGCAAGTAGCGTCGGGGTCACCGCCAATCCGAGAGCAGGATTACCTCTCTCTTAGGCAGAGCGCTTGTTGTCCCGTTGAATCGGTCCCGTTGAAGACCAGGGACCATCGAATACGCGGATGACATCAGGCCATGTTCCTAGCGAGTAACCGTTCGCTCCTTCGTCGCTTGACCTCAGATATACTGGTACTAGATTAATAAATCAAAGAGCACGGAATGGAATGGCCTACGAGACTACAAGCCTCCGAAACGCCAAACTATCATTCTGCTCCACTTCTCCTCCTGAATAACGGGACATTCTCGCTGGACAGGACTCCCCTTCTTCTACACGGATCACGCGTCTGCGTCTCGACGCCTCTGAACGTCTAAGCATAAGAGTGCAAGACACGTGAGGCGACCGTGAAGATCAGGATGCGTGCATCGGTGTTGGCTACAAATCGAACCGATTCCAACACTTCGACGACATCCTCGTGCAGTTGGTCCCAGGGCAAGGCTGGCACCAGCAGGGCCCGTGCATTCCTCCGGATCGAATCGCGTCGCCTTATGCAAATTCACAGGTGCGTTACGTCCCAGGGAGTCGAGGGAGTCGAGTGGGACCCCAGGCCCAATCACGATAGTCGGCTGCTGGTCTGTGGTGAATGAAAAAATGCCCAAAGTGCGCAGGACCTGCGCAGTCGCGCTCGACGGTATATCGGGCCCTAATTGAGTGTCCTCGCCCTGGGTGTTCGATGTTGTCCAGCGTTGTCGCCGCTACCTGAGGGCGTGGGCGCTCTGATATGAGTTACGAGTCTGTCGTATTACACGGAGACTCAGGGACGGCCGGGGTGGTCCTGCCCGTCCCAAGATTACCGAGCATTTATAGCACTGCTGCTGACTCCTCTTCTTCCTCTTCTTCTTCTTCTATAAGATCTTTTCCAAGGAAATGCCTAAAGGAGCTTTGCTACTTAAATGTACCTCGTTCAGACGTCATGCCACATGATCTACACGTACAGGTTGATTCTTCATCCGATCGGAGCTCGGCTTTCCGCAGATGAAACTCACCAAGAAACGAATAGGTCCGCACTTAATAACCGATAATTTATTAATACTGCCAGGTCAGCATTAAGCCGCCGAGTAAATCAAGGCATCCTTGTTTTACGGCTTGCATTCATTACCAGGCAGGTTGCATTCGCTCGTATATCTCTGCTCTCGGAGTCTCTCCCCTATCTTCGCGTTTCTCTCCTTTCTTTCTCTTCTTTCGTTTCCTCCTCCCTCCCTCCCGCCCTCCCACGTTCACGCTAGCTCTCGCATCCACATTGTTAGGCGCTTTATGAGCCACGCTTACACTCTTACCTTCGTCTCGTTTAACCTTTACATTTTACCTTTACGATCATTCGCAGCATCCCAACGTCCCGAAGTTGCCTGCGGTCTTCGTGACAACTCCGACACATCCTCCTCCTCCACCTTCTCCCGCTCTTCCTCCTTTCTGCATCTACTGGGCATTCGATCAGCCCTCCGGTTAAGGGCTACCCTTTAAATCCTCGTTATCGCGGCCAAACAGCCCTTTTTATATTTATCTTCCAGAGAGCCAAGAGCGAGCAAGTATCCTCCTCGGTGCACACTGCTTTCTTGGCTTAATGGCCACTCTCGCTGCAGCGCATCCTATACCTCCCATTGCATTCCCCTCCTGCCCCTCGACCCCCTCTAGTCCATCTCCTAGCACCGACGAAAAATACTCTCCCTCTCTTGGCCATCTTTAACGTCCTCAAGATCCTCCATGACCTTGACTGTCGTTCGCGCACTTTCGTTCATCTGCAGTGCAGTGCATAACGCAACCGCGTCGCACCTCGGATGCTGGATCCTTTGAGGATATCGTGAAGACAAGACAGCACATAGGAAGCAGAAGGACACGTGTCATTCAATGGACGCAGGGACAAGTAACAAAGAGCAAACTGTCAACTAGATGAAGTCAGTTGCTCCGTATACGAGGACGCCAAAGAGGAAGAGCCGACTTAATTAAGTGCATCCAACTTCGAAGGGCTAAGCCATTCTACGGCAGTCATTCCTTCCTTCCTCTTTGCGTCTTCTCTTCCCTCCCTTCCCGAGTCCCTCCTCCATGTTCCTCCACGATAGGAACTTACCGCTGTTATTCCTTTAGTCCGCTACCGATGGATTCCCCATGCTAGGAGCAAGGAGCGGCCCGCGAAGCAGATTGCTATGCTAATTCTCTTAATGTCGCATGAGTTATGGCACGAGATATTCTTCTATTCGCGGAGTTGCGCGCTGGGCGCTGGCAAAACGCAAAAGACATGTGCCGCCGCTCTGGCGTAGCGACGCTCGCGTATCTATAACCCCTGATAAATTAAATGCATTCTCGGCTACCGTGCTAAGAGCAAGTACCTTATCGAAAGGATTCCCTACTGGGTTCGCTTTGCTGACCAAGGCCACGAAAAATTTGTTATTGCTGGTAATTGAGCTTGGTACCAATTAAATTCTCGTTGTTGCCAGTAGGAGCCTATACCTGGAGTGTGGGCGTGGGTGTGACGCAACTTGGTGCGGATAACGAATCGACAAACGACTACGAGAAAATTTTGTTTGCGAGGAGCCAGAGGGGGAGGGGGTGTCTCGAGTATATATGGACCTGCGCGTCTAAGAGACAGAGAGAGAGAGATCAAACGCGAGAGGAAGGTATAGCAAGGTAGGAAGCAGCGCGTTGGTGGTCACACACCCACGTCGCCGCTGGTGATCGCTAAGATCGGTATAATGAGCAGAGCCAATATTAGTCAGCGTGGCCAGTGGCCGGTGAAGGCAGAAGATGGCGTGGTGGATGAAGCGAGAGGGATCGGGCGGGTAATTGCCATTACGATATCATCTAAATGCTCTCACGGCTGTCCGTAATGAAGACGCACACGGACGCACCTACATGTTCGGTATACAATATGCCTCCTCACCTCCCATCCTTCCGCCAATGGCAGAGGCACCTTCGATTTCTTCGATACGTTCGATGCGTTCGATTCTCGTCAACCCCTTCCCTCCCCCCACTCGCCCCTCTAACCTCCAGGAGATATGAGGCGTGTCCAATTACGCGATCAAATTGTCTTCCTGCCAAGACTTGGTGAGCATCCACCGTCACGACAATCTATACAGAGTCGTTCAGTCGAAACAGTCCGCTGGAAGTTACGATACTGTTTATAAATGCCAAGGAACAAGTTCGGACGTTCGAATGACGTCTTTGAGACGTCATCCTATCAGGATTATATATGTTACCAGGAAACATCTCGTTGAATGGCTCCTGATTAGCAACGGCTCATTAGCGCGGTCCTTGCCGTAAAATTGTCAAAGCTAGCTAACCACTGACTTGAGACGTAACTGGTAGGCGAACTTGTCAAAGGGTTAGAGGACGGCTGTGGAAGGCGGATCGACGACCTGGGTGGCAGAGGCCACCCTGTCGATCGAACCATCGACTAAAGTCTTGCTTTGAAAATGGCTACGAGAATTGAACTAGGCTGAATTCGTGAGTGCTGCACTCTCGTGCAGAGGAGATTCACTCGAGAACAAAGTGCATCCTATATGTCCTACGTGTCATACTGTCCTATCCTGGCAGTGGCATCCACACCGGCCGCGGCAGCATGATCCCTTTCAGAACGAGAAAGAAAGAGATTTCCAAGAAGAAAGCCAAGCGGACTTGAACCCTGAACCCTGAACCCCTGGACTGCCGGACTCCTGGACTCCTGGACTCTGGAGCTCAGCCCCTGCGTAGGATTCCCCTAATTTGTTTGAGTGAAACAATATCGAGTTACGGCCGATCCTATCTCGAACGCACGTGCTACGGCGCTCTGACGAGCTACCGTAGCCTCCTTTTATCTTCAGGAATCTCGTGGCCCTCGAATGGCTCGAGTATCTCTTCCTCACGCAAGTCAACCGCAACTTCAACTTCAACTTCTCGGCAAGGATAGCATCGGGTAAACAAGCAGCGAAGAGGGGCAAAAAAAGAAGAGAGAAGATCTCAATTCTCGCAGGAGATAATTCTCAATTGGCAGAATAATGGTGGGGATGAACTCGAAGGTTTTAGGGTTGGCTCCCTTCTTGATTAGACGGAGAAGCGGAGCGGCTCGGAAGAGGTGGCATGAATTCGCGCTAATTAGGCGCCGCGTGAAAGCAGAGTGTCGTGTAGGTATATCGTGTATCGGACTGTGATTATGGCTAAGGGGATGGAGGCTCGCAGTCCGTTGGTAGTTAGTACGTGAGCAGCTCATACGCGGGGTTCATTACCGGCCGTGTTAATTAGTCAGAGATAGCCGATCGAGCGAGAGGACAGACTTGGCCAAGGCTCTACTCCTTATTATTATTTCCCTTTGCTTCATTCGAGCTGACAAGGTATCGACTATCCGGTATAGCTATAGCTGTGCAGCAGGGAATAGAGAGTGCAAAGTGTCTGGACGAGGAGAAAGAAAAATTAGGCAATATTAGGATTAGGCAGAGATCCAGACCAGTAGTTATTGCTTATTATAAATTGACTAGAGCACTAATGCCGGCAGAAACGGTGAACGCGCTGCCTTTGTTTCGTAAGCCGGAAAGTGTGTTGGGAAGGAATGTTTACGGCACGATTTGCCCATTACAAATTGGAATTTACGAGTTAGGTGGAATAGTCGAATTCCCAGAGCCGGACGCGGTCTCGTGTGAGCAGCCGATACTGGAATTGCCTGGCCGATAACCCAAACGAATCGAGCTGAGCCGCAAACGGAAAGTAGCAGTCGCCTCGCTCGTTTTGGTGTTATTAACTAAAATTCATTAACTGCCGCGGTGAGATTAGTATGTAAAGTAACAAAAAGAGGCAGTAAGTCAGGATAAAGAGCGGTTGAGGTACGTGGCATTAACAGCACGTGGGAGACACGCCTCCCTCCAACCAGCTTGGCCAACCCACTATACAATATACCCAGTGCAATTAACATTAGCGAGTCAGTGAGTTTAACGTTAATTAACCAAAAGGAAATGTTGACTTCGAGGTGAAGGGACTCAATCGAATGACTTTCCAGACTCCGAAGTAACTTTCGAGTGATTCAAAGGGCATCGCCGGCCCTTTTTTTTTATCTATTTCTATCCCCATTTTTCCTTACCTACCAACTTTTATTAAGCCTGTGCGCTGGGATGCTACTGCTACTGCTCTTGGTAATCTCAAAGAAGAGAAGATTTCTGAATGGAGAAAATTTAGAGATATCGCGAGACGTTGACACTCGGCCCACCCGGACGCCTCCGATTCTTATGAATGGAAGTCATTTACTTGTATTCACCGAATCACCACTGACTGGAACCTGAACGGTGAACCTGCCATTGTGCTTCATGGGAGCAAGACTATGGAGGGGAGTGTACCAGAGAAGAACTCTATGATTCCACAAAGACTCCCTCATCGGACATGACACTCAGCAGCATCTCTGTCAAAGGAAACTCTCGACTCGTCTTCGCCGATTCTCGAGTACCCATCGTTTACACACTCATAGACTTTCTTCGGAAGATAACCCTTTACACTTTCACATCTTCTTCAGGGACTTCTCAGTGACCGCAGCCTCTTCCTTTCTCGTTGGAAGTCTCGAAGAGGCCTGCTGGCTGTAAACAATTCTGGACCTGCCTTTAGGAGGAGCCAGTGCGCAAAAGATTTATCTCCGCAAGGTGGCAGATAGTTCGTTTTCTCATGGGCTGAACGTCCTCCAGGATATAGACCATCCTGACCCACGACATGTGCTTCCATCGACCCCAACGATGATGAATAGCTGCACCACTCGGGAAAACGAAGCAGAAGCGAAGTGGAACCGAGTCTGCCACCCTGGACTAATTTTCTAGCTAGTGATAGGTTCTCCGAAAGCTTCCCCAGGTATGCTCTGACCAAATGACCAGCGGAGAGGATGGAGTGAGAAAAGTTATCGATGAGGAGAGACAGAGTGAACGTGGCTGTATAAGGAGTATGGCGCTTTTGAGGTCCATGGTGATGAGACGGCGGTTGTGGCTAGAAACGAACCAGGGTGCGAGCCAACAGCCAACCTCCAGACCACATGGTGCAATTAAAAAAGCGCCTCTTTGTGCCACGCGCCCTCAGGCCGCCATATGGTCCGGAACACGCGCTCGCTTTCACTCTTCACGCTCGAAAATGAACTGCCAACCGATACGGGACTGATTGCTACTTGATGAAAAAATATCACGACTATGAAAACTTGGAAAAGTAGGAAAAATATAAACCCCCAGTCCTCTCTCTGTCTCTCTCACTCTTTCTCTCTGCCTCTCTGATTCTCTGCGACTTATACGACTCAGTCGCGGACCGATCGCTCTGATTACAAAGGTCTCGTTGCCTTGGAAACGATGAGAACGAAGGATTGAATGAAAAGATTGCGAAAGATTGCGACCAAGGCACAGAGGAGATAATCCAGTGTGCATCCTCGAAAGGGATATAAGGAGACTAAAAAGAGTGAAAGGATAGGAGTAGGAAGAATAGTTGAAAGTTTTCCTTCTAAGCCGACTGGTTCCCATGCAAAGAGAGCCAAGCTAAAGCAGAGCTTTGAGAATAGAAAAGATTTCCAAGATTCGAGCAACTCTGTGGGAAAGGACTGAATGAATCGGTGTCCTGCAGTGCCCCAGTATTATTCCGAGGGACAAAGACCCTCGAGGACATCGGCATCGGGCCCGTCCGCAGACCCATCCACAGACCCATCCACAGACCCATCCACAGGCCCTGCAGCCAGGGAGACTGACACCGACACTGACACTGATACTGACACTGATACCGACTCACGCAATGTCCACCGCTACGAATTAAATTCCTCGAGCCTCGTGAAGGTGTCGTTCTGGCCTGATGAAAAAGCAGGGAGCGTCAACGAGTGAACTCCTTCTCTGGCGAATCGATCTCCCATCTTGTCAGCCAATAGCTTCCCTTAGTTCGAACTAAGGGACCAGGGACACTTTTGCTCTATTTCCGAAGATCCTTTTTCTTCGTGGCCAGTGGCAATTTGAAATTCCAAGGGACTAAAGAGACCGAAATCAGGTGTGGCCGGGCGCTCCTTTCGGCTGAGGCGTCGCGGCGCGCGGACTGCGTGAACGACTAACAAAGGAGCCGAATCCGCGTAAAGCAAAGTTGTTGCTTGATAGACAGCCTCAGCGGAACTTCTGAAGATCCGCCCTCCCTGGGTTTCTGACACGATGTACCACGAGTCACAAAAAAACTTGTCAACATCGAACGAGAAAAAGTGCATTGTGCGAGAGACGGGAAAGATTAGCGAGGCCTTCTCGAAAAAGCGGTCGGATCGTGCAACACCGACGCGTCAACACTTCTGATCGTTTATCCTTACAGACAATGAAACGCAACACGTTCATCTTTAGTTGACAGCCAGTCTTATTTCTCTCGACTACGACGCCATTGCTAACTCTTATCTTGCATTTCGCAAGAGGACATTTCCTTCTTTGTCTCAGAGCTAAAGCAAAGAAATAAACATAATGGAAAAGAAACTAGGTGGACGGTTAATCCAGTCCTAATGGACAGTAGGCAGTCCTACGTAGGGATGCTGTAGTCTATTCTACGTGGGAAAAAAACGAGTCCATCTCTCGGAGAGACTTCATCGGCGTTTTGGTGGAACGGCGGAGGGGGGGGGGGGGGCAGAGAG